>OY731407.1:6853718-7409845 GCA_963425845.1 Sphenostylis stenocarpa
CAACTTTTGGCTAGTCCTTTGAAGAAAGAAGAATGCATGTTGTTACATCTTCTTGTATGAATTCTGTGTCCTCAAGCAACCAACCATGCACAATGTTCTTCTGTTGACCTTCGCATTATCCATGCCATCATGAATAACGAGCCAATTGATTGGCCAAGCCTTGTCACATTGACAATGCTCAAGGCGAAGCGTCACCTAACCTTCAAGATTCCTTACGCTCTTCTCATCTCCAGGATTCTTGAATACAAAGGTGTCATTGTTGAAGGGGAACAACGGGCTTGAACACTTAATTCAAACAGAATGTTGGATAACACGCTTACTCAGCTGCAAATGGTGAATGTAAATGAAGTTTATGTTCATAAAGATGATGCTCCTCACATGGCTGACGTTGCTCAAGATTCTGATGATGGGGACATGCTTGTTACTGATATGTCTGCTGATAATGTTCATGCTGCTGAAACGTCATCTGCTGCTCACTTTACATCTCGTCCTTCCATGGAAGACATGATGTTCGACATGAATTAGAGAATGCAGGAATTCTTCTCTATATCTCAAGAACGGCATCAAGAAATTATCATACGAATTTCGAATGTAGACGATCGGGTGTGTAATTTAGAAGATAGATTTGATGCGCAGTTTAATAGTGATGAGAGTGAAGAGTTCTAATCTCTTCAAACATTTCTTGTTTGTTTATACTATATTGCTTTATTGAATAAAATTTTATTTTTTCTTTGATTGAGGGGGAGTTGTTTTTCTATCTTATGCACTTATTGAGAGGGAGCTTTCATTTTTTTATTATAATCAAAATAGGGGGAGAAATTATTTAAAGTCTTATATGTTTAATAATTTTAATGATGTCTGGTATGTTTAATAGTCTTTTAAGTTATGATAGTTAAAATAGGTTATTACAATGGGCTTTAAAGCAAATTTTGATCATCATCAAAAAGGGGGAGATTGTTAAACATACAACGATATGAAGCTTGACCATTTTGATGATGATTCAAAAACAAAGGACTTAAAGACTTGAAGACTTAGAATCATGTGTATTTACTTGTAATAACTCTGTTTTATGTTTTTGAGTCTATATAATTAGAGTACAAGATAGTCAGCACATAGTTCATCATCTGAAAACTCATTTTTATCAAATCCACTCTAGATAATCGATTATCACTTAGAATAATTGATTATCCTGCACTGAAAATTGTTTTTATGAAAACCTTGTTGTGATAATCGATTATCACTCAGGATAATCGATTATCCCAGCTAGATAATCGATTATTTACACAGATAATCGATTATTCTGATCTTGTTTTACTCATCTGCGAAAATAGCTCTGTAATAATTGATTATCACTCAAGATAATTGATTTTCTACGTCTGTTATGAGTTTTAAAATTCAAATCTCGACCAATTTATGAAAACCATATTCCCAATTCTTATGTTTTCGAAAATCATTATTTCTCATACCCTATTCTCTCTACTTAAGGTTCTATAAGGCTCTCTGAAAAATAACAATCCTTTTTCATACAAAAGTTAAGAGTTGTAATTGCTAGAGGACTTTCTGTAGGGAAGAAAAATGGGCTTTTGAAAACCTAGTGTAGGCTAGAAGCGATAAGAATCACTGAGTGTGTTTCTTGGTGGATTGTGTGTTGTGTCGTCTCTAGGAAAAGCTGTTGTTCATCCTTTGTGGATTCAAAGGAGGTGTTCATCTTTTGTGTGACTCAAGAGAGGTGTTTTATATTCCTTATCTTTCTCAATTTGTAATCTGTTGTAACATGTGATTATAGTGACAACGTTAATCCTCTTTTAGAGTGATTAACAACTGGACGTAGGGTCTTTTGATCCGAACCAGTATAAATCATTTGTGTAATCTTTTTTCCCTTATCTCTTTACATTACAAGCATTTTAATTGGTGAAATTTGGGAAAAATTTTAAAACCCTAATTTTTTTTTTAAGAAACCAATTCACCTCCCTCTTGTTTTTGTCCCTAAACGCGAACACTTCGCTACGTGATTCTAACAGATTGAACAAGAAGTTTAGTCATCCGACACTCAAGATTTGATTATATACTAGGGTCAAACCTTAGAGATGTTATTATGAAGAATATGTGGAGAGATTGCGAAAATAATTAAGATGTTATATTATTTATTTTAATTAATAAAAATGTTGTCATTGACTTTATTGACTTATTAAGTAATTTCTTGTTCAACCATATTTATATATGATTGTGTTACGATTTTTTTAAAAGTTGTGTTTACAATAGGTAAATCATGAATAAAGGCAGAAGGAGTGTTCATGAGTCTGCAGGAATCAGAGAGTTTATTAAATGGATAATATACATGGACTTACGGCTACTGACAATCATAGTTGATGGGGCTTGTTTGGGCAATTGAGTTTATGGTAGTTGGATACAGATGTATAATAATATTGTTGAGTCCCTCATATAGTTTGGGTTGGTCGGTATAAAAAAACAATGTTAAAAATACTTAAAAGAGCCTCAAGGACAGGTGACTATAAGGTTCATGACCTTTTTCTTGGTCTTAATGAGTTTGTATGGAGTGAATCCACTAGATTGTTCGAGGTTGAATTAAAAGTATGAGATGACTTAATATAGGTGTACTATAAAACTTTCTTTATGATAATAAATAGTCAAAGCTTAACAATGTCTTATTTATTATGTGTGTTCATGATTTTTAGGCAAAATCCTCTGTTGTTAAGTGGAAATTCACCCCCATCGTACACTTTGATTTGATGAAGAAACTATAAGGTATTGATCGTGTCATTGGACATGAACTAAGTATAACACGTCAAATTTGTCAACGCATCCAAAAACAAACTTACATGGTGGATTTGAATGATGACATGGAGTACATCCTAGAGGAACCCACATTTCATGATACAACAGATATTCCTTGATCACCCCATACATAGATTACTATAGTCTAGCACGAACTATATCCATTCCCTCTAGTGGTATGTCCTCTTTCTGGGGCTAAGAAAAAAGAAAAACTTTGATGATATATGTCGTGAAAACCTAGTTTAATAATTTGAATACCAAATTGGATATTGTTGTAAAAAATGGGTAGAGGTAACGACATCTCAGAAAAATTAGTCATATAAGTCGAAAGACAAGTCATTATTGTTGAACAGAAAAATGAACTACTACAACAAATGTCACACATTCAATACTCTGAAACTAATATTTAACAATTGTTAGTTGACATGCAAATTCATGACGAACAAATAATGAACTAGTGTTACGACTTTTTGTGTGTGAATCGTCACACACTAAACGCCTATTTGGGTTGCCACCAAAATGTTATTTCAACAAGTTAGTCGGTATGATGGCTAGAAGAAGGTGATGTTATTGTCTTTAGGGTTTAGAACTTATTAACTTTGATGTACTTATCTAAATATGTAACAACTACAACACAATTCTTATAATATTTATGTCATCTATTTCTATTTGAATTTATGTCTTCATTTATTTCATTTAGTGATTATGATTAATTACATTATGTTGTATTAAGGCTTGTATTCACACTTTTCATATCTTCAACGTTTTGTAGGCATGTCTTCCTCTTCGTTGGCTAAAAGATAGCAAAGTGACAGGGGCAAAATAAGGAAAAGTTGTATTACAGCTTGTATTCATTTATGTCTTCATTTTTTCATTTAGTGATTATGATTAATTGCATTATGTTATATTAAGACTTATATTCACACTTTTCATATCTTCAACATTTTGTAGGCATGTCTTCCTCTTCGTTGGCTAAAAGACAGGAAAGTGACACGGGCAAAAAAAGGAAAAGTTATTGCATATGATCATACTCTTGCATCTGATCATGCAATTCCTCCTACGCTGGATTCACATGTTGAGAACATATTAAATCAAACTCGTTAGTTCAACACACATGATCATATTGTAAAGTTTAATAAGACCTTTAACGAAGAAGAAAGTTTTAAGGCAAAAAATAATGAAATTTTTATACTTCACGCAACTAGGGTTGGATCATGGTTGAATATGACTAATTTAAAATATCAAGGTCACAAGATGTCATTTCTTATTATCTCTAAAGACATGCAATACGATCAGAACATGATATTGACCACCATGGTTAGACTAGAAGTCTAAGGTCATAATGTGAGGAATGCAGGAAGTTTGGATATTTGCATCACACAATTATTCATATGTTGACTCCTCGTGCCACAAACTTTGCAAAACTGATGCAGGAAGATATATTTTTATGTTGTGGGTCTTGAAAATAAATATTCTAATTTATTTACTACATCATATTATGCAACACGTGTTGAAATACAGAAACAATAACATGCATATTCCATACGCCATTTTCATAACATGTATAATGGTTCATTATGGGGTCGACTTTACCTTCGATTCCTCTATCATATTATTGGGTTGGACACATTACTTTGGTAGAAGAACATTCAACAAATTAAATATTATTAACATCAACGACATATGATAATATGGAAGGGTAAACTAGGACGATAAAAATGATGAAGACGAAGACCATGTAATACCCACGATGATGTTACCGACATTGGACCACAAGATCCTATCCACCATGAGTCAGTCTAGTCATATGTAGTACCCCATGATGGTCAAATGTTATCACAAATTTGAGAGGTATTTAGGACATGCAAGAAAAAATGTAGGGGATGAAAAATGGTTTAGCGGATTTGAACCTAACTGTACACAGAGGTTTCGACATTATCACTGAAAAAATGAATTATTTGAAAGAATGATTTGACAACCTTCATAACTCCTTCAAATAAATTGTATCATTATTTTGTTTATTTCACTTTATTTCAATTATTATAATTTGAGTATATTTTTCAATGTTATTTTACTCCTTGTTTAATGTTTATATGATATATGACCACTGAATTCTTACATTAGTCTATTTTTTTTTAATATTTTATTATTTTACTTTTTTACCATTTAGTAGGTTGAGAATTCAAGTATGAGTTTGAAATCCCACATTAGGTAGAAATGAGAAAGTTGAGTAACTTATAAGTGAGAAAGACCCATAACCTAATGCTTTAAGGTTTTTGGTTGAAGGTAATGTCATATTCACTTATATGGTTGACTCATGACCCATTTGTGAAAATCCCTCTGTTGTTAGCCCCTTCGAAAATACCTAGGTTTTAGATATTTCAAAATGAAAGAGAATCACACTATAACATAGTATGTAATTTATTTAATCAAAATCTATTGTTAATATTTTATTTAACATTAATAACATATAAACTAAAATAATTTAAGTTAACTAATCACACAAATTTGTATTCAATTATAATTGTTACTAATCTTATCTTACAATTATTTAAGTCCATAATTCATTTAATTTTATTAATTGTCATGAACAATTACATGTAACTTATTTTCATTAAAATAATAATTTTTTTAACAAGCCACTTTAATTTAAATTAACTTTAAACAATCACATTTTAATTTAAAATAATTTTATATATTCAAAATATAATTTTATTTTATTTAAAATAAACACCCACAATTCATTTGAAATGAATTTCATCCATTAAAACTTTTCTATTTCAAATAATCACTGATATTTCATTTTAATATAATTATATCAACTACATTTTATAAAAAATTACTTTTTAAACATAAAGATAATTTTATCAATTAAATATTTTTTTTAACCTATCAAACTAATATGCTCATAAACTTTTCATCTCATTTATCATCATTTTTTAACCATCTTTCCCTTAACTCAAGTAATTTCAGTTTTATGATTCATTTTTCCCTCAAATTCATATATTTCTAGTGTACCTAATCCATCTTCAAATACAAAGCTAAATGTTTGAAAGACTAGGATTAGGCAAAGCTAATCTGAGAAACTCCATGTCTTCTTCCAAGTTAGCTATATGTTGCATTTCCATTGTCAACCAAGCTTCCATGCCTGCATCTGTTTCCATGATAACAGCTACATTGGGGAGAGTTTCCTGATCCCCTCCTCTCACACCAACCCACAAAGGCTTCCCCCAACCAAAATCCAGCTCACTGAAATTCAAACCACACCAACTTGTAAAGACAACTGGAATTGGACTTTTTGTTTTTATACCCTCAGGCAGATCCACACACTCACTACTCCCTAAGATACTGGGATCATTTTTCACTCTTAGAAACAATTCCCTTGAAAGCTTTCCAAATTTCTCCCTAGCAATGCTAACCAAATATCTACCACTAGTCTCTGCATTCATTGTTTCACAAAACACCATCACTGGCCACAAAATGTTGCCTATTGTGTATCTAGAGAAAGGTTCACCCATTCTCCTCCTCATGTCCGCAATATGAATGGCCACTGTTGGTGTTGTGCTATCCCCATATTCCATCTTGCATGCAAGTGTCATGTGCCTCCAAATGAAAGCAGCCAGTGCTTCATATCGGGTAAGAGGCTTTGAGGGTTCATCATCATCATCGTCATCTTTTGCTTCAGCTCTTAGAATGTCGATGGTTTCTACACCAAAAACAAATCTCCTAGTGGTGCACATTTTTTGTGCACTTGAATCTTCATTATTTTGATCAACATGGTCATGAAAACTCAAATGATTCACCGGTGGAAAGAAAAAGGAAGCAGAACTGAAATCAGGAGAGGGAACTTTCTCCCTGGAGCCACTGCAGGTAGCAGCCCAAGTAGTTTGGAAGAGGCTACCAGAGCATCCATCAAGAAGAGTGTGCAGATTGCATGTACCTATAGCTATTCCACCACAACTAAATATGTTGACTTGTACAAGTACTTGGGGCAAGGCTTCTGTGTGTGAGTGCATCTTGTTAGGCTCACATGGGAGCAATTTGTTTAGAAATTCTAGCTTGGGTGGTGTGAGAAACTCAACCATGGTATGGTTCACCTTGGCCTCCAAGTAAAGAGCACCCTCATCATTGCAAGTGATGAAGGTGTGGTCTTCTCTTCTGCCTGCCACAGGGTAGAAAATGGTTAGTGTCTCGGATAGTGACCGTTTCAACTGAGAACAAATATGAGAGGGTTCCGAGAACCCTTCTTTCTTGGGGTAAAACAAAACCATTGGCAAATAGGTGACAAGTTGAAGCTGATCAAACAAAGAGAGTGGGAAGAATCTGTGGTCATCTGGTGTGGGCAAAGATGGTTTGATTACTTCTCTTAATGTGATGGTGATTTCCATTACCAACTACTTGTGTTTACAAGTTTGGTGCAGTAACGAGCCTTTAAATTGATTGAAATTTGGGATGAGTTTTTACTGGACCATGAAATGGGACAATGGACCCATTAATTAGCATTAATTGTAATGAAAACTTACACGATAAGACCAAACTCCGTATGTTTTTTCTAAGGTTACTGATTGTTCGGAGGTTTCATGTCTTATTAGGAGATTTCAATCGAATTAAATCTTCATTTTTCAGTGTCAGTTTTTTTTTTAATAAATAAATGTTAGTTATCAATATATTAATCACAGGGATCTTCAAATCATAATCTATCTATCTCTTTTCTATTTTTAATACCAAAACAATCTTATTAATTGTTTTTACGGGCCTTTCTTTCGTTGAGAGAGACGCAATGGAAACAAGTGATTCGTGTATTGGGCTACGCGGACACGAGATTAATAAGGCCCTCATTACTATGAGCTTAGTCTTGAGAACAACATCCTCTCACCATTTATTCTTTTTCTTTAACGAAAAAATTATTCTCAAAAATTGATTTTCGCATTTTTGAAAAGGTGTAACTTAATACACTAAAAAAAACTATTTTTCGTATGTAGTTTAACTATTACAAAAACTAGCTTCTGAAAATAGGTTAATTTTATGTTATTTTTAAAAAATAAGTTAACAATTTGAATAAAAATATGATATGAGCGAAACACAAATAGTTCTGACACAACTCAATACAATGAAAATTAAAAAAATATCTTGATATTATTGTGAAGAAAGATGGTACAAGTCATCAAATGCAACACAAAAATACGTGGCTTCAAACTGTGATCACTCCAACAAGTTGTAATCAAGTCAAAATTATAACAACATGTGCTTGAAGGATATGTTGAGACCCTAGAGATGAAAATTCAATTGCCTCCACATATGACTAAAATCTGGTCTCACTCACAATAGAAAGCTTACACGCATCTTAGTAGTATACAATAAAAACAGAAACGAAAAAAGCCATTGATAATTTTTGTGTTATGTGTTTGTGAAAATTTCTATAAATAAAAACAGAAAATAAATAAAATAGTAGGAAAGATACGCATTACAGATGATTTTGATTGTATGCTAAAAGCATGGTGTATGATATCACGTCGTCAATTGCTTAGTGAGTGGTTGACCAACCTTAAGTGATTAAAATAATAAAACAATAATCTTAAATACACAATCTTAACAATATTTTGAAACTCTTCTAAGTCCATGTGACATTGATTCGTAGAAAAATATTATTTTGTCCAAATATTTCACGTAGCTTAGCATTTAGCAACGCTGGCGAACAGAAGGCCTAGTCAATGTGACTTCAAAACAAACAAGAGAATCGGTATTTCAACACATCCCATGAGATCTTAATCACTAAGTAATCACTTCAATTAATTTATTTTAGGGTGAAGAAAGGGTATATTCTTAACTCCTCCTTCGTTAATGAAGATAACTAAGCAATAATAGATGGCTGTTCATATACGCTACCGAAATCATAGTTATCTAATGGAACTCAGAAACAAGTATTTGCATGAAAAGGAAATGAAAATGGTACATTTCACGAAATTTCTTGCCCAAAATCGTGGGCCATAACCTTAATTGGTTATATTCTGCTATGAAAAATATGTTACTTTCGTATGAAACAGCTGTTCCGTGCCATTTCTTTCAAACCAAACACAACTACAGTTTTTTTTTAATACATATTTTCATTTTAAATTAATTAATGAAATTCTTTTTTTAAAACTCAAAACTTTTCTATTACTTTATTCTATTATCATGTACGTATAGTTAAAATAGAATGTAATTAGGTAATGGTATTTATTTCACGGATAATTTTTATAAAATAATAAACATGAGTTACAGCATTTTAAAAAACTGAAATATTTTTTGGAAAATATGGGAAATAGTGTATTTATAGAATAAAAAAATTATTTAACTTTTATAAAAATAAAAATAAAAATCAAGAGATGTAACAACAACCATTTTTCTTACGGCGATAACCATCATTATTTTGTCAATAAGTTTTTTTTATAATTAAATATTATAATTGTTATTTTTGCCAACTAAAAATTAAAAAAGAAAAAAACTTATTTTAATATTTCACATATAGTGTAAAACAACTTGTTATTAATCATAAAAATTAATGCGACCCGAACACAACGGGTCAATGTAATTGATACATCTAAAATTAAAGTCAGATGATATTAAAAGTTTTCATCATCCACACAATGCATGTGCCACCTATAACTAATGATCCTGAAATAATTAAATTAAAAAAAATGAAAACACATAAAATGATTAGGGCAAACAATTAGAGATAGTAAAACAGAGATTATTGTGTATTTTTATTTTTATTTTCAAGAAAATGTTTATTTTTTAATCTATTAATTAATTGTGGCCCAGTTGCAAATTCAATTCACGCTTTATATGTGAATGTGGATTAGTCAACGAGTATTAATTAAATTCATAAAAAAAAAACTGTTACTTTCAAATTAAATATATAGTTTATTTTAGTCCTATTATATTTACTCATAAACATTATCCTCGAATAAAAAAAATTTCTTCCGCTTCAATTTTACGAGAATTTTAAATCAAAAGTAATCCTATACCTATTTATAAAGATTTTCAACCCAAATTTCCTTTTTTTTAGTTTTTTTAAATAATATATGTATCTTGAAATTTTTAATATATAAATATAGTTTTTTTATTAATTGTGTAATTAATTGTTTTAATAACGTAACACGAATTTTACTTTAGCAATTAATCTTTTAAAAAATATATACTATGTTGACCATTTTTTTTTATTATATAATTTACAGATTATAATTATTGTATTGCCCCGTAAATTGTAAATATTCTTGTTATTGTGCATTTTATTTTTAATTACTTTTATTCAAATAAATTTATTTATGAAGAACAATTGAAAGTAAAGTTAAAAAACGTTTTTTGATCCTTCTATGTAACCGCCAAATGGCCCGTAAAGCAACATATTACAAACGTCCAAGGTGGGTAGGGTTCAAAAGCTGACAACTGACTGCTAGTGACGCGTCAACACAAAAATTTAACCCCACGCGCTTTCCAACTGTATGATAAATTTTCCATATTATAAAAATTACAGCATTTTACTTTTTATTGAATACAAATATTTTTTTTGTTTAATATTAATATAAATAAATAACTGGATATTTTGTATTATAAATAATTACATAATATTTTCACTTTAAAAACGTTAAACATTAAATAATTTAGAAATAGACTTAATTCACTTACAGTATTTTTTTTCTTATTTTACGCAATCTTTTCAAGATTACTCTTCTAGAATTATTTATTATTTTAATTTGTTAATATATTTTTTTTAAATTATGTTATTTTATTATAATAGAAATGCAAACCATATAAATATGATATTATTGTATCAACGACAGAATAGGTGTTGCGTGTTCATTTTTTTATCACAAATAGTTTAAAAACAGATATTAAATAAAATAAAAATAATTTTTTTACTTAAAAAACATTGTTACAACATTTATTAATGATAGAGATAAGATTGAAAACCAAAATAATTTTGAAAAATAGTATCTAGTAGATAGTATATATAGGTTATGTTACAGTTGATTTTTTTTTTTTTATTCTGTGAACTTTTTAATTTTCTCCTTTTTATAGTTTCATATTCCGTTGTACTAAAGTTTAGCATTTTTGTATCTATCTTTGTTTTCAATTGACATTTCTGATTCTTAGGTGATATAAAATGAATTACCACTATTAAATAAATACTCAAATATATTAGTTGTATAATTATTTTTATTTTTTGGCTTCTAAATAAATTTACATTTTTTTAACAAACTTGGACAAGTACGATAGCGTAATTATTTATAATGGTAAATGCTTATACATTAATATATGTAAAATTGACACAATTAATAATACAAAGTGTTTTTTTTTTCGTAATAATATTTTTTTTAAATTGATCTTGATATCTGTATTTAAAAACCAATAATTTTAGATATATTACTTTCTTGGACGCAAATAAGTAAAACAAAAATGATGGCTGACTTAAATAAAAAGTTAATCCAATTAATTATTTGTAAATTATTCATTAAACAACTTTCATTTAATGATGATTCTATAATAAATATATTTTTAAAAGAGTTTTTTGAATTGATATTAGTAAAACTAAATTGTTCTTCAATTAATATGAAATTAGTTATTTCTTATATTATATTTGAGTTTGGAGGAAGTTTTTTGTTTATAAAAGGTGAATTTTGTTGTTGGAAAAGATAAAATTGAGGGATAGTAAAAAAATAAAAAGAATCAAAATTATTGTTTTTAAAATATAAAATCTAAAATATTTTTCTAAGAAATAAAATGAAGCGAATTAAAACACAATTGACTTGCAGAATAATAACTAATATAGTTTGAAATAAATGAAATGATAGAAAGGGAAATGGAAGGGATGACGCAGCATTTGAAATAAGGAAGTGAGGCAGTTTTGTTGTACATGGTTGCATAGGCAAAGGCAGGGCCTATTGTATTGCATTGAAGTGAAAACAGGGTGGTGCGGTGTCTCTGTTTTTGGCGCTTTCATTAGTAATCTCTCTCGCTCTCACATACATCGCACCATTCTAGTTTTTCTCGCTTTCCTCCAAAACTATCAAACCATTTTCTTGGGTTCTCTCCTCTGCTCGTTTTCATCACCATTCACTTCTTCTTCCATCACTCTAAGCACCCAAATGGGGTTGGTGAGCAGTTTCCTCGGGGTTATCGGTTTTGCTATTGGAATACCTCTTGGCCTCATTGTGGGCTTTTTTCTCTTTGTCTACTCGGAAACCAAACATGTCAAGGTTAACAACTTCGTGCATGTTCATTCTATTTTATTCCAATTCTCAACACTGGCACATGCATTTCTTCTGATCACCTTTTGGAAACTGGTTTTGGGTCCACACCCCTTGTACGTTTCGAATCCTGGGTGATCTTCAAAATCTGATTTTTTTTTTCAACGTTGCAGGACCCAGTTGTTAGGCCAATTAGTGAATTGGGCCCAATTGCTTTGGGGGAACTTCTACCAGAGATTCCTCTCTGGGTGAAGACGCCTGAATATGAACGAGTTAGTTTTGTGAATTGTGATACAATTTATAAACTTGTTTTGTTTTCTTGTTTTGATTTTTTTTTTTTTTTAAGGTTTACGATGGTGGTGGTGTTACTGTGTTATTGATTTTGCATGTTCTTCAGGTTGATTGGATGAACAAGTTTTTGTTGGATATGTGGCCTTTCTTAGACACGGTATTTCTGTGATTCCATTTGCACATGGGTGTGATTGTGCACTTGTTGGATGATTCTTCAATGGTGTTTTCGTTTTGGTGTACAGGCAATTTGTAAGATTATTAGAAGCACGGCACAGCCGATATTTGCTGAATACATTGGGAAGTATCAGATCAAAGCGATTGAGTTTGACAAGTTAAGTCTTGGTACTCTTCCTCCTACTGTCTGCGGTAAGTCTTTTCTTAGATCATCTGATCTTTTTCTGCAAATATTTATCCAAATTTATTTCCCTCAAATACAAGTGTTTGTAATATAATCGTGAAATTTCACTGTCCTTAATGAAATTTCAGATTAGAGAGTGATTAGTTAGGATGGTTTTCACACGGACGAAAAGATTGATATTAATGTCATCTAATCTATTTTGCACACGGACGAAAAGATTGTGTTGAGAGTCATAACTAATTGTAGTTTTCTTTTGCATTTTTGGGTGCTAGAATGAACACGACTTAGTGAAATTACTGGGTGGTAGTACTAGGAAAGGCAAATTGAATTATACTCTTGGCTCCAATAACCAGAACATAAGTATTTGATATGTCTATTGTAATTTCACTGGCCTTTGCCAAGAGTCTTTGCATGAAATGTATGATTAAGGATGAATCCTTTGGAAGCTTAAAGTACAGATGCACTTCAGAAAATAATTTCAGTTGAATAACTCCTGGTGAGAAAAACATCATTTTACGGATGTTTTTTCTTAACCATCCTCATCAAAAGCCAACTTACCTCAGTAAGTTTGCACAACATTTTGTTGGAGCCTTTGTCATCTGATAGGTTATACGAGTTATTAAAGTCTAGGCACTCTAGTACTCTATCTTTCTTCTTCTTTTTTTCTTAATTCTACGTGGTGATTCTGCAGGTATTAAAGTTCTAGAAACAAATGAAAAGGAATTGGTCATGGAACAAGTTATCAAATGGGCTGGCAATCCGAACATCGTGTTGTCCTTGTATGTGTCATCTTTGAAGATCACCGTTCAGGTCAGATTACCCTTGAGGCACAATCCTAAATGGTAAATGTTTTTTTAAGATCCTTCCAGATTATGCTTTCCTTCTGGAAATTCATTTTGATTCGTTGCAGTTGGTGGACTTACAAATATTTGCAGCACCACGTATAACTTTAAGACCTTTGGTGCCTACATTTCCATGTTTTGCAAATATTGTGGTATCTTTGTTGGAGAAGGTAAAGGAAATATAGTACTCAAGCTTAGATGCCTTTTCTAATGTTAGAAGTTAGACGAATGCTTTCTTTTGTAATTAATTATGTTTAATATCCAGCCTCATGTGGATTTTGGGATAAGAGTATTTGGAGGGGACATCATGTCAATACCTGGTCTCTATAGATTTGTACAGGTGCTTCCATCTATCTTAACCTTTTGCTTTTAATTTCTATTTGCATTAAAATATTTGTAGTAGTAAACTTACTGGTAATTAAATTTTCTATTTGTATTTTTCCTTTACTAAATTGTACTGGTTAACCACTGCGTTCTCTGAACTTTGTGCCTCTAGTTTTTGCCTGATCCACTACTCCTAGGCACATATAATCTTCAGTTATTTAGTGATCTGTTGGATTATTTTAACCCGTGCAAAAATTTGGTAAAGGGTTATTTTTGTTGTTACTTCCTTGGCATCATATTTTTCTTCATGCACTTTCAATTGCAATGGAATTTCATTATTTAACTGGAGTTCAAGAACTAACAGATATAGATGTTGCATACAGGGAATAATACAAAAACAAGTTGCAAATCTCTATCTCTGGCCTCGAACCCTGGAAATTCCTATTCTTGATGAATCAACGTAAGTTTGTATCCAATGATAAGAGTTAACAATATTCATTTTTTTTTCTGGTCTATAACATTTATAAATTTTTATCTTGCCTTTTCAAAGTATTTATAAAAAAGAAAAAAAAAATTCCTGCTCCTCATCTGAAGTTGAAGGATAACATGTTTTAAAATGCTCATAAAGATAGTAACATGTTATTTATCAGTGGTCTACAGTGGAAGGAATTACACGCAGCCATCCAATATCTTACTAAACATGACCTGAATATTGTTAAAAAATTTCTGCAATTTTCTGAAGTTTAAGTTCCCAAAAATCTTTTGTTCTATGAAAAATGATTCCTGATACTTTCTTCAAATCTCTGACAGGGTAGCAATACAGAAGCCTGTGGGGATATTACATGTGAATGTGGTTCGTGCACAAAAGCTTTTGAAGATGGATTTGCTGGGAACTTCTGATCCTTATGTTAAACTAAGTCTGACAGGAGACAAACTTCCTGCAAAGAAAACCACTGTCAAGAGAAAGAATTTGAATCCTGAGTGGAATGAGAAGTTCAAGATTGTTGTAAAGGACCCTCAATCACAAGTTCTTCAATTACAAGTTTATGACTGGGACAAGGTCTTCCTCATCTTTCTTTTAGTTACTTGTTCAATTTTGACAGAATAAACGTAACATTAAAATCTTATCTATGATGGTTATCATCTTTTTCATCAAGAAATGTATAGTTATTTGAAGCTAATTATGTGTAGATAAACAATTATAATTAACATGCAGCAGTTACATCTTAGATGGACAGTAACTATAAAATTCTTTCGGATGATTACTTTTTCTATTTTTGGGAGATGTAAATTTGTTTCATTACTACAAAAAGCCTCAGTCAGTCCTCAACTAGCAACGAACAACTGCATTTTCAATTTGTGTGCATGTTTGATTGATTACATGTAAGGTTTGTTGGTTTTGACAATACTGACACATCAACAGTATCTTTCTTCAATCTTGTTGGTCATCTCTGTCCATTTGATCCATTGACGTGACTAGAAGAAATCAACCACTTTATTTGGTCAAAAGTTATTGGTGAAATTGCAATTTATCTATGTTTGACCCATATTTTTTATAATTTGTATTCTTATCAGGTTGGTGGACATGACAAGCTGGGAATGCAGTTGGTCCCTCTCAAGCTGCTTAAGCCGTACGAGAATAAAGAATTTACACTGGATTTACTGAAGGACACAAATATCAACGAAACTCCACATAAAAAGCCTAGAGGGAAAATTGTGGTGGACTTGACTTTTGTTCCTTTCAGAGAAGATAGCAGCAAGTTTGGTGGACCTTGGGAAGGATATAGCAGGAAGGAAAGTGGAATTGATAGCGTATCCGATGATGAGGTTCAAGAAGGAGCAGGTTTGCTTTCAATTCTGATAATAGAGGCTGAAGAGGTTGAGGGGAATCATCACAACAACCCATATGCAGTGCTGACCTTTAGAGGGGAAAAGAAAAGAACTAAGGTACACCTTCTCCTTCATTATAAACAAACATACACCATCTTTTAGCTGTCATCATGCACCTTATGTTAGATAGATGTGACTCAAGGGTTTATCACAGTTGGGTCTAGGCCTAGATTTACCTATGAAATGGGATGAATTTATTTTAGGTAATTTTGCATATGCTGGTGAATTCCTGAATGTGAATATTATTATTATTATTCAAGAGCCAAGACATTAAAAACATGTTTTTCATGTTATGTACAATTTGATGCAGGCAAGTTTTTATGTTGATGAAACAATTTATTTCAAAATCTAAATTTATGCAGATGATGAGGAAAACTCGTCACCCGCGTTGGAATGAAGAATTCCAATTCATGCTTGAAGAGCCTCCTCAACATGAGAAGATACACATTGAGGTCCTGAGCAAGAGGAAGAACTTTAGTTTTCTGTCAAAGGTGCCGATTCATTATTCTCATTCATTACAAAACAAGCACCTTAACCTCTAAAGTCTAAACAAATTTATTGAAAATTGAATTTTTGGTAAATTCAATTGCTTGGTCCAACCCATGTGGTCATCAATCTATTTACTACAGTTAATTAGCTTGTTTTCAGAATTCCATTGTAATATTGATGTTAGATTCTGAATGGTATGCAGGAAACACTGGGGCATGTGGAGATTAACCTTAGGGATGTGGTGCACAATGGTCGCATTAATGACAAATACAATCTAATAAATTCAAGGAATGGAGTGATGCATGTTGAGATAAGATGGAAGGTGGTTTAAGAAACCAAAATAGTAGAGTGTGTTATAAGTTCATTTTCAAGTAGCTGGGTTTAAATTCAATACTGTTGTAACATGTGTTCCTTTCTTTTTCTGTGTATCTAATCCAAATAGAAGAGCCAAACCACAACTTTCAGATATCTACAACATATTTTGTCTTTCAAGTACAGATCTGTGTATATAAATTCATGTAAAGTTTTGTCAATCTTTGTGGTAAAAAGATCGTTCGAATGATCTACCACGATTATATATCACGCGTTCACGTGGATATTTGTTCAAATGTAATATCAAATAAAAACTAAAGATAAATTTGAAAATATTTTTGTAATACTAAAAATATAAAATTAAATCAAAGCTTTATTTTTATTTTATTTTTTTGCAAAAGGGGGTTAAATTATAAAAACAAATCTAACAAAATCATGTAAAAAAAACATTTTTGGATTAGTTAAAAAGACATTGAGATATATTTTAAAATATAGTTGCAAACTACATCAATATATTCAGATTATATATATTATTTTATTTTTTGCAAATTAGGATAGAGTGCTCATGTCTTTGAAATATGTAATTTACTATTTCATTGTTGGAAAGAAGTAATTACTTCTGTTAGATATTGTTTATATATTATTTGATATTGTTAAGATATTGTTAGATATTGGTAACCACAATATCAAACAATATCTTCTGTTTATTCTGTTACTTTCGATTACTCTTTTAGTTGTATTTCTCTACTATAAATAGACCACCCTATGTGTGATTTATACACAAGGAAAATTAATTCCAAACTATATTTTCTTTATATTCAACATGGTATCTAGAGCTTAAGGTTATCTTGAATTTTTTTTCCGCCTTTTGTCCACTTCGTTGGAGCCGCCCCACCGTTGCTAGAGCCGCCCCACCGCTGCTTGGTAAGCCGATCCTCCACATCGGAAAAGAATTATCTTTGTCATTGAATTTTATTTGGTAGTGTGAAAGTGCATGTTTAGGAAAGTTACGGCAAGGAAAGACTTGGTATTTAAGTGTGTCCATTAGTGACCCACCTCTCTTTCACGGGAACTTACCTAGTGTACTAGTTCACGTTACTCGTCACCGCTGCCGCTGGAGCGATCCTTGGGTCCGCCGTTGTCGGAGAATTCGCCGGAGTTTCATTTTTTTTACCGGTGACATATGATTTTGCTTGTCTCGGTCGGGGTTTGTTCTCCCGCTCTTCATGACTTCTTCCACTATTTCCAATTTTGTTAACGATTCTTTTGTGTTGACATCCCATCGTGATGACCGGGCTCGCCCTCGCAAACGGGAAAAATGGCGTCCTAAGTGTGAACATTGTGGCAAGCTAGGTCACAAGATTAACAAGTGTTATACATTACATGGTCGTTCTCCTCGATCTGTCGTAGTTGTTCGGACCAATCTTTCCCCACCTTTATCCGTAGGGGATCTTCCTTCTTACGTTGCATCAGACATGTCCGCTATGTTCAACAAATTTCTCGAATGGTATAAGGATCAACGGTCTTCTAGTTCCACTATATCCGTCACACATACAAATACATATTTTGCTTGGTCGACCCAATCATTTTCTCCTGGTCCTTGGGTTTTTGATTCGGGAGCCACTGATCATATTCCGGTAACAAATCTTTGTTCTCCTCTTTATCCTCTCCTAATCATTTACCTTCATTTACCTTTGGTGATGGCTCTAGAGTATCATCTCATGGTGTTGGAACGGTTAAACTCTTTCCTTCTTTAACCATTGATAATGTTCTTTATGTCCACTGGGTCTCCTTTTAACTTTGTTGTCCATCGGTCGTCTAACTCGTTCTCTTGATTGTGTTGTTACTTTTACCAACAATTCGTGTGTTTACGGGACCGGAGTTCGAAACAGGTGATTGGCACGGGATGTGAGTCTCATGGTCTTTATTATCTCCAGTCCCTCTACACATGTTAGTACGGTTATGGAGTCTCCCTCTCTTCTTCATGCACGGTTAGGTCATCCAAGCCTTGCCAAGTTACGAAACTTGTCCCTGCCTTGTCTAACTTATCTAGTTTGGCGTGTGAGTCATGTCAATTAGGCAAGCATAGTCGTACTTCCTTTCCTCGTAGTTTCACACGTGGTGCTTCGTCCCCTTTTGCCGTGGTTCACTCTGACATTTGGGGACCTAGCCGCGTTAAGTCTACTTTAGGTTTTCAATACTTTGTTACTTTCATTGATGATTATTCCGAGATGCACTTGGTTATTTTTGATGAAAAATCGTTACGAATTATTTCATATCTTTCAAACTTTTTTTAATGAAATTCAAACTCGGTTCGGTGTTTCTATTAGAGTTTTGCGTAGTGATAATGGCCGTGAATATCTTTCTCATTCTTTTAAACAATTCATGGCTTCTCACGGTATTTTGCATCAAACTTCTTGTGCTTATACACCTCAACAAAATGGTGTAGCTGAACGTAAAAATAGACATCTTATTGAAACAACTCGCACACTTTTAATTCATGGAGATGTTCCTCGACATTTTTGGGGTGATGCTCTTCTTACTGCATGTTATCTCATTAATCGCATGTCTTCTTCGGTTTTAGATAATAAAATACCTCATTCCATTTTATTCCCTCATGAACCACTTCATCCTTTACCTCCGAAAGTTTTCGGGTCTACATGTTTTGTTCATAATTTCAATTACAGTGCGGACAAGCTTTCTCCTAGATCACATAAATGTGTTTTCTTAGGGTTTACAAGATCACAAAAAGGATAAAAATGTTTTTCTCCTTCTCTTAACCGTTATTTTGTGTCAAAAGATGTCACCTTTGATGAGTTGTCTCTTTATTTTAAAAGTCAAACTTCACCTCTGTCTCCATCCAATCTTGTCAACACTCCTAATACATTTAATGTTCCTGTTGTTTGTGACCCTCTAATTGTGTCTTCTTCACCATTAGTTTCTGCTCCGCGATTAGCTTCTTCTCCACTGCCTCTTGATTTATAGTTCTCGAAACCAATCACAACCACCACCATGTGACTCTACTCAAGTGCCAACTACTCTGTCTCCTCCGGATCGACACATGAGTCGACCTTCCCATTGCCCTCCGAAAAGGTATTCGTTCTACACGTAATCCCTCTCCCCATTATATTGCTTTGAGTTATCATCGATTGTCATTACCTTTTTATACATGTCTTTCCTCTATTTCTTACGTGACCATTCCAAAAGCGTACGTGAAGCTTTAGCCCATCCTGGTTGGCGTCGAGGCCATGTTAGATGAACTAAGTGTTCTTCATAATAGTGGAACTTGGGAATTGGTCCCGTTACCGTCTGGGAAATCTGTTGTTGGTTGCGGGTGGGTGTTTGCTATCAAAGTTGGACTCGATGGTACTATTGATCGCCTCAAAGCTCGTCTTGTGGCCAAAGGTTATACTCAAATTTTTGGGTTGGATTATGGAGATACCTTTTCCCCTGTGGCAAAGATGGCTTACGTTCGTTTATTTATCGCCATGGTACTGCTCTTCAACAATGGCCTCTTTATCAACTTGGATGTTAAAAATGCTTTCCTCAATGGTGATTTGCAAGAAGAAATATATATGGAGCAACCTCCTGGGTTTGTTGCTCGGGGAGTCTTACAGGATGGTATGTCGTCTTCGCAAATCCCTATATGGCCTAAAACAGTCTCCTAGGGCTTGGTTTGGAAAGTTTAGCAAGGTTGTTCAACAATTTGGTATGACTCGGTGTGAATCGGATCATTACGTCTTTTATCGACACTCGAGTGCTTGGATGTGTTTACTTGATAGTATATGTTGATGATATTGTTCTTACGGGTAGTGACAACCATGGCATCTCTCGGTTGAAACAACATCTTTGTCACCATTTTCGAGACCAAAGATCTTGGCAAACTTAGATATTTCTTGGGTATTGAGGTAGCACGGTCCAATGATGGTATTGTTATATCTCGGAGGAAGTATGCCATAGATATTTTGGAAGAAGCTGGGTTGATGAGTTCAAAGTCTGTTGATACACCCATGGATCCCAATACTAAACTTCTACCAAATCGGGGGAGCCTATATCGATCCTGAGCGGTATAGAAGATTGGTTGGAAAATTGAATTATCTTACGAGTTACTCGTCCCGACATTTCCTTTGCGATCGGTGTGGTAAGTCAATTTCTTAATTCACCATGTGAAGATCATTGGAATGCGAGTCATTCGTATCTTGAAGTATATTAAAGGATCTCCTGGAAAAGGATTGTTATATGCTTCTAATAACCATACAAGAGTTGTTTGCTACTCGGATGCTTGATTGGGCGGGATCTCCTTCGGATAGAAGATCTACATCCGGATATTGTGTCTCCATTGGTGGTAACTTGATTTCATGGAAAAGTAAGAAACAAAGTGTTGTGGCAAGATCCGGTGCTGAAGCGGAATATAGAGCTATGGCCTCGGCTTCCTGTGAACTTGTTTGGCTCAAGCAATTGCTTAGAGAGTTACAATTTGGAGATGTCACTCAAATGACACTTGTGTGTGACAATCAGTGCTGCTCTTCATATTAGTTCTAATCCTGTCTTTCATGAGAGGACCAAACACATTGAGATTGATTGTCATTTTATTCGAGAAAAGATTATGTCCGGAGATATCAAGACTGAGTTTGTTAACTCAAGTGATCAGTTAGCGAGATATTTTTACTAAATCTTTACGGGGTCCTAGAATTGATTATATTTGTAACAAGCTTGGCACATACGATTTGTATGCTCCGAGCTTGAGGGGAGTGTTAGATATTGTTTATATATTATTTGATATTGTTAAGATATTGTTAGATATTGGTAACCACAATATCAAATAATATCTTCTGTTTATTCCGTTACTTTCAGTTACTCTTTTAGTTGTATTTCTCTACTATAAATAGACCACCCTATGTGTGATTTATACACAAGGGAAATTAATTCCAAACTATATTTTCTTTATATTCAACAACTTCCATTAATCAGGAGGTTAAAAATATTATAAAAATATTTCATTGTTGAAATATGTAATACCTAATTTTTAAAGTAATTAAAAATAGTATAAAAGGTATATTTAATATCATGAGATCCAAGGGAAAAAAACATTATACAAGCTCTTTTTATGATAGAGGATTTATCTATTAATTATAATAATTTTCTTTTTCAGTTTGACTGTTATTTTAAAACATGTTAATCATGCCTAATATGCCTTTAGTGTTTACAATAAAGGGAATACAGACGGTCTAATTTTGCTCGTTGAAATTAATTAAAAAAATACATGTTTGAATATTTTAAAATAGAAATTAAATTTCTTATAATTTAAAATGATAAGAAAGTTGTTTCATACTACTAGAAAAAAATGCTAAAAATGAGACAGAATTTTACCTAATTGCAACTACTAAATTTGATTGTAAGCTTAAGTGTGGGAGGGTTCCACATTAAATAAGGAAAACCTAAATATTTAGATACCTTCACACCAAGTATAGTTAATGAGCACTAAATATGTCATAAATGCTTTCATTTCATAACAGGAAAACAATGAAAACTTTCTAAAACTTCTAGTTGACGTGTACGGAATATATTCGATTTCATTATTCTAAACTAAAGAAAAAGAACTTCCATATTACTAATAATAAATATTTTATTTAATAAAGTTTTTCTATTTGCTGTGAAAAAATAATTCTTTCGATTAATTAATACTATTGGATGCTTGTAAGGTAGTGTGTTAAAAGAATACTTATTGGAGAATCCAATGCTAAAGGTTCGTTTGACAAAATATTTTCTACTTTCTATTTTTATTTTTTGAGTTTTGTAAAAGAAAAGTGAAAACAAGAAAAAAAAAATGTTTATATAGTTTTTGAAGCTCAAATTAAACGGTTATCTATTAGTCCAGTCCAATCTTACCAGATAAAGTTTTGTCCAGAGATGACAGCATTAAGTCCACTTCCTCTCGTTATTTGGGCTGGATAAAAATGGAGACCCAAGTTGGGCCTTGATACGCATGACGTCATATTCGGACTCATCAATGGCCCTCATGCCACCAATTAATAGAACTGGAGTTTCCTTTCGATGTGGACCCCAAAAGAAATTGACATTCCTTTTCTTTTTTTCAATTTTTTGAGAAGCTTTTCTCTCACTTTCTCCACCAACACCTCCCCTAGAAGCAAAAAATAAAAAATCTTGTTCCCAAAAAATGATTGTTTGATTCCTCTCGTGATGATTGTAGAGAATTTATTTCTCTGTTTTTATTTATGAATTTTGTGGAAGGTTTGATAAGCAAAAGATTATTATTATTCTTGGTAGGATTTTTGAAGAAATGAGAAGATAGAAACCCACCTTTTGTTTTTGTCAAAGGGTATGATTGAAAAGGGTGTTTTTGGTTGTCCAAGCCATGTTAATTTTGTTGGCAATTTCTTTCTGAGGCAGTGTTGTTGGGGGCTAGGGTGTCCTCAATGATGTCAATCAGTAAAAAAAGCTCCTAAAAATGTTAACTATATGGCAGAGTAGGGAACAAAAGAAATGCATGCATAGTACAGGAAAATGAATTCACTCTAGGGTAATGCCAACATGAGAATGAAAAGAAACCCAATGAGACTTCTCTGCCAAAGATTTACATGAACCTTCTTTGCATGTTTGTCTGGTCTTTTGATGTGTCTCAGGTACAGCTATGCAGAGAACAGAAACAAGCAAGCTAGCTCGCACACACTAAAGTATCAAATAATCACATAAATTAAACAAAAGGAAGATGAGAAAGAGACTTGCATTTGCACAATCTCGGAGAATGATTTTGAACATGTGGACCCACAGAATGTATGGATTAGGTTTGACTTGTTGATTATCAATACATGTGACATCATAATTAACAAAAACCACTGCTGGTTGGTTCCAACTCCTTTCAGTATCTCTTACTGTTAATATCTTCGAAGATTAGCATACAAATAACAACAACAGCAATAGTAAAAATTCGTAATAATATCATATCTTTATGGACAAATTGAAAACAACATGTAGTGCTTGAGCTTTTTATGTGCAGATATTTCTCCAATCAGTGCCAAGAAAATTGTTATTCTTTCTATTCATACACACACTCAATAAACTAACTTATCTTTAACAAGCTTCCATTAAGGATAAGCCATGAGCAGTGTGATACTCCTCCTTTCAAAAAATCATTTTAAGACTTGGAATACCATGCTTTATTAGTAGTGTCTTGAATAAACAAAAAAGTGGGAGGCACCATGAGAGGAGAGGTTCTCTAATACACTAAAAAAGGTTCAGCTTTCTCGTTGACTTAGCCATAAAGTCTGGCAAATTTGGAGGTAGTAAAGGGAATCCTATCCCCTCTATTCCCTCCCCACTAAGGGTTTGATGAGGATTCTTTGTTAATGGTTCTCCACTCATTGCCAGGAAGAAGCTCTGATGGCAAAAACCCATTTTCTCTCTCTTTCTCATACACACAAACATAACATACGCTCTCCCTCAAGGTGTGCGAGTCATGTGTGCCCTCAAAAGGAGGGAGTGAATTGAAAAGTAGTCACTGTCTTTGTTCCTTATTGATGGTCTCTTGTGGGGGAGAGGAATAACTTTTTGCATCCTAGAAAGATTAGGTGTTTTTTCTTTTATCTATAAAAGATGGTCTTTTGAGAGAGTAAAGTAAGTGGGAATAGGCAACACCACTCAAACCCCCCATCTCATCTCATCTATGGATTGATGCTCTTCATTTTTTGCTTAAGCTTAACACACATATGTCAAAAAGTTATGGTTCCCTTAGATATTCTTCCTTTTGATTCCCCCAATACACCAATTACATTTATGTCAAATGGGAAACGCAATATTGTTCTGTATTTTTCAAAAGCATTCCAATTAGTAGTACGTCAAACAAGGCCACCACTGTTCCATAAACATGCCAGGTAAACATCACACACCAAATTTCAAACATATCCATTATATTCTAATGGTGGACTCAGAACAAATAAATCAATCCACGAAAAAGCATATATTCTTCCCAACTTTCCACTCATTTTAAATCAGGTTTCGTCATGCATCAACATGAACTCATTGCAACACTGATGCTATATAACCTTTGCAAATTCGAACTCTTGCTTACCCTAAATCAAAGTCAACCCTTCTGGTTTGCTACCAAGGATATGCTCTTATCTGTCATGCAAGAAAACAGTACTGTGATTATTATTAATCAAAACTTGCAGATTCTTAGTGCAAAAATGACGGAGTCAAGTCAAATATGCTCTGGAGAGATGGGAATGAAAATTTGAAATTATCAAACTCTAACCCATTGTTTTGTTGGCAAGAGTTTTTCTAGAAAGCTGCAGAGAGAATTTTATATTGTTATTTAAACGGGGAAGATATGCATAAAATTCTTGTTATAAATCCATTTTTTTATGCAGAAATTTCAAGGCTCTAGATATTTTGACCATTCATTGCCAATTTTGAGGCTGTGGTTCATTGACCGATATTATCTTGATTTTCAATTTTGGAAAAATATGCAGCACGACAAATAGTTTGTAATGTTCGAGAACTTTACAGAAGACTTCATTATTATATTATTATACGAGAGAAAAATGCTTTAATTGAATAATAGTGTAAAAATATTACTCACATAACATACGACAAGGTGGTGTAATAAGAAAACATATTTAAAGACAATTCCTTCAAATGTATTGTAATAAATTTAATTAATATCATAGAAAAAAATTAATAATCTTATTTAGTAACTAAGTTAATTATAAGGTCATTTATAAAAAAATCACAATTAGGCATTTCTAACTATTACGAGGTTCGTACATTACATTGAATAATTAATTAGTTAAATGATGTTATTAAGTTAGTTAGAATCAGAAACCTAATATAAATTATTCTATGATTTTTTTCTCTCTTATATTTTCTATGACTTTTACCAAAAAAAAAAACACGTAGTTTGACTTTAAAACTTATATTTTAATTTTATCATTCACACGTAATATTAGAAACTATAAATGGCTTTAGTCTTCAGGGAGTATTATTTTAAAGAATTATATATGAATTTAGATCCTAAAATTGCGAAAATTGATTAAGTTATATTTTAAATAATTAAAATAACATTTAAATGCGGACCATTCTAATTTAAAAAAATATAACAGTGAATATAAAAACAATTAATGCTTGACAAGTCAAGGGACAAACATGACTTTTTCATAATATTAAAAAATATTTTTACCGGTGCTAAAAAATTAACGACTAATTTGGCGTACTAATTGTTTATTTCGACTAAATCAAACCCAGTAATAGCAACAACAACAAAAATTGAAAATGGCGAAACACACTCTTCAATGAAAAGAAGTGGACTTTTCCCTAACGTGTTATTGACTTAAATTAAAACCATTTTTGAAAAGTCAATTATCTTGCTAAGAAGTAACATAGTTAGGTTAATTAAGATAATCTAAAACTGAATTGGGTAATTATAGAATTTGCACGCCAAACATTTGGCTGGATGAGCATCATAGGTCAACCTCCAAAATCATACTCACCATTGATTCATTATTGAACTTGATATTTAAAAAAGCAATTTGATTAAGAGAAGTAAAAATAAAAGGTGAAGAAAGAAAAGAGAGGTGAAAGAAATTTAAAGAAATGAAAGGCATGTGATGAGATGTATTGGGTGCCACTAATGTCAACAGGGTTGACATGCCCACCACAAAACCTTTGATGATATGCACGTGTGCCATACTTATCATCATCATCATCATCTCATGTGAGGGGTAAATTTTTTTAAAAAGAAAAAAAGAAAAAGAAAAGAGAATTCATATTTTGAATGATTAAGAAAATCCCACCATGTTGACTCATGGTAAACAATGATCCTCCATCACGATGGTGCATAGGAGGGCCATGCCAGTTCATGGAACCAAGTCATATACACACTCAATTATGCCAAATACTTTTAACATTAAAAAAACAAAAACAAAAAACCATGGACTCTACAGAGGATTATGTTATGCCATGCTTTGCCACTTTATCTTACCATCTATTTAGGCACTTATTGTTAATGAGAAGAAGAAAATTTACCAACTTACCCTTCCACATAAAATAAATTTTTAAAAAGGTGAAGGGGCTTAAAGGGGGATTTGACTGAGATTGCAATAATTGAAGGGTTGTTTTCATCAATTAGGTTTGATTATGCCCACACTTGTCACTAATGTCACTGTGTTAGATTAGATTAGGTTTGATAGATGCTACATGGTGCCTTCAGGGGTATGATTGAGAATAATAATAACACTCTATTTTATATTATTATTATTATTATTATTATTATTATTATTATTAGCCATATGAATTCAAATACGTGCCTAAAAAAATTACTCTTTTTTACTCATAAAAATATAAATTACTCACGTCTATAATTAAAGTCAATCTGTTCTGTAAATAATGAAACTGAACACAATCAATTTCAATGTTTTTCTTTTCTTTCAATTTTTTTTTAATATTATTACTAAAATAAAAAGAAGATCAAAATATTAAAAAGGAATAACTTATGGATCACCTTATAATTAGTTATTGTGATATTTCAAATTATAAAAAAGTTAAGAAAAACTAATATAATTGGTTATTTATTTACATACATAATTAATTATATCATTTTTTCCATATTTTTAAGTACAAAAAAATAACTCACTTCGATATTCATTAATTCTTTTTTTTCTCTATCAAACCAATAACCAGTTTGTAATAAAATTTAAACCTAAATAAACACTGATAATTAATCTAGATTTATAGTTAGTGTGACTTAAATTATTTCAAATATGATTTATTAATTAAACCAGTAATTTATTAACCTGACCGATTCGATATTCGAACCAAAGTCAATCATAACGAGTCTGTCATAAAATGTACGCACTTTCTTTAATTGCAATAGAAAAAAAAATCAAGTACTTTAATAACAAAACCAATTTTTTTCATACATGTAATCATTATCTGCTATTTTTTTTGTTATATTGATAAATTAAATAATATATAAGTATACAAAAATCTATAAATATAATGGTTTAAATTTACGACAAAAGATTACATCCTTTTTATATTTTAATTTGTAGTATTGTTGAACAAGTAAAAGTAGAAAAAAAAATTTAAACGAAAGGTAAATTCACAATCGTATAAGGTTCTTTTTAAGTGTATTTAAAGTTGATTTTGAAATATTATGAAAAACTATAAATCTTCTTGATCTTAATGAAATGTTTACCATATATTTTTTATTTTACTCTTATTTATTTCTACATCATAAGAATATACATGTATATATGTATAAATGAAATATTGGTCAAAATAAAGATATAAATGAGAAAAAAATCATTAATGTTGTCTCAAAATAAAAATAAAAAAGGTCAAAACAAAAAATTTGAACCATCCAAAATTTGAAAGTGACAGTAAAATTCTATTTAAAAATTGATGATAAAAAAAATAAAGGAAATAATATTTAGTAGAGTGGTTAGGGTATTGAAGAGGAAGGGGCAAAAAAGGAAGAAAGAAATGAAGATGATTATATGATATGATCGGATCGTAGTAAAGAGGGGATAATAAAGCACAGGAAGCAGTGACACCAACTTTTTTCCCGTTCAACCAAAACGTGCTTTCTATAATTTTTTATATATAATAATAAATAATAATAATAATAATAATGTGTTTGAAAATGATTTAATTTGATGGCTTTTACCATGGCTTTAATCTTTTGGGTAAAGGAGCCTAAAAAAGAGGTCAAAATGCTCCTCTCACTCACACACTCATCTCCAACACACATACGCACACTCAGTTCATGGCCGCCAACAAAAACAACGTCAACAACCAACGTAGCATCCTCAATATTAACAACGACAAAACCAGACCAAACCAAACACTTGCATCTCTCTCTCTTCTTTCTCAAACCATGCTAGTGCTACATTATAATGCTCGCTAGTAGCTTCTGCCATTCGTTTTATTTTCCTCCTCTGCCAACGCATATATCTATTCATTCAGTGGCCTCGGTTTTCGTGCTCCTTCCTACTTTTCATAAAACCCCATTTCTTCTCTCTCTGCAAAGCTCGAAGCTTTTCGCCATTTGAGATCTGGGATTTGCGGGGTAGAGCTTTTTCCTTTCTGGGTTGCAGCATTTTCGGCGTCAGAGAGATCTCAACGTTACTCCAACATGGCAAGCAAGTGGAAGAAAGCCAAGGTCGCGCTCGGTCTCAACCTCTGCATGTTTGTTCCCAGAACCTTAGATGACGATTCGCCGCCCCATACGGTGGTTTCCGAGCGCCTCTCTGACGCCGCTCTGCTTTCTCCGGCCAGCTGGAACACCAGCTCATCCCGCCCCACTACGCCGCTTTCCTCTTTTCATGGCTTGAAACTTTCCAAAAGTAGCAGCAAATCCTCCAAGGTCTGTGTCTCTCATTCCTTTCCAATTTGTTACTCTCTCTCTCTCTAGTGTGTGTATGTTTGTGTTTTTTATTTAAATATTTTGACAGGTTCTATTTTGGTCTGGTTGTTTGTGAAATTTAAATGGACTAGAAATGAATCTGCTCAGAATAAGAAATTTTATTACCATACTCAACGGGGTTCCAGATTAAACGTTGTTAACATAAAAAAGAAAAGAAATATTTTTAAGGTTGTTTAATTTTTTTTGTGTGAGGAAAGGAATCATTTGTTTGAACCGGAAATGACTGTCTTATGTTGTTGTCGCTCTTGAGAATGAACTAGCATCTTTTTGGTGTCTGAGAATATCGGTCGTTTGTAATATAGTTCCTGATTTAAGGTAGGTATGTGATTTAGTTGTGAAATTTATTTGAATTCGTTGGATAGTAACGCAAAATGAGTTTGGACTGATTTCTTGAACTGTACGTGGTATTTTAATCAGGGAGTAAAATTCAGGGTGGTATTACCTGTTTTTAGGGACCAAAATACCATTTTAGTAGTTAGGTTCATTGTATTGATTTGGTTTCTTTTGTCTCCTTCTACCGTGCTGCGACATAGGCATAGAGCTGTAATTTATTGACTTGTACCAATAGTGTATACGAGTGTTGGCATATGTGATTTTGAAGTTTTGTATAAAAAATTGTGCTGTGTGCCTTAAGCTGATATTACTGTTTTCTGCATGCTTCCGTGCCACTTCTTTTATGGATAAGATTTTCCCTTTTCCTTTCTATTGGCCTAGCAATTTTTTTCTTCTAAAAGCAATTGTGATATGATATATTGGTTTGCTTGTTCATTTGGTCAAGTCAAAATAGCAGTTTTTGATGACTGTGGTAAAACTGATTTGCTGAATATTCAATTTTATGTGATTGGAATACTTTTGGCCGGTGTAAATGCTGCTTTAGTCCCTTTCTGTAGCATTCAGATTTGCCTGACTAGACAGGGAGAGTAGATTTTTGACCATCGCTCTATCTCTGTATTTAAAAGCCTATTGCTTATTGGAGATCTTATGAATAATAGTTATAGTTGAAAAAGAATGTGATTGTTTCCAAATTGTGCACGTTAAATAGTTAAAATACTTAAGGTTGGAAAATAATATTGCAGATAAATTTCTGTTTTTTAACTTTTGTATATCAAATGAGTACTGTGTTTCAAATATTCGTTATTTTTTCGTATTTGTTTGACATTTTCCTTGATTGGAACTAGGAGTAATATTTTATACGAATACTATTAATTTACCTTGTGTAATCCGTTCATGAATTTCCTTTATTTGCATGAAGCCTTGAACCTCTATCAAATAATTTACATAAATTATATATATTCTTACAAGCTTTTATTTTCAAACATTCAGCAAACCTGCTCAATATGCTTAACCAAAATGAAGCAAGGATCCGGCCATGCTATATTCACTGCAGAATGTTCACATTCCTTCCATTTCCACTGCATTGCTTCAAATGTGAAACATGGAAACCAAATATGTCCAGTGTGTAGAGCAAAGTGGAAGGAAATACCCTTATCGGGTCCCAGTTTGGAGCCTCTCCCTGGCAGAGTTTCACCAAGTCCAATCAATTGGCCCCAAAATGATGCTTTGATGGCAGTGGTCCATCGTCTACCCCTACCCCATCCTCACCGTGATTTGAATAGGAGGCATGTCGTGCCACTTTATCAAGCTTCTGAGCCAGGCATATTTGATGATGATGAATCCTTGAATCATCAACATGTGTTTTCTGATAGAAGTCCTTGCCATGTGAATACTAAAGATACTGAGGCTGCTAGAGCAATGGAGATTAAAACATTCCCAGAAGTATCTGCTGCTCCAGGATCCAAGACTCATTCTAACTTCACAGTTTTGGTTCATCTCAAAGCAACTGCAGCCGCAGCTGCTGCTGCAGCCAAAAGACAAAACCTTAGTAGAAACCAGGCAAACTTGGCACCGATTTCTCAGACTCCTCGTGCCCCTGTTGACTTGGTCACAGTGCTTGATGTGAGTGGTAGCATGGCTGGAACTAAGCTTGCACTACTCAAAAGAGCTATGGGATTCGTCATACAGAACCTTGGCTCTAATGACCGGCTCTCTGTTATTGCTTTTTCTTCCACAGCTCGCCGCCTATTTCCCTTGTGCAGAATGACTGATTCCGGGCGGCAGCAGGCATTGCAAGCTGTTAATTCTTTGGTTGCAAATGGTGGTACCAATATCGCCGAAGGGCTGAGAAAAGGTGCCAAGATAATGGAAGATCGAAAGGAAAAGAATCCAGTTGCCAGTATTATTCTGTTGTCTGATGGTCAAGATAATTACACTGTCAATAGCTCTGGAACTAACCAGCCTCAACTAAATTACCAGTTTCTTCTGCCCACCTCTATCAGTGGTGGTGATAATTCAACATTTCAAATTCCCGTGCATGCTTTTGGATTTGGTGCAGATCATGATGCTTCTCTAATGCACTCAATTTCAGAGATTTCTGGTGGCACATTTTCTTTCATTGAGACCGAAGCTGTGTTACAGGATGCGTTTGCACAATGCATTGGAGGACTTCTGAGTGTAGTTGTTCAGGAGCTTCAAGTGGGAATTGAGTGTATACACCCAAAACTCAGTCTTGTCTCGCTAAAAGCAGGAAGTTACCCAAGCCGTTTGATTGCTGATGGACACAAAGGATTGATTGACGTTGGAGACCTGTATGCCGATGAAGAGAGGGATTTTCTTGTTTCACTCGATGTCCCAGCTACATCTGACAATGAAACATCATTGATAAAGGTCAAATGTGTATACAAGGATCCCTTAACTCAGGAAACAGCAACAATGGAAAGTGAGGAAGTTAAGATTGAAAGGACAGAAATTGCCGGGCAGGTAGTAATGTCACTTGAAGTGGACAGACAACGCAACAGGCTCCATGCAGCCGAGGCAATGGCTCAGGCTCGTGTTGCAGCTGAACGAGGGGACCTAAGTGGAGCAGTATTAATCCTTGAAAACTGTAGAAAGATGCTGTCAGAGACCATTTCAGCCAAATCTCACGACCGTCTTTGTGTTGCATTGGATGCTGAACTTAAGGAAATGCAAGAGCGGATGGCGAGTAGGCATGTGTATGAAGCATCTGGGAGAGCATATATACTCTCTGGATTGAGTTCACACTCATGGCAAAGAGCAACAGCAAGAGGTGATTCCACTGATAGGTCAAGTCTAGTTCAGGCATATCAGACACCTTCAATGGCTGAGATGCTTACTCGATCTCAGGCCATGTTACTAGGTAGTCCATCAGGGCAGAGGCTTCTCCAGCCACTGTTGTCAGTCAGATCACAACCAAGCCCAAGGTGATCCAACAGGGATTTTGTGAAACCGTCTTCAAATTAAGCCCTTCCACTGATTTTGCCATTTTGGCTTATAAAATATGTGGGGGAGGGTGGTAGTAAACGGGAGACATACATAAACAGAAGATTTCTTTGAGCTGTGATTTTGTTGTTTAATGTATGTAAAAATGAATAAAAGTTGAGGAAAGGGTGGAGGGTTACTTAAAATCCAACGGAGTAAAGGGAAGTAGACAGGAATTTACTAAATTATGTTTCTTCTATTTTGGGGGTTAAAGGGTTTTCTTTTGGCTTCACTTGTCTCTCCTCCGATCATGTCGTTTTTGAGGCTGGTGTACATACAGAAGAATGGCTTTTTTTTTCTGGGACACCTGGGTATAAAGCTTGTAGCTGTGCAAATGGTTGGGATGATCCATCAGTATAATATATATGTTTTCAATTCTTTCAGAACTAGTTCTTTCCAGTAAGTTGTCTTTTATGTGTCTCCATCTCTAGGCATGCAAATGCGTAGCGAAAAGGGCACATTGTGCTACAGTAAATGCTTGTGAACATCAAGGCTTTCTTGTTTCTACCAAACTCTGACATGCCAGGGCAATGGTTGAATTCACACAAACTCTGCATAATTTTGTACAGCTAGTTTTTTCTCTAAACACAGTGCATTTACCTGTGGAGTTTTATGCAGAATTTGTAGTAGTACGTTTAAAACTATCAATTTAAATGATCCGACTTATTCGAACAAATGGTACGATGTAAAATTATTCGAGTAAGTATTTTTTATTACGTATGCAATATTATTTTAGAAAAACTAATGTTTTGAATGATAGAAATTAATAAAAAAATACTAATGGTAAGACTGACAAAATTAAGTTAAACATTTAATTTAGCAATTTTAATGTATGAGTGTTTAAATCTATGTGCTATTAAAGTATAAATAATTATTTAAACAGCCCCCAGATCTTAGTAGTTTTGGCGCCGGTGCAGGCACTACTTTCCTTGAGTCCGCACTGTGAACATAACGGCTATTCTATGCAATGCTTCTAAGGAGAAAACACAACTGAAGCATAAATAATTGATTTATTTATAAACTCCAAAACATCAGCTAGTCATTAGTTCTATTCAGTTATTGATTTTTTTTTTTAACGTTTGTTTCATTTATACAAAAAATGGCATCAATTCAGGACTGGTCTTGTTAAAAGGATATAGCTCGCTCATAAGAAGTATTTTGAGATGAACTACATTATTAGTACAAAACTTTTTATGACAATATGTACACACCTTCTCAGGTTTTTTTTCTCGTGTATAAACTGTTGAAAGATTTTCTTATATATGTAAAAAACATTACTCTTATGGGATCAGAAAATTGTTGCTCCATCACCTTAGAAGCAGTGCTATGAGGTCTTAAATGGTTTGTTTTTTTTCTTACACAGCACTCTCGGTTATTTGCATATAGGGAGAAATTATGCGAGTCACATGTGACTAATGTATTGCACTGATACAAGTCACGTGTAAGCAGGTCTGAAACGACAAATCTAGTGAACCCATCCCTGCCATACATGGACATGTTTATAATTAGTTGTAGTGTGATCCATCATTCTATTGTACTCATCTGTGATCCCGTTCTCTTCCAGCACTGTAAACAAGTGCTCTCTTGTTTTTTCCCCATGTGTTTAGATGATGGACTAAGGCTCATCATCTAGACTATCTTTTCAACTGCACACAGGTTATTTACACAGGACTGACTAAATTTGGATACAAACCAATTATTAAAACCCAAATTCAATAATACGTCCATGTCTAGGTATCTGTACACCAAAAACCATAATAAGGTATTTGGATTTGGACATTAAGGACCACAATAACTCTATCCACTAAAAGACCAGCAGTCAACTTGCTCAATGAAAAAAAGAAGGCTAGTTTTAGTTGCCTTGGTCTATTGCAACAGGAGTTATCACTTATCAGGGATCACGATTTCACTATTCCAATTTGGTTGCTGGCTTCATGGAAATTCTGTCAAATCATTACTAACAATTTTGCAGAATTTTGGGGAATGGAAGATTCCCAACTAGTCTTATGCAAAATTTTGCAGAATCCAAATAATTACTGTTGAATTCAGTTCTAATATTTCGGCTTCTGTTTACTTTAATTCTAGTATTTGGGATAAAGAAATTGTTGACTTAGTGTATACCACCTATTTACGAAGGGTGACCAGATTCATTCGAACCAATACCCGTAGAATCATCATGAATAAATGCATACCTTTCCTATGCTTTTGTTGAAAATCTAGAGCATGCATAGCTTCACGCAAAAACCTCACATTACATTTTCTGTTGGGATGTTAAGCAGATATTCTGAGTTATTCAAGTATGGATCATTGAAGAGCTGCAAAGAGACTGATGAGATATTTGAGGGACCCATACACAAACTACATTCTTATGTTTAGACGACCTAAAACCTTGGAGGTCATTGGCTACTGTATTTCATATTCTGGAGGTCATTGACTCAAGAAAGCCCAATATTAGGATACCTTCTCATGTTTTGCCAGCGGAGCTGTTTCGTAGAGAAGCATAGTGTTTGATCATAAGTTAACTTTCATTTCCTTGAGACTATCTCGTGGTGTATGGATAGTTTCATCTTCGGCCTCAAAGTTTGTGGATTCTATCTCTAGGTCATTGATATATAGTGTGGATTCTTTTTCTAGGTCATTGAAAAGTACAGTACAGTGCTCTAAATTGTATCTGCAGTTATGTGGAGATAGTTAATATTGTAGAAAATTGTGCATAATGTAACTTTTACTGCCTTAATTGCAGTCATCAGATGCAATTCCAGTTGGAATTTTGAAGTGTAATTTAAATAATAGGTGAATGTTTGAACTTCGTACTTTGCTAGCAAACAAGTATCAAGTCCTAATGTAGTCATTCCAGAAATGTACTATTCTTTTTTGGGGCCTATAGACATAAACTTTCGGTACAGATCAGTAAAACCGCTTACCGTTTCTAATAATTCTACCAGCAATTTTACTTGATAACACTTAAAATGAAGCGCGGGTCATTTGTGATTGCAAAAGTGACCCCATTAGCTTATCGTTATAACATCCAATGTGCATAACTGCAGGCTAGGTACAAAAGACAAACTAAAACATGACAAGAAACATTTACACTATTTCACCCTTATTAAAGTGGAACCAAGCAAGTACCTTTTGCTGTTCCCAGCACCGTACTTAAAAATCCTTGATACACAAATTTCAAAATTTTATCTCAACTCTTCCACTGCCATAATGTCATAATCAAAAGTCAAAACACTAAAATGCAGGGCAAGACCAACTTCACCAGCAAGATGGGAATGGCTTTTGACTCAACAAAAGTTGATTTTGAGCATGGTACATGAGAAATTCTGACAAAAGTTGTTTCAAATCCACAACTCTACTCTAGTCTCCATTGCCTTCATTAGGTTTAGGAATTTTCTTGTACTCATAGTTGTTAATGTCCACCTTTTGTTGCAAAGCCTATACAACAACAAATAGAAACTCAATCGTGGATAATCTAGACTACGTTATATTGTGAATGAAGGGAATACAGACCTTTAGCTCATCCTCCAAGGAAATCTGTTTTGGGTTGTACGCATGGACTGGTCCTGTCCTAGACAATGCTTTTCTTGTTTCAATTATTTCCCACTCTTGATCATCTTTCACCTTTGCAATATCCTTGCTGAACAGATACAGTTGCATTATATTTTAGAATGAGGATGAAGTAAAACAGAAAAAGCAATGAAAAATGTACGGTTAGGTAAAACACACAAAGTTAGATTTTATATACCGTCTCTATAAGAAATTTACATAGTCAAATAATAAGAAATTATGGTAAATGTAAATTTTCAGATAGTTGTTGTAAAGTAAACAAATTCATATGATTGAATGACAGTGAAGAATACAACCATTCTGAAGCCTAAAACACTGTAAACTATTTTCTCTCAAACATAAAGCTTACAGGGCAGTAACTAACCTGCCTTGCAAGAGTTGGGCAAGGCCTAGAGAGCCAAGGACAGTGAGAGAGATCATAGGAAGGCCATATCTTACAAATGGGCTTTTCCTGCCCCATCTTTTAAATGCTTTCTCAGTTGTGGCAGTTCCCTTTGCTGCCCCCTTACTCTGGACTGTGGTCATTATCATTGGCCACAGAATTGGAATGTTGGCGTGAAATCTCGGCTGTGTGACCTGTGGAGTGAAAAGCAACAATTACCAATTCATTCATGCCATTGGAATTGGCATTCTATCAAACATGTAATATTCAAGCTACAAACAGAGTCACAATAAATTAACATGCCACAACCACTCCCGTCACACACGCACAGATACACATACACAAGTCTCCGATGCGATTACAAACTAAAGAATGCTTCATTCAGTCCAACAATCTACGGTTGTTAGCAAATCTTTGGGCTCAGAAGATTGGGCCATTCAGTTTTCGGAATGATAAATGCATTTTTTTTTATTATTGTTGTTAGAAATGATTTGATTTGGACAGAAAGGGAACGAATTGAACGGATTGGTTGGACAGTGTGGAGAGTGATTTAATTGTGGGAAGCAGAAGAGAAGAATATAGAGTTTAATGGTGAGAGAGAATTGGAGCATAGAGAACAATAAACTTACCTCTACCTCTTCACCATTCACGTCCTTCTCCACCGGCAATATTTTCTCCCTTTTTGTTTTCCGATGTAATTTTGATCGGAAGATACAACGTTGAAATGGGTTATATTTATTACCTATCCTTTGTCCTTATGAATACTCGTATAATACGTTTAAATTTTATGTTTTTTAAAAAATTAGTAAAACTTATGCCTAGTTATTTATTTTTAACTGAGTGATTTAGATTTGAAAAATAAATTCGATTTATTTAAAAGAGGAGTTTGGATTATATTTGAACTTATCGTAATTTGATTTTAAGTTTACTGAACATGTATAATTTTTTAAATACTTATATACTAATAATAATACTTTTATTTTATAAATAATATTATATACAATATGATATTATATTCATATTTACACTATTATTTGAAATATATTTTAATTAATATTTTTACCTTTTTTTTTAATTTTATGATTCAATTATGTATAAGTTAATATCAATGCCTATAAATTGGATTAAGTCAAATTCGGTAAAAAAAGGTTTAAATAAACAAGGGTGTAGTGTTTAAATAAAAATGTCTAATAAAATTTTGAGTCATTAAAAATAAGGATAATTTTGTGTAACCTTTCTCGGGAGTATCCTAATTATATATGCTATGGAGAAAAAAAATCTTGAAGCTTTGATTTTAAGACTCTTTATTATATAAAAAACATATCATGAATTTTATTATAAAGGTTGTTAAATCAAGGTTATTAAAATGATAAGTCATTTTCATTATTTGATATAAATTTTTTCTTAAAATTTTTATACTCAGTGGATTGACAATGAAAACAAATTATTCTAATTATCATTGCTATATTATTGTGAAATAGATCTTTTGTTACAATATAAAATAGATTTAATTTAAATATGTTATTAAAAAGTGATTTTATTATAAATTCTTTCTGCTAGACTCTACTCTTTATGAGGGTTTGTAAAGTTAAGTCTCAACAAATATTAGATGGAAACATGAGAGAATCTATTTGGCTTATGTGGTCTCCTTTTCATTGTGAAATGAACTACTCTTAAAACTTTAATGTTGAAAGATACTTCTGTGAATTTGGAGAAAGTGACAATGAATGGAAGAACTTAGGTAATAGAAAAGCTTCTTCAGTTTTTCAACTAATATAAAAGAGGGTATGGCAATAGCCATTTATGCTGACTAAAATGGCCTGGCCAAAAGAAAAACTGTTCCAAAATTCTAATGTCTAAGTAGAATAAGGCAAAAAGAAAAAGCAAAACACTGCAAATTGTTTTTCTACTTCAAGTCTTTCATTTCACTTCCATGCTCTTTTCTTCCATCTGGGCTGTGGTTGCTGGTGTTATTTTGGACTTCCTGCATGGCTTGGAGACATTGGCATTAGGGGGTTTTGGGACAAGCTTGCAACCCAATTTCTTAAGGAGCGTGTTCCAACTTCCCTTTGACTTCATCATTTTTTCCAAATCTTGCTTCATGCTGAAGCACTCCTTCTCAAGTTCAGCCACTCTCTCTTTCACGTTATCAAAAGCCACAACTGGGTTGTGTGGAGTGTTGCCATCATTTCTTATCAGAGGCAGGTTTGCATTCAGGTTTTGTGAGTTCTCAATATTATCAGAAGCAAAGAACCAGCCAGCAACAGATGTGCGCAACTTCAGTTGTTCAAAGAACAAGACTTGGACTACTACACGAAGTGGTAACCTCTCATTTTGAGCTGCATGTGTGCTGGCTTCCAATGACAGCTTCTGGCAATTCATGACCCTGCATATTTGTTCCTTCTCAGAGTCTGTCAGCCATTGATGATTCTGAAATTTAGAGTCCATTAGTATCCTTCATAGACCATATTACATTACACTGCATTTTCTGGACATAAACTTGCAGAGCCTCTAGTTAAATTATTAGTGAAGAGTTTAAATTTATTTATTATCAGTGTAAAAAAATTTACACAATCAACCAAATTAAAAGTCACGGTAAGTATATAAAATAAATAAATAAATCATACTTGTCATATACAATTTAATGACTATAAAACGTTTTTGCACTTTCAAGTTATTAACAAGAAAAAGTTGCGTTACAATTATATACTGTACATAGTGAAGTTTTGTTATCATGCAATAAGCTCCTTCACCAACTATTAGGTCACATCATGATCTATGATCATATTATCATTTACAAAATATGGAAAGAAAGTTATAGATTTTCTTTTGTACCTTGAGATATATATCAATGGCACGGTATATGCCATCATCCAGGGACCTGACATGATCAGGAATTACAGCAGCAAGTGATTGAAATTTTGGTAACTTCACATTTACATCAGGTGCCACTTCAGCTAAATAAGAATCTATCAGGTTAGCCACTTTTGCCATTGGACTCAGAGCTTGAGAACTTCCAACTATGCGCCTTTCTTCCTCAATATCATTAGATGCGCTATCAATGACATCATGCTCTACAATCATGAAATGATCAAGCATTCTCTGGACACAGTCAATATCATGAAGAGTCTCCATTGAGTATCCAATATTTGGAATCAAAAGATCTTCCAGATCTGCTTCATCTAATTGAGCACCAATTCTTTTCTCCAAGCTTGAACAGCAAGATGAACTAGCATATAAGGCCATTGCTGTCCGCAGACACACCAGCAAAAACTTGGTTGGTGCTAGGCCCTTTTCATTTGGCAGCAACTCCACTATTTCCTCTATAAGATTCCTTTGATCTGCTTCAGAAGGGGTAGAAAGAGATGACTTAAAAGAAGACGAGTTTCCATTCTGTGAACTTGTTTGACTTCCCAATAAGGGGATGTGCTTTTTGGCATAGTAAACAAGGGATCCAGCAATTCTCCTAGGTTTCATGTTTCGTGCACTAGCACCTTGTATGAACCTTTTATACAATTTCAAACTAAGGGAAGATACATCATCAAACCACCAATCTTCAGCTGATGCCTTTGGTGTTAGGCTTATTCCATTCCACACTTCTGCGTCCTCTGGACTCTGAGCAACACTTTGAGCTGAGGAGACAGGCAAATTAACCAAACTTTGATCTGCAACTTTCAACACCAAAGAATTTATACTTCGTGAAGCGATGTGAAGCTCTTCAGCAAAAGGTAAAACCTCTTCACATGTTTTAAGAGCATCAAGAGTATCTGTCCAGTAACCAAACACATGATTAAGGAAATTTTCTGTTTGCATGATCAGGTTCCCCTCTCCATAGTTCTCAGTCATCTGGAGGTACTCTGCTGCACATCTGAGACCAACCACATTCGATGCAGTCAACTCCATTTTAACACCATAACAAAACTTAGCAACAAGCAAAAAGGCCTTGCCTCCTCCAGGTAGGTCATGCAGTTCCAAAACAGACTTCTCATGTCCGTTTGATATTTCTCTCATCAAACTTTCTAGCTCTTTGCTTCTTGATATCAGTGGAAACTGGTAACGCGGAAAGAAACGGATTAATCATGCAATGGTAACTACAACAAACAAATATATATAGAATGAAGCAAAACGCTGAGAAACTCCTATTTTTAATGATATCTTAAAAACGCATGGTATCTGGAGATATTATTATTAGAAAGCAACAATAGAAACTATGAAAACTCACCTTGTGGAGATGAAAAGATGTATCACCAATTTCAATAATGATATCACTTGGAAGTCCAGTTGAGCACAGCCTAGAGATGGGCATTTGACAGCCAACAAGGTTAATTAATGATAATTAATAAACTAAAACAAGATTTCACTGATAAATAAAATATAGAATTATGTATAGAATATATAGACACTGTTGATGCAACTGGGTTCAGAATTCAGCTTCAAATTTGTCACTATAAACAAGAGAGCAAGTAGAATGTATTAAAGTTATAATCATTCTCACATTGTGAAATCGATTTTGAACATTTATTGGGAAAAAACACACAAGGGAATCAAAGTATTTCACTACATCAAATATCACAAAAATCATAATGCAAACCAAATTGTGTATCAGTTATAAGAAATGATTATACTCTCACTAAGAGACTCCCTCACACTTGCTATCTTCTCTTGTTTCTTGTTTGGAATAAACCATCTCCTTCCATGGGCCTCTTTATGCAGGAATATAATTATAGCTCCATACTCCATCATTAGACTAAGTAGACATTGATTGTCCTCCTTTTCTACTAACCTTCATTCATGATGGTATTGAACTTTTCAAGAGTCAACAAACATGACCTCTTCACTGTATATACATATTTGCATTTATTTGTTGTTTTTTCCGACATCAAAGCTCGTCAACTTCCATTATAATTCATTGTCATCCATCTTAAAGTCTACATAATTCCGTTGTTCATTGCATTAATGCATCATTCTGAATAAGAAAAATGGAAATCCAATCGTGTTATGTAACACACAACTATTAAGGTCAGAGGATAAAATATACATCTATAATTTAAATGGTTCACTTAAAACTATACCTTTATTGTTAAAGGCAATAATGCCCTTTTGTTTACGTTTAATTTTCCATTATTGATCCAAAAAAGAACTTATGTTTTAAAAGCAAAGACAACCAAATACCTCCTAATTCTAATTAATCACATAGAAATTACATAACAGCTTTCAACGTAGAACCATTTTCTTCCTTTCAAAAACGACAAACAAATTACTTACAGTTACATATTAAGGGCAGGATCTAACTTGAAACGAGGTTTATCATGTTAATTATCCAACTGATCTACTTCGAAATAGTGAAATCATATTCACCATGCATATACATTCACCAGCCACCAAAAAACAAGCCAGAAACTTCCTCCGATCAATCAAAACTAATATTTTAAGCTTGTCAAAGGATGAAGGGAACATGTTATAACAGTGACACACCGTGAAGGAACAAAGATCACTGATGAGATTGTAACGATGTAATTAAACGATAAGAAAGAAGTGAAACAACAACTGACCAACTTTGGCCATAGAGGTAAAACATTTCAGATTTGGATCCCAGCTTCATGCACGCCATGTGTGGCACTTGTTAACATCAAAATGTTCCTTCAAAGTGGCAAAGAAAATTAAAAGCTACATATGGATTGATATTCTTCTTTTTTTCTTTGTTTCTGTTTTGGGTCTTGAGATTTTTTTCCACTTTTTTCTCTCAGAGACATGATTTGTTATGCCAATGTATAGTGTGTATACTGATTCCGGTTCTAAAGGTGGAAAATTTAGGAGAAAAATAGGTAACAGCTGTTATGTTAATGTGTAATGTTTAGAGTGATTCTCTGTCGAAGCTGTTACAATAATTTCCTTCTCGTAATAAAACAACACACTATATCTTGGTTGGGAATATGAAAATATCCATGTACTAAATTTTCACTAATGAAGTATAACCAATGAATGACATGGCATATTATATATGAGTTTAACAAAATTTCACAGTGATTAAATCATGTTAATGTATTCTCCATTTATTAAATTCTATTACCAATCAATTTTATTAATAAATAAAAATAATTATTATATTAGTATTAAATAACATATTTATTAAATTGTAACATCTAATTAATTTGAGCAAATCTATTGAATTTTATATTTATAAAAAATGAGAATTCATGTTAATAAAAATTATTACAAGTTTCTATTGAAAAATTACTACAAATTAAATATATAGTAAAATAATTATATCTAAAGTAAAAACAGATTTATATAACATGTTTTGAAATAAAATTCACGTGCATACTAATGTAATATATATACATATATATTGATAAATATGTGTATAAAAGGAGATGTTACATTAAAAAGTTAATAGTTGGTTTTTATTATATATTATTAGTTAATAAAAACACAAAATTTTAGTTTAATTTATCTTTTTAAAAACATTGAAATCTTAAATTGACATTTAATTTTTTTCTTACTTTTATAAATTAAGATCTAAAATAATTATTAGTTTTTGTTTCACATTTAAAAATTCATATAAAACAATGAGTAAAATTTTATTTTTTTTATACATTATTACATGGTAAGGATGATTTAAAAGTAAAATAAAATAAAACTAATTCCGTAGAAATAAACAGAAGAATTATTTTCCTTTAAAGTTTGTATTTGTTTTACATGATATAATATTTCATATATACACTTAGCACCAAATACATTAAATTATTTTTTTATAAATTCTTACAACATTTTTTTTTTAGTTCTTCTTATTCTTTCATTTTTTTAATTTATATTGTACAAAACTTTAATTTTAAAATAATTATTTTAACTTAGGTCCGAAAGATGTATCTAAAAAATGAACTCATCCTAACTGAGAATACTGTAAGTGAAAAAGAGGTGGTATATTAAATTAAAAATCTTTTGTAAACTTAAACCACTTATAACCCCTCACTTCCTAACTTTTTGAACTGATATATCTGGTGTAAGAATTAGTAGCAAGAAGAAGAATGGTTTGACTGGGCTGATTGGGCCGGGTCGACTTGAATTAATACTAAAAATAAAACATTTGTTTTGATTTGACCCAAATTGGAATTGAGCATCGTCTACTGTGAATTGGGAGCTATACACTCCCATCTAATAAACCCAAAATTGCAGTGTAGACTTCGGAGTCTCCCCTGCTTCCGTCAACAACTGCAATGGCAATGGTCCCTCAACCTCTGATTACGCTTCTCCTCTTTCTCTCCCTTCTTTCAATTGTGAACTCCTCTCCTTCTCAACACGTTCAGATCGCCAATGCCGAACGCAGGGTAAGTTTTTTTTTTTTTTTTTTTTTTTTTTTTTTCTCACTAACATGCGCTTTCGCTCAAGATCTGTGCCAAAATGGAAAAAATTTGTTCCCGTGTGCTGATCACTGCCTACTAAGTTTGAACATGCAACATGGGTATAACAATAAATATCGTAGATTCGTGTAAATGGATAATTCTAGCGTCAAATGAATGTGCCACTTGTATTTTGGTGCTTACTCTTGTGTTTTTTGCAGTTTTGGGAAATTGAGGCTTAATTATTCTGGCTCGTTTATTAAAAATGTTGTATTCTATGATTTTGGGAGGGTACTAGTGGACTGGTTTGTCCTATTTCTGTAATACGAGTTTAGATAAATTTAATAGAGATGACTTTTTTTTTTTTCTTTATAACATTTGTTATATTTCTGTGTGCTTTTATTCTTTAGGAAATGTTGTGTATGTTCCTCTATATTTTGGCATCGACCAAGTGCTCTTGTCTATACGTTGCATGACTAATATGCCAACTATCCTTGCAGATTGACTTGACCTCTCATATCATTAAGGTGTACTTGACATTGAAGGTAACCTCTCCATACTATTACTCTTTTGATAGTAGGGTTCTGTCTGGATAATTTTACTGTAAGCATGTGTAGGAGAAGAAAAGATGAAATAAGTTTTTTAAATAGCTAAAGTTAGTTTGTGTATAAGTTAAAACTCAGATCTTTGAGAAGCGAGAATTTCAATAAATTAGCTACTGCATGAGTCAAATTTAACTTACGAACTTTTTTTTTCTTCTTCTTCTAGAAATGCTTATGGAAAAGTTTATCCAAACAGGTCCTATGTCTAGTGTTTTTCATGGTTTCTGTTTTGCATATCTGTAAATTGTATTCCATATTCAGCTGGGAATGAGGACTTAACTTAAGTACGGTACTTGATTAAGTTACTGGCATATAAAAATCATGTTTAAGTTGGCCAGATGAATTTTAATATAATTTCTGTGAAAAGTGGTTTGAACCAAATTTATGTCTGTACAAAACAATGTATTAGAACTTCTTTTAACCATGCATAATAGTAATATTTAACGACTTTGCTGAGTTTTACTTTTTCCCAATTTGATTTGAGGTACCTTCTGCAAATACTTAGGCCATGTTTGGTATGCAGAACATGGGGAGGGGTCTAAGAATGCTTGAGTCTATTGAAGCTTATAACTTGTTTTGGATTCTTAGAGCAACAAATCAGTATTTGTTTGGATCAAATTATAACTTGAAATTATTTGTTTTTATTTCTTTTCGTTGGATTTTTCTATTAAATTGTCATTTACAAAATTTGTCAATTTTATATTTCTGAGTTTTCCTCAGGTTGAAAATTTGGGGACATCTGCTGCTTCTGAAGTACATCTGGCCTTTTCACCCACTGAAGTTGAACATCTAGCAACACTCAAAGCTGCTGCAACTTCTGGGAAGAGGAAGAAGAAAACTTATGTTCCTCTTGATGTCAAATCTGCTGAGTTACCTGATGGACCAAATGGAACTAAGTTTTTCTCTATAGCTTTGTTAAGTCCATTAAGTAAAGGTGAAACCACAACACTGGAGGTGCTTTACATATTGACACGTTCTCTGGAACCTTTCCCAGTTGAAATAAGTCAATCAGAGTCACAATTGGTTTATTTCCGTGATAGTGCAATATTATTGTCTCCCTATCATGTCAAGCAACAGACAACTTTTATTAAGACACCAAGCACTCGGGTAGAATCATTCACAGTGGTGGACCCCACTAAACGTGCTGGTACAGAGTTGAAATATGGGCCATATGAAAGTCAACCCCCGTATTCATATTCTCCTGTACTTGTTCATTTTGAAAATAACAATCCATTTGCTGTTGTTGAGGAGCTAGAACGGGAAATTGAAATATCTCACTGGGGAAGCATTCAAGTCACAGAGCGATATAGCTTAGTCCATGCTGGTGCTCAACATAAAGGTGTCTTTTCTAGGTATATTTATTATTTCTTTTTTATTTTACTTGATGCTTCAGATCTTCATTTAGTTCTTCGGGAAATAACATATGCAACTGTTCTGATTTAGAAGAAATAGAAAATTTACATACATGTCAGAACGGTCAACATGATGAAATAGTTATTATTTACATGTTTGGCATGACCTTTTTCAAATATATTTATTTAGTTGTTGTATGCTTATTATGCTTATATGTATTGTAGATTGTCAATGTGCTCTCATTTCATCTCGAGAAACATTATCTAGTTTCTCACAATTCTTCCTTGTTTGATAATTTGTTAGTAACTTCAAATATTGTCTTTTTCTTACATGTTTTAGTGCAACATTTGATGACAGCATCCATGAAATTTTTTTTAAAGTCGTTAAGCACAAAAAAAGGAAATTTTTAAGATTTTTATCACATCGTGGCAGGAGCAGATAGATTGACACTTTCTTCATAGGCACCTATGTTACTTATTCTATATTTATGTAGATTGGCACAGACCCACACTGTAATTTTACTCTAGTATTTGAACTTCCAAGAGTTGAAATAACCTCAGTATAACATGTACTTTACCAATTGATAAGCGGGATTAAAGTTAATGGAACATTAACTTATAGTATCTTTTGGTTTGGATGTTGTTTTTATATTCTTCTGAATTTATTCTGACATTTCCCCCTTTGTATATAATTTTTTTCTGTAAGTATAACTGGAGTTTTCTGTTGACAGGGTTGAATATCAAACTAGACCAGGTGGTACTGGTGTTTCCTCATTTAAAAATCTTTTAGCAAAATTACCCCCTAGGGTCCACTCAGTATACTACAGGGATGGAATAGGAAATATTTCCACTTCACATCTACGTACAGATTCTAGGAAGGTAATATATGATATTGGGATTTGAAAAAAAATCTTTTTCTCCCACTGCCACTTGACATCATCATTAGTTGAACAGTTGAAATTAAATTGTATATTTTTCTTTCTTTAATATCATGTGCACCATCTATTCTCTTTTTCTCCCTCTTTCTTTTGCAAGACTTGACATGAGTTGAAGAACTAGAAAACAAGTCTACAACTGTTTCAATACGTGAATCACATGGCTGTGTTCCTCTTAAGTGAGACATGGTGCTTTTCATACTTGAAAGTAATGTCATTCTTGTCAACATAAAGAGCATTATCGTCTTCATTATTTGGTCTATGTTTCTGTTTTTTACTGGAGTACTGGGTAGCATTAACAGCATAATAATTTGACAGAAACTGAAGTATGAAATAAGGAACGAAAGTGATGATTTCTTATAGTTTCTACATGTGCATGCTTTTATAATGAAGAGCAAATGTTATACTAGTTATTGTTGATGTATAGAGATCACTGAGGAAGTTAGTCTGAATGACAAAAAGATGCTTTTTATATTTTAACATAATCATTATTGTAAAATGTCATGTTTTCTGATTCATACTTATTTAAATGTTCATTTGTTGCAGTCAGAACTTGAAATTGAACCTCGGTATCCTCTATTTGGAGGCTGGAAAGCAACCTTTGTCATTGGTTATGGACTACCATTGCAAGACTTCCTTTTTGAAGCTCCAGATGGCAGAAGATACCTCAATTTTACTTTTGGTTGCCCTCTTGTCGAGACAGTGGTTGATAAGTTGATTGTAAAAGTGGGTTTGTTTTGTAACTGAAAATTGTGCTCCTTGCTTTAATTGCTTCTGTATGCAATACTGGACGTTTAATTTACCCTTGATGAACCATTAAATTTCAGGTTGTGCTGCCGGAGGGATCCAAAGATCCCACAGCTGAGATTCCTTTTGAAGTAAAGCAACATCTTGAGGTAATGTTCTCTTAAAATAATGTTTGTTCAACATCTAGAGGTAATGTTCTCTTAAAATAATGATGTGAACTTGTGACTTATAATTGCATCAACTGCATTTCTCTATCTTATCATTTGGGACCGCTGTCTATAATAAGCTTTCAAAGTGATCAATTTAGCTCTCAGAATTGAAAGAGAGCAAGAAAAAAAAAATCTTCTGAATAGGGCATTTCAATCATGATGATTTGAGGATATACTGTATGAATATGGATATCGGCCCCTGCGTTATATGTACATAATGCTTAACTGTCTGATCAAATTGTCAATATGAACAATTACCTGATGATTTGACTTTCCTTGGACTTCTGTATCGGCATTTATATATTGTGAAACTCTCATCAAAGTGGTACCTGGCTTTGAGCATTTGGGATAGATGTGCAAGCTTATTGGTTGGATTTAATATATAAATGTGTTTATTTGTAGCAAGCTTTAAGCTCTCAAGAGAGGTTAACATTTTAGGACTTAGGGCTCCTACTATTTTTGAAGTCTTGTTGAGTAGAGCTTGTACTCATTGTAGTGCACTAGTACTCAACTTGATTAATAGTGCAGGATACATCATGTAGAATATAAAATTATTCAGAGTCTCTTCTCTTCTTTTCCTCCCAATCCTATAATGACAACGGAAAATTCCTTAAAATAATCAGAATTACACAACTTATTGAGTAAAGGATTGCAATATTTGTTTAGAAAATTATATATTGTCAAATTATATATACAATATAACTTCAATTTCTCCAAGGTAATTTATTTTTGTTCTCTGGGTATAGTTTGATTTTGCTCATGAAGAATTTCACTTGCCGTACTTGTAGCCTAAAGCATTTTATTCCCTGCAGCTAAAATGGTTTTAAATTTGAAATTTGCAGATCAAGTATTCATATCTTGATGTTGTCGGCAGGACTGTGGTGGTTTTAGAAAAAAGAAATGTAGTTCCTGAGCATAATATTCCTTTCCAGGTATTTATGAAATCCAATGCGAATAAATAAATAAAAAGTTCTAAAACTGATTTGGAATGTGGGCATTTCACAAATTCTATGAGCATGAAAATTATTTATTTTCTCCCAAATCAGTGACTAATGCTACTCTTATTTAAATGTGATGATGATGCAACAAAAATTATTGATACCATGACCATAAGTTATTCTACGGCGTGGCTTTAAGAATATCTTGTATCCTATATTCCCTAACAATATAGTTATTAATAAATGAGGCCTTTTTATGTTGGGTGTATGCAAATGGATGGAGGTTCTAATTGCAGATGAAAATTATGTCTGGCATGTAGTTAAAAAGTCTTCTTAGGTACCCTTTAAATTTGCCCATGATATTTTCTTGGTTGTAAAATCCAAGAAAAATTGTTTTTCGTGGATTTCTAAAATAATTTTAAACCATGTTCTTTTTGCCCTCTATTCTCGACACAGAACATGTAAGAGCATTACTGGTCGTCTGTCCTCTCTCCATCACTACTTAATTTACCCTGATTCTTACAGTCCTCCTGTCTCATGCCCCTTCTTGCTTTTGTCCTTGGTCTTTATTGTTTATTAGCATGCCTTTATATCTGATATTTAAATGATACATGTCGGATCAAGTTTGAACATTGTAGTTCTTGTATCTGGAACAAGGTTTGGATTGAATTTTTTTCTTTTTCTGTAACCTTAAAAAAATAATCTGAAAAAGTAATGTAAAAACACTTAGCACTTCCTTTTGCTATCTGCAACTACAAAAATGAAAGACATAATATATTTCATATGGTATGAAATCATGGACTTATTTCCAAAAAAATTTCTACGCAACTTGTCAAACCTTGGTTGGGAGTAGACCCAAAATTACAACATGCTTGCTATGGTCTAGGTCTATGTTTCCATTCTCTAGTAAACTTCTGCTCTAGGCTATGGTCTAACCGTTTCTGTTTTTTTTTTATAGGTATACTACGGTTTTAACCCTATATTCATGCTTGCTGAGCCATTGATGCTAGTATCTGCATTTTTCTTGCTTTTTGTTGCTTCTGTCGCATATCTTCACGTTGATCTTTCCATACGCAAGTGAAGAATATCTATCTAAGTTTCTTGTAAGGTATGTGCTAAATCCCCTCTTTCAACTACTTTTATGATTAAAACATTCTCTTTAGCCATGCCCTCAATTGAAGTATTGTGGCTTGCTTAACAGGCAGTGACTGATCAGATCCAAGGGTTCCGTATTTTGGAAGGTCATATTGCATTTTGGCAACATTGTATGGAGTAAAGAGGACTAATTGCAATTATAGATTACTTGTTTCTACAATTTTCCCATGGCAATTTGATCATATGCCATTCATCCAACTAACTTTCAAACATTCCTTCCATTTAAGAAACATAGGGTGTGTTAGTTAACGGCACTTAAACAAACCTGTAAGATCTTACTATCTGGGTATTAGAAATATTTATGTGATACTTGGCAATCAATATACAAACTTAAATCAAATGAAAAAAATAAAGTATTCAATGATCTATGTTATAATAATTTCGTTAAAGACAATCCGCACTTAAATGAATACCTTTCCTGTGAGGGGAATTTAAAGTTAAAAGTCGATTGTCCTAGTTAGTTTTGCTTTATGGCCAGTCTGTTTTAAGCTACGTTAAATATTATAAAATTGCTGTTTTTCAAGGCTTGGCTTGGGTTTGTACTAAGACATTTTCTGAAACAATGCATTTCAAATACTTAAATAGGCATCACAACGGGGATAGGGGTGGGTTATATAGTCTGGAGGTTAGAAATTAATTTTTTATTCTTGTTGAATTTTAGAATTTTTTTTTATTTTCGTTTCATCTTCAATTTAAAATATTTTTAAAAATAATTATACTTATAATAAATTAATTTTAATATTTTTATGTATTTTTTATATATAAATATGTATTTATAATTTTATAATTTGTAATTATTATTAATTAAATATATATTTTAATTTATTTTATTTACATTAAAATATATGTAAAAAAATATTTAATTATTTTTTTATAGAGGTATAAAATAATTATATTATTATTATTATTTGATTATATATATAAGTTAATTTTTTTAAATTATCATTTAAAAATATAAAATATATAATTTATAAGAAAATATTTAATAAGTTAATTCTTATCCAATTAGTTTAAAAGTTTAAATTATTGGTTTTTTTTTTAATTTTTTAAAATATAATTATTTTATTAAGATAAAATTTGATATATGATAAATAAAAATAATAAGATAAAAAAATTATGATATAATAAAATCTAATAAAAATTAATTATAAATAAAATAATATTGATTATTATTTAAATTTATGTAAAATATTTAGAAAAAGAGAAAAAAGAAGAAAAATTAATTTTTTATTCGTTAAATTGGTTGAAAAAATAAATTGATTTGAGAGATTAAGGAAATTAAAAGGTGAGAAGTAAGAGAAAGATAATAATGTAACGAACTAATTAATATAAAAGATTAAAAAAGATAAAAAAATTAAAAAATAAAAAATAGGTAAAAAAAAAGTGAAAAATTGTGAAATATATAAAAAAAATTATATATAACAAAAAAAATGAAATACTTTTATAAAATATTAATATTTTAAATTAAAATATAAAGTCGAGTAAGGACGGAAATGAAATTGAGATGGGGATTACAGTACTCGTCTTCACTCTTACCTTTGTCTCCGACTTTTTAAATCGAGAAAAAATCTCGAACTTGAGTTTGTCCTTTATCAACTCGATTTCTTCTTCTCAAAATCGAGATCGGACATCTTAATCTCCATATATACAAATTTAATGGTCATTTTTATTCTTAAATTTAATACATTTACAGTACCTTGATTATAAGTTTAATTTTTTAAATAATCTTACAAGCAATAATGAAAATAGGCTCGCTTATTTTGTATCATTTATTTGTTTAATAGAAGTCATTAAGAGAAAACAAAAGTTCTGAATGAATACAGATGAAAGAAAATAAAAAGACAAATTAATTTAAATTTCTTTTATAAGTTGTAATTAATGTATACATTAATTAAAACAAGAAGTTTTTCTTTTCTTTTCTTTTATCTTGTTTTCATTGAGAATTTTGTCTACCTTAATATTTTTAAGGTTTAGTTTGATTGGAAAGTTTATATAAATATTTGTTTACAGTTTTTCAGATGCCTATTTGTTTTTTTCAAATTTGTTAACAATTTGAACTTAAATAATTAATAGGGTTATATTAAATATATAATCTCCAGAGATTATAATAAAATTTTAATTAACAACACAATTAATATACAACATAATAAAAATTGTTATTACAAATTAGTTTTGGAAAAAAATTCATAGAAGTGCAGAAATATAGACTACCTATGTTTTCGCTAGCAATAAAAGAAAAAGTGTATATTTGTTCTTTGAAAGTATGAACCATTATGAAAATTAGTTATAATTTAATAAGAATACATTACTAATAAAATTTGAAATCACATGAGTATTCCTATTGAAAATAAATCACTTTTTTTTAAATAAATCTTTTAAGTACAAACAAGCAGGTTTTACATTTAAAATCACTTCCAAATTAATATTTAATTAATTATGAAAAATTAAAAATATTTTAGATTTTATATGTGTTTACAATAGCCTTTAATAAACCTAGGTATGAATTGAATTGGCTTTAAAGAAACCCTTTTTTCTCGTCCCAAATTAATGCAAGACAATCATTCCCCGCAAGTCATGTTTCTTATTGATTGCCGGTTAATTTCATCTTAATCACTACCAAATCATTGCTTTGTGCATTAACAAAACAACAATGAATTTGAATTTTAATCACAACAATGGATAATTTGTAATAAAAATCTTCCTTTATTCGAATAAGATTATTTGTGATAAAATATATTTATGATTATACAATACTTTGAAATTAAGATACTCCCTCTTAAGTGTATTTTATAAGTGTTTATAGTACTATTCTTTAACTCTAACTGAAATTTTACATCAATAATAAAAGAAATAAAGATTTTCATCAAAGATTAACAAGAATTGCCAAAATGAAATTTAATTTTAATTAGAAGACATATTCATGTATTAATAAGGGATAAAACCCACCAGAATTAATTATGTATATTAAATTTATAGAATTTTATAACAGTTATTTTAAGAAACATGTTCATTGTGAAGTAATTGAAGATAAATTGTAGGAAAATATTGTGATTTAAAGTTGTGATAAATGAGATAAAGTGTGAGACTGAGTCAAATGACAAAATTGAAATCGTTATGTGATGAAATGTTGTGATTTTAGCTACTGGCTGAGTAAAAAAGTGATAGTTTTTGAGGTTAAAAGGGAAGGGCAAGAATGTAATATTGGACCTTATTAAATGATGTAAAATGAAGTAGAAGGAACCAAAGCAGTTATTGATGAAGCGGGAACATAGGAAATAGCAGAAGAAGAAGAAGAAGAAGAAAAAGAGCAACAACAGACACCATTTTCACTACCCTCACAATTTCGATTCTCTGACTCCCTTTCTTGGGGTCAGAGGATCACCATCGTCGTTTTCTCTCTCACATTTTTCTCAGGTTCTTCTTCTATGCTCTCATTCTCGCTTTCATTCATTCCAACGATCATCACAAATTCACTCACTGCCTTGTTTCTTTCTCACCAATGTTTTTCCCAAATGGGTATTGTTCAGCACAGTGAGAGGAAAATGGAAGGGTGGCTCTATCTCCTTCGCGCCAATCGGTTTGGTCAGCATTACTCGCGTAAGAGGTACTTCGTTCTCAAGGACAATGTCCTCCGAAGCTTCAAGATCAAACCCGTCACCGAATCGGAGGTAATCACTCCCACATATCAAAATTTTCTTTTTCAACATACTCGACGTGACATGATTGATAAATAACATTGTTCTGGCTTTACGTGTGTGGTCAGGTCAGGAGGTTGATCTTAGTTCCATCTGTATGAAAAATATTTGTCGGAAGAGATCAATTCCTTAAATAGACCTCACTCTAGCTATTGTTGTCTGTCACATAGTCTTACATGCTATATTTCATATTTTAAAGTGATTAAGGTTCAAGTGACGATTACTTAGTTTCTATATTTTAATGGTTTTACCACGTTTGATTATTTGATGTATCATTGGATAGCGTTTTTGAGGTTTTGGATTAATTTATGTTTTTATAATGGTTTTCTTAATGTTTCACGTGTGGTATGTTATTCTTAGATTTTTATAACAATAAAATTTCCCATTTATTGTGATGATTGAATTGTCAATTGTGATTAATGAAAGCGTTATATTAATTTTCAGGAGCCAATTAGAAGTGCAATAATTGACTCTTGCATTCGGGTTAATGATAATGGGAGGGAGAGTCTGAACAAAAAGGTAAACTCTCTGTTGGACAACATCGGATGCTTCTAATTTATTTTTTATGATCAATTTTTACTTATTTGACAGAGCTGCTTTGTTTACTTGAACATTTAATGATTGTATTTACGATTTTTTTTGCATTGTGCAGGTGTTCTTCATTTTCACTATTTATAATGCAACAAATCAAAGTGATAAGCTTAAGGTATGTTGAAATTAAAATTCTTGCAACATATTATGACAACTTTTCACTGAATATTCTTGATTTATATTTCATATTTTATAGCTGGGAGCAAGTAGTTCAGAAGAAGCTGCAAAATGGATACGTACCTTGCAGGATTCTGCAATGAAGGTTCTGCTCTGTTATCTTAATGAGTGTTTCTCGTTATAAGAAATATATTTTTATCGTTTCCTTTTTTTTTTCAGGAGTGCCCATCTCCAACAAAAAATTTAGTGCCTTGTATCAGAAGAAGACGTTCAAGTTTGAGGTACATTAACTACTTTTTGAATATTTAGCCCATTACTTCGTTCTTCTTCTTCCGAATATTTATAATGCTTTAAAATTAAGATAATCACACGCATCAGTCCTTTCCTTTTTGCTGCAACATTGCTACAAGGGAGTGATGAATATTTATGTACCTTAAGTACCTTGAACTTCCTGTTCTTGTGTATACTTTTATAAAACTAAACTAATCATATTATGTAAAGAATGCCTTTTAATGACTAAAGTTTTGTTAAAACAGAAATGGAGGCTCAAAAAGCACAGATTGGAAATACATCAACTTGAATTTTCAAACCTATTCTGAAACGATGACGGCTGATGTTATTGCCCCTTCATCATGGAAGATTTTTGGTTGTCAGAATGGTACAGCTTTAGCTCCTAGAGCACATGGCTACGTGACTTGTATGTATCTCATATAGTTCATTGCTTATGCAGGACTAAGGATGTTCAAAGAAACCAAAGATTCGGATACTGGAAATGTAAGTTGCTCCTAACTTGGTAACATTTTTATAAGCGGTCAACTCCTCTGAAAAAATTGAAAGTTGTTTTCCTTATTCAGCAGTGGGGTGATAACTCAGCTATAATGGCAGTTGGTGTGGTTGATGGAACTTCAGAGGCCATCTTCCACACTCTTATGACTCTTGATCCCTCAAGATCAGAGTAAGTCTTCTTCTTAACTTGTAAAATAGGAAATGTGGAACCACTAAAAGGGAAATGTGATCCACATGATTTAGTGTAGCTTATATATTAAATATCCTATTTTCTTGCAGATGGGACTTTTGCATTTATCGAGGCAATGTGGTTGATCACATTGATGGACATACAGATATTATTCATGTGGAACTGTACAATGATTGGTTACCATGGTAGGATATGTATGGAACCTTGTAAATGAGAATTCAGAAAGCAAACATGTTGTTAATATATCATTATATCTCATGTCTAGGGGAATGAAACCAAGAGATTTGTTGTTACGAAGATACTGGAGGAGGGAGGATGATGGATCATATGGTACTGTTACCAAAAGATTTATGTTGCGAAGATATGGTTCATTTTAGTCTGTCGGTTAACCTTTTTATCTCTGATTCTGTGACAGTGTTATTATACCATTCTGTGTACCATTCCAAGTGTCCACCAAAGAAAGGCTATGTCCGAGCTTGCCTTAAAAGTAATGTATGCTTTAAATTTGAGATTATGATAATGCTACCAAATAATCAAACCTATGGCAGCAGGATATAGGAGATGCAACAACTCCCTATAATAAGAAACAACACCCAAAGATAAGAGCATGTATTTATAACTCGAGGGTGATCAAAATCACATTCAAACCAATATTTATTAGTTTCCTAAATAAGGTAAAATACTAAAAATAACACAAAAATCCCAAAATAACAAATAATAAAGGAGGCTTGGAACACTTGGCAGGTGGAGGATTTGTAGTGACCCCTGTTCACAAGGGAACGCAATCAGTTGTGAGACACATGCTTTCTATTGATTGGAAGTTTTGGAAATTGTATTTGCGTCCCTCATCTGGAAGATCCATAACCATTCGTATGCTTGAACGAATAGCGGGTATGTTTAGTATATGATAAAGTTAAGTGGCAGACTTTAAAGTTGTGTCATATATGTAGTCTTTTCACACATTTTTTATACATGATATTTTACAAGCTTTTACTATGATCTCCTCTTCGCAGCTCTAAGAGAGTTGTTCAGAACCAAAGGAGAAAATTACTCCTCTGAACCTCTCATAATGACAAAAGATATTGGATTGCCTCTTGGTGTAAAGGAGGATATTAAGTCTGAAGTTTCAGAGGAGAAAAGCAAGTATGAGAAACCTCTTATTGTACTAGGAGGCGAGGTTGAACCTTCCGGTCGTACAGGTTTAATAGGATTGAATGATTCTGATGAGTTCTTTGATGTTCCTGAACCAACGGAATATGATCACTTCGACAATCAATGGCATCCTGACTTGGCTTCCGATCAGATGGTACTTTTGCTAACCAAGATTCATCCTTTACTTGGTTTCGCTTGGATTCAGAATTTTTTTTTTCTGCTTTGCTAATATTAGACAAGTTTAAAATGATGTTTTTTTTTTCTTATGTCATCTAAGTACACATTAAGGTTTTGTGTGATTGTGTCATATGTTCATTTTGTTTATTCCCTACCCTAAACAATCTTTCTATGATAAGTTATATATCTTAATGATATCAATTATTGATGATATTGAACTAATGGGATGGACAGGGTATGTCTATCCCCAGAATAGCAACAGCTGTTGGTTTGGTAAAGAAATTACACGACCTTGCAGGTTAGAGTTGATATTTATAATTCAAGTTCGTACTAGTATTATTTTGAATAGAATGTGCATTAACATATTTCTTCTTAAATATTTTACATGTATTGCAGTTCAGAAAAAGGGGTATATGGATTTGCAAGATGCTTCCAAGGAGGAAGGTGCATCATGTTCTTATGGAGCCACTCTTCAGGAAGATTCAAGTTGTGCTTTACCCTGCACCTGGGCTGCTTCTGATCCATCTTTGTTTCTGGTTCGCGGAGAAAATTATTTACAAGACCATCAAAAGGTATTTTAAAAAAGTTTTGGTGCCTTTTATGTTTTGACCTTAAATTGATGTTACCTCGTTTTAACTTTTTGGTTTTATATTCAGCATGTAAAAGGAATCTGTAAAAAGTACAAAATTTGTTTTCGCTATTTTACGCACAAAATCATGAAGACAAAACACCAATAAGTTATCTAACATTGTTACAATTACAAGTGAAAACATACGAATCGAACAGGAAAACAAACCAAGCACCGCCAAGGAAAGGTAATACACATTTGCACATATATCACGCTGAAAATATGACCTTCCAAATATATTATTTCTTAAGAAAAAAAAAAAAGGTCTCATTGCCCTCTCCTTTAGAGGTTAAACGCAAGGGACTGAAACTTTTATTCCTCAAATTCATTTTTTATACGAGATGGAGCTGTAATCACAACTGTTATACGTGAAAGGCTTCATGAAGCTATATGATAATGTTTCAAACTATACTAAACAAATTTATACTACTTTTTTATTTTATTTTTTAATTTATAGGGTAAATAAATTTCTGTTTTCCAGGTTAAGGCAAACGGCACCTTGACGAAATTGGTTGGTGCAGATTGGCTTAGTTCAAACACAAGAGAAGATCACTTAAGTTGTCGTCCCGGTTCCATAGTTCAGGTATATTCCTTTTCCTCAGTTAGCTATTTGTGTATTTGTGATCGAATGACCTTAATTGTTGTCACAAAATAACCGCTAAAAATCCACTACCATTTTGTGCTTTTGGATTTAATCAGCAATATGCAGCAAAAGGTGGTCAAGAATTCTTTTTTGTCATCAACATACAAGTGAGTCATGGTGATTGTTACATTCATCACTCTTAAAGTTTAAGATTGTTTAACGTATACTATTGTGATGATGGATCAGATGCCCGGAACTCCTACATATTCCCTTGCACTCTATTACATGTTGAAAACTCCTTTGGTAGACAATCCCTTATTGCAGAGCTTTGTAGATGGAGATGATGCTTACAGGAACTCTAGATTTAAGCTGATACCATACATCTCTAAGGTTCATATCTGCTAAAATGTGACATGCAACAAACACAAACAAAACTTACAGGATATAAAGATGAGTATCTAATAGTTTTTATCCCCACTTGACTCGTTTCTACCAGGGATCATGGATAGTAAAGCAAAGTGTTGGAAAGAAAGCATGTTTGGTGGGACAAGCACTAGAAGTACTTTATGTCCGTGGGAAGAACTATTTAGAGGTAACATTGCCAAATTAAGTAATACTCGAAAAACATTAGCGATTTTGCTGCATTACTTTCAGCACTAGTAATTTTTAGAGTTTGACCATTACTTTCAGTTCGTTTCTCTTGTTTTAAATGCTAAAATTTAATTATGTTTGCCTTATTAGCTTGATATCGACGTTGGATCCTCAACAGTGGCAAGAGGGGTAGCTAGCCTAGTTCTTGGATACCTGAACAATTTGGTGGTAGAAATGGCATTTTTGATACAGGTAAAAATAATTTATCAATGTGGTTTTGTAAGAGTATAAGTTTTATATTATCTCCATAATCCATATAATAAAAGTTTATATTACTTGAATTTAAAAAGTGAGACTCCAATTATGATTAGATAACAAAACAAATAGCACCAAAATAATATATAAGTTTTCTCCAAAGTAAAATGTGGAATGGACTAACTAAACCAAGACCTAGGCAATTGACATTAAATTTCTAACAATTTTGGTTTTACCTTACTGAAATGACACATCGGAAAATGAGTACAGAGTAACACACAAGATGAGCTCCCGGAAGCCCTCCTTGGAACATGTCGACTAAATCATATGGATGCATCCAAAGCATTTCTGGTGAATTCATAATTTTTTACTCGACAATTTCTTGGTGTCTTTGAGGAGCAGACGCTGATACTCCTACACTAGCAAAAGTTCAGGAGTAGAAATGTTACATGTTTTTAAGTTGGTGCCCTGCTTTCTTCATGTTTTTTCCATCCAGTCAAACTTGATATTGGTGGTGGGAGTTTTCCTGTGATTTTCCTGCTGGGGCTTCAATTTGTAAAGCAGTTGTCCCTTTACTGTCATATCCATTCTATGTAACACAACTAATTCCATGGCCTGCTTCGTGTCACGGATTAATATAATATCAAAATCACTAGTTCAACATATGACCCCAATTTAAATTAGTATCTTCATTATTCAACGCTACTTTCATATTCTCATGCACTACAGTTCCATTATTTTAACCTTAAAAGAAAATTATTGTGTGTTATGAGATGGGTTTCTCTTCCTTACTTCAAGTTAATATATTTTCTTTTTTTTATTATTATTTAAACAAAGCTTAATACCCATACACTTCTAGTATGACTTGTTTAACAAACAAAAAGAAAACTAACTAATATATAAACTACAAAAAAATTCAACAAATATGACAAAATTAAGAATAAGAAAAAAAAATTTAGATTTCAAAAGTTACATTGATATGCTAAAATATATACATTTATGAAGGGAGGTGAGTGTTTTATTAGAAGGAGAGAAAGCAGTATAATATTTTTATCTTTGACGGATGGTAGAATAAACTATTTTTAAGTAATAAACTTTTAAAGCATATATTGACAGAACTTCAACGCATTTTTTTTTTTCAAAATGTTATTATATATATAATATTACAACTGTGTGTACTATGTATGAAAATTTAATTGTACTGAAAAATATCATGAGAGAATAGTGGATATTATATTTGAAACTTTTTTAATCATAATATGCATACATACATGTTATTCCTCTCCATCCTATTTTATCTCATATCCAAAATTGTATCATCATGATTTAAACTTTGTAACACTTAATTAAACAACACAAACTATTACTATTTCTGACAAGTCTGTCAATCAACGTTAGTAATATATATTATATATAAAAATAATAGTAATTATATCAATAATAAAATTTAAAACATTAACACGCTGCGCATATTGTGATTTTTTTCCCGCTTAACATTATTTTAACATAATACTTATTTAATATTTACCACACTTTTATAAAAAATCAAACATTTTGAGATTTTTTTCTTTACTAACATCCTATTAAATTTATAATCCAGAAATAACATCATTTTAATAATATTTACTTGACTAACACAATTTTCTTACATAGTTGAATTCAATTTCTAGGAGGTTGAATTTCAACCTCACTAATTAATATAATTTTAAAAATAAAATAATATTTATTAAATATAATAAATAAATATAAATATATATATATATATATATATATTATATAAAAAATATATATAAATATTATATATATATATATATATTCTTTAAAAAAAATATTTATATAATTATATTATTAATATATTTTTATAAATATAGTAAAAACAAATATATTATATATATATATATATATAATATTTAAATATTTATTTATATTTTTATAAATATAATAAAATTTAATAAATATATATATTTCTATATTTCTATATAAAAATTTTACATAAATAAATTATATATATTATTTAAATATATTTTTAATATAAAATAATTTTAATAAGTAAAAATAATATTTTTATACAAATATATAAATATTTTTATTATATTTTAATATATTTTTACTATATTTATAAAAATATATTAATAATATAATTATATAATATATTTTTATGTTAATTGTACTAGTCAGGTAAATATTATTAGAATGATGTTATTTCTGGATTATAAATTTAATAGGATGTTAGTGAAGAAAAAATCTCGAAATGTTTGACTTTTTATAAAAGTGTGTTACTCATATAAATATTAAATACAGTATGCTATATATGAAAATTTATGTTAAAATAATGCTAAGTGGGAAAAAAATCGTATATTATCCACGGGCTGCGCTAGTAAATTATAGTTACAAGCAATTTTTCTTTTCAAATGTTAAAAGAAACTTCGAAAAAATATAATAACATTGTTTTACAATTTATCCAAATGCATCCTATAAAAGAAAAATAAGGTTAAAAAATTAAATTAAAAATTATTATATTTTTCTTATTTGTTTAATAATATTTAATAATGACGAAACTTTAAACAAATAGCATCGATTCCATGTAAGTAAATACGAAATATGATCCTTAAAAAGGAAAAACTAAGTTTGAAAATTAAGACATTGAATCATGTATGAGGTTTCATAAATTTTTTTCGGGTAGAACACACATTCAACCTTGCCTATAAAATTATCGGGAGAAATGGCAAAATGTTTTTGTTTTGGTTATGTGAATGGTGGCGAGTGATGACAAAAAGTATTAACTCATCAAGGGCTTGGTAGAATGGAGGCCCTTTTTCCGCCTGGGCCGTAGCCCACAATTCAATTAAGTCCATGGGTTCATAGATCTAAGTGCACCTCCCATTTTATTTTATTTTATTTTTACAAAGCTTGGAAATTAAATTCCAGAATACTCGCGAAACTCTAATATTTCGAGGGCAATGAGGATGCAATGACTTTCGTAAAGAGGAAAAAACGTAATTTTTTTTAAGAATAAATAATATAAATTATTTCATTTATGAATAAGAATATCTTGATTTTATATTGATTATATTGGTTATGATAATATTGTTTAGGTTAATTTTTATGTTTATGTTTATAATAAAAATTTTATTTATCATATTTTTATTTTTGGATTAAGAAAAAATTGTATATATAATATGCTAAATCTTAAATATTACTGTTAAATTTATGTGAATAAAAAATACACAGAGAGGGTATATGTAGTAAAAGGAGAATGAATGTGTGTTTACCATGAAATGAAATGCAAAACAGTTGTATCATTTGATAGCTCTCAAAGTTGTTACTGTTAAAGTAAAAGCATTACATTTGGAATAGAAGAAAATAAAATGGAGATGATGAGGTTTACTTTTGATCTTGCACTACCCTAAACTCTCATAGAGTGAAGACAAAAGACATGGTCCTGTGCCCTCACTACCACCACCACCCTACTTTTTCTGTGCAATTATTACCAACACACCCCATGCATGATGAGCCGAATACATATCTCAAAGTGTGCAAAATTGTTTGCACTCTATTCCTTCGAAGTGGTATCTCATAATAGAGCCATAGTGCACCATACTCTTACACAACCATCAAAATTTGCACCACATCATGGATTGAAATCTTTTCATTTTTTTTTTTTTTGTCTCTTCAATCGAATGATAAAACCTATGTAGCATCTTAAGTTTCATGTTCTATTTTTATCATCTGTGACTCCTAACAATAAACATTATCTTCGTGACATTGTCGTTTTCGATTGGCTTAAGGTCATTTGAAACCAATTGTGATGGGAGGGTCATTATGAATACCATTCATGCTAATGGCTCTCATGATATCTTTTCAGAGGAACAACAGAATGTCAGAATCCAAATGAACCTTGAATTTAATCCAAGCAATTATGTGGCTAAAGTTTCATAAAATGTACAAAAAAAAAAATTAATATAATGGGTCATAAAAATTGTCTGGATATATACCACAATAGTTATAAAATAAAATTGTCGGTCATACAAATGAACAGTTCCATTGATGTTGATCTATGAATCATTTTTATTGCTTTGTTTCTTTGGTATCTTTTTGTCATTTTTGGGGTTATGGGGGTGGGCCAAGATGGTTCGTAATCAATTTTCTACATAAACTCTAAACAACGTTTGGGCTTTGGGACAAAGTTGCCTCTTTTATTAGAACTTGGGCTGGCCCACAAAAGTTACCATGTAACCTTCTCACCATAAACGAGTCCCCATTTAAAAAAAAATGAAAAAATTAATACAACATCATTCTTAATAATAATAATAAAAAAAAAGTTAATATTTAATCATAAAAAAGTCCGACCAAAATAAGGGATTGTGATTGATAAATACAGTGTGTTTGGGACCCTTGTAGTCCTCAATACCTTCCATAAGGAGTGGGTTGCCACTCTCCATGCACTGCTCAATTTCTTTTCCACGTTGTGTTGATGTGCTCCCTTATATGGGAAGCACCCCCTAAAGCCCTTAATTTTCCTTCCCCAAAATGTCCTTCTTTTATAACCTACAAAATCATCATATACACGGGCAACAACGTAATTTCAGCAGCCACATTGAAATTAAAAATTGGCAACGTTGTCCCCACGTTGTGTCATGCAACTGTGACACCCACGTTGCACATGCCCACATTCAAAGATGTTATATCTTGCTATGCCTCATAAATCTTCCTTGTCTTTGAAAGGACACATTTTTAATTTAATAATTAAAACCTTGGTTTAAAACTTTAAGCGTTGTGGAAAAGACTCTTTTAGTCCTCACCTCACATGTAACCATCGCTTTCATTTCCCTATTCTCGGCGTTTAATTCGGTGATTGAGAAATGTTTAGTTATATAATCTTTTTCACAAATTAAAAAATGTTCACCCCACGTGACTCATTTATTTTTCTTTTGCGGTCCAGCACACCTCATGTGTCTTAAGAACAAAGAAAAATTATGGCTGCAAAGTTTCATAATAGTCATAAATAAATAAATAAATAATCAAAATAAATAGTTATACAATGTAGTGACAAAATCTGACCGTTGCATTACGGTCTTCTGCTTTGGGTACTATTGAACGAAAATTATCGACATGGTGCTCCATTTTTTATTTTTAGTTATTGACGTGAGTTGTTTTACCAAAGATTGGAGGGTAATACTTTTTATTATTTTAGGAAAAATAAGTTTATACTACGACTTTATTAAAAAAAAAAACGTATATAAGCTATATATATAAGTGCTTTTTATATATTAAAAATGTGCAGATAAAAAAAAAAATCCCGTTTGAAAAGGAGTTAAAAGAAAGTCAAAATAGTACGCACCGACGACGGCGAATGCATGGGATTCAGCTCCGGTTCCCTTCCTTAGCCGGTAATCAACCTCTTTTTCCCGGTTAACCTGTCGGTGCCATAACTGTCGGCACCACCGACACGCCAGATTTATTCCGGTCATATTCTTCTTCATTTTTTTCCTACTCTTTTTTTTATATGCTTTAATAATTTTATGGTCTAAAAATAATATAATAAATATGGAATAATAATATCTGCAGCGGTGCACTTTGTTCCTTTGGACGTGCTTTCGCTATCTGGGATATTTTTTGGCTTCCAAATTTAATTTGCGGTGACGTGGCACGTGGGTTGAGAAGGGGGATTACTAGACTGCGGCGTGGAGCAGGATAGTGGGGTTTGAAGTGAAACATGTTTATGATTATGTGGGGTCCAGTAGTGTGGCATTTCCTTCCTTTTGTGTGGATGCAAGTAGCAGATCATGCACACACGTGACTTACACACCCAATATTTGCTAAAAGCCATGTCAAGCCAACTAGTGGTTGTAAAGTAACCACTCAAGCACGTGACTTCAACGCTGTCAAAATTTAATATTAGACTTCAATTCTTTCTTTTTTATTTTGTACGAGAAAAAAAATACTAATTATTGATACACTAATTATATAATTTAACTCTTGACTCTCAAAATTTGATTATGTCAAACATAATATAAATGAATAATATATATATATATATATATATATATATATATTATTTGTCTGACTATAACCAAAGAGTTCAAAATCATAAGAAAAACATAAATTAAAGCTGCCTACAAATATATTTTGCCTTTGAAAATAAAAATATTCTATAATATCATTTTATATTCATTAAATGGTTCGACAATTAAATTTATCCAACACTTTCTTAATAATATTTTAGTTCGAGCATTATCCAATTAAGATTAATAACAAATAAATAATTCCAATAAATGAATTATATTATAATTAAAATTGTAATAAATATAAATTTCTGAATATGTAATATATTATAGTTATGATAGCATTTTATATTGTGATATTGTACTATTTTAATTATTTCAAAATATTATAATTTTAAAAAAGTATAATATAAAAATATTTATTAACGGTATTGAAAAATAAAAAATAAATCTATAAAAACACAATTGTTCAAGATTCTCAGTTGTAAATAATAAATACGGTTACTTATTTTATAAGTTATTTATTATAAGAAAAATTCAATAAGTTATTTATTATAAGAAAAATTAGATTTTTCGACTCACAAAATTCGTCGATAACTAAGAAAATCTATCAATAAATAGATATTATCGATGTATTATCGACGGATAAAAATTCGTCGGAAATTGTGTTATCGATAAAATTTATCTACGAATTTTTTCTAGTAATTACTAATGGATATGTTCGTCGAAAATGTCATGGATAATTACCAAAAGATATTTCTGTGGGTAAATGTTTTGTTTTCAAAAGACTTATCGACGGATATATCCGTCAGTAATTACTGAAGGCTCATGTCGTCGACAATTATCGACGGATATATCTGTCTGTAATTATCAGTGCTAGTCTCCAGCCATTTACCGACAGATTATCCGCGGTAAAATCGTCGGTAAAACTGTCATTATTTTCAAAGTCATTTTATTTTCATCTCTTCCCAATATAATATGTAAAATGGGTAATAATCAATCTAGTCCAATTCAATAATCAATCCAACAATCGAGTCCAATTCAATAATCTATCCAGCAATCCAATTAAACATAAATTTAACTTAACTTAATAACAAGTAAATTCAAATGTATTCTAATTAATGTACAATGAAACATAATGTACAATCCTAAAAAGAGGTTAAAGATACAAATAGAACTAAAATATTTTTCTATTATTGTTTGTCTAACGTTTAATAGTGAGAATAATAAGGAGAATGATGTTCTCGTATGTTGTCCTCCTGTGGTAGGTTATCGTGTTGTTCTTGATCTACTTCCTGTTGTTGGGGTTGTTCTTTATTATCTGGTTGACTATGTTTACATTGCTGAATGAGAGACTGTGCACCGAGGTAGAGATGGCAAAATGGGGCAGCTCGCCCCGTTTTGGGTCGTCCCGCCTTTGGCCTGCCAAAAGCGGAACAGGACGGACTCGACTGTTATAGTCATAACAACATATAGACCTTGGCCCGCCCGCCAAGGAGCGGGTTGGCGGGCTGACCGCCATAATAAAAAAAAATATTTTATTTTTTAAAATAAAAAATTTCAATAAATTTAATAATAAAATTATTATTTATTTGTCAATAATTCAATTCAATAATATAAATCAATATATTATTTTAAGAAATTATAATTTAGAACAATAATAAAATTTACATAATAATAAATAATAACAAATATATATATATATATATATATATATATATATATATATATAAAACGTTAAAACTTATAAAATTTATATTTTTTATATTAAAAAATTCAAATACTTATATCTTTTTTATTTGATAAAACTTCACATTATTCTTGGTTGAGTAATTTTTACACCTTTAATATTTAAGTCATAAGGATAAAAATAATTAGTGCTTAAAATGAACAAGGAGAACATGAGAGAGAAAGTTGTGTTTAAGTAAGGAGAATATTTTTTGTAAGAGTGAAACTTTTTTAATTCTCTTTTTAAACTTTTTAACTTTATATATTATCTTTATAATTAACTTTATTACAATAAAAAATTATTTTTTTATTAATTAGGTGGGTCACGGGCTCGCCTGCCCAGTCCCGTGGGTTGGCGGGGCTGCCCAAAACGGGCTGGTGGGCTGAAAACACCAACTCGTCCCGTCGGGCCTGGCCCATTTTGTCATCCCTACACCGAGGGGTAGAAATTGAACGACTGCACCAACAAGGGATTGAAACTCTCTAAATTGGTGCTCTAGTTGTTCGTTGTGCTCCCTTTTTCGACGAATTTCTTCTTCTTATGCAGATAGTCGTTGTCTCAATTGATTCATCTCTTCTAAGTCAATTGAGGAGTTAGATGCTTGAGTTTGATACTTCAAGTTATCAGAACCACCCTGATAACTATGAGCAAGTTCTCCAGTCCCATACAATCTTCCTTTATTCTTACCTCCAACTGTGTCCACCCAACAACGGGACCATATAACTTCATCATGTCCAGAGTCATTAGGAGTGGACTCAGCTTCGCCAACACAAGATCCAGTAGATGACCTAGCTTGTGAAAGTCTAGTTTCAAATTCCTCCTAAACAAATAAATTATTAACATGATTATTAACTTTACCTATCATAATATACAAAGTTTAAAGTGAAGGTTCTCACGTGTGTCTTCCTAAATCTTTCATTAACAAATTGACCTATTTTCCTCCTAATATGAGTTTGTTGGAAGATCTCATCAATAAAAACTGATCTTCCAAACTCCTTTGCCTACATTACATAAACAATTTGAGATATAAAACCCAATAAATATTTCAAAATCCTAAATGTATGATTAAAAGACTTACCATACGCATGACATGCTCATGTGTGCAGATAGAGCCACCTGTATGAAGGCTCCCGCCCTTTTCAGATGTCCTACTTTTTTGGGCTTGTGCACATTTGGACTGATGCATGGTGAGGTCCAATGTCCTAGCAAGTTGTTTAAAACGTGATATCCAATCCAGTCTGATTGTTGACTAGAAATTCTTGCATCCCTAAACATCTCACTAAGTCTGTGAGATGTTTTTGAATGAAAATTCTTCTTTATTTGATGTTCATGTTCTGTTCTTCACTGAACCTTCATCTATAAAAGTATAAATTGTTATACACATTATAGAGAAATGACTACAAAACATATATTCAATAATTATAAGTATATATACATTAATGGAAATCAATAGTAACATTAAACTTCCTTCTAATAATTAAGTATGTACATAAGATTAAGTTACCTTAAAACTTTGAAAAAATAACTTCTTATCACTATTTGGTATCACTCCCCATGTGGTCCAAGGCTGAAGAAATTGTTGTTTAATACTCTTTGTTATAGCTTGTGATGCAACTCTGGATGGAAGAAACCTAATTACAAAGAAAAAGTAATACAAGTTACATATGTGCTGAAAATGACTAAAACTTAGTTATAATATATATTTGAGAATTGACATTACATATTACCCTCAATCATCGGTCGATCATGAATAGCAAAACCATCTTCTCCAACCTCTGAATCAACATCTGTAGTAGGTGAGTGACCTTGAGAGGAGGAAGGTCCAGAGGCCACAACAGGGAATGGAGATGAAGAGGAGGTGGGTGCCACAACTAGAGAGGAGGCGGGTGTCATAACTAGAGAATGGGTGGGTGCCACGACTACAAGAGAGGATGGTATGGGTGGTAAAATAGAAGTGGATGGTGTTGTGGATGGTGTGGGTACAATAGGTATAAGGGGTGAAGGGGATGATGTAGGTCTTACAACAGAGGATGACGATGACATGGGTGCAACGAGTGTGGATGATATAGGTGCAATGTATGGTGTAGGTGTAGTGGATGGTCTAGGTGTAGTGGATGTGGAAGGTAAATTTGTGGAAACCACTTTCAAAATATAGCGTGGTCACTTTTTCTTTTATATCCCTTTCCCTTTACTACTACTACCAGAGGGTGGGGGTCGAGGTGGGTCAAAACCTCCTATGGATATATCTATACATAGAAAAATAAAATTATAAATAACTTATGATGTAAAAACTTATATAAATTAAGGGACACTCAGTTAATAACATAATTCATAACAAAGTAGGGTACAATATGTTTTTATGACAAAATTAAAACATTTATGTTTCTACTTTTCTTCAAACATTAGGCTTCATCCTCATCCTCATTCTCATCATCTTCATCCTCATAGTCATGTAATCCAAATATGTCTTCAACTTCAATGACTTCATTTCCATGTAACATTTCATCTACTTGGTAAGGGGCATCCTCTTCCACACCATCATAATCAATACGACCTCTTGGTTTTGTTTTGATTGCAATACAACAACCATGCTTGTCTATTCGAAATGATGAATATGGGACATAGTACACTTGTCTTACATTATGTGCAAGGATAAATGGATCAAATGGTTAATATTTTAAAACCTATTCGAATATCTACAATATTATATTTAGAATCCACTTTTGTACCTCTTCTTGATGGATCAAACCATTCACAATAAAAAACCACAACTTTTTGGAATGACTTGAAGTATTGTACTCCAACTCATATATCTTCATAATTATTCCATAAAAATCATCCTCACCACTTTCTATCAAACCCTTAACATAAAAATCATTGTTTATTATCTTTTTTCCCTTGCTCCATGCATTTGTATGAAATTTGTATTCATTCACAAAATATGTGTGTCATTCTTTAACGCATCACATAGGGTGATTGGATAAATCTCTTAGGTCTTGATTCTTCCCACTACATAGCTCATTATGGATCTACAAATATAAAATGCATCAAATGTTACATTAATACCTATATACCATATTTAAAAGAGAATAGTAACATACATACTTGTTGCTTAAACCATGTATGAAATTCTGCATGAATCCTAGCAGATGCTTCTAATTGCACGAATGAGATGTCCAAATAGAAAATGCTAAAAGGTTACTTTAAGAATGTGACAAAGAATTTAATAATGAAATTGAAAACATATGTGGTTTGAACTTACTCAATGTATGGTTTAACTTCTTGACAATTAATTAATACATGAACATGAGTTGACTTGAATTCAACATCAATTAACCAGTGAGTCAACTCCCGCCCAGATGGACGACCAACTTTTCGAAAGACTGATAAAACTGACAATTGTGTTTGACTTTAGAAATACATTTCATTTCTAGGTTGTCATGGTGACAACATGAAGTTACTGAAATAATGAGAACAAAAATATGTTGTCTGACGATGCAAGTAAGCCGCACAAATTGATTCTTTAACTTTAACCTTATTTTTTACTTATTGTTTAGACTCCCCCATGAATCTATACAATTAAAGAAGCAAGATTGTGATTGATCAAATTAATGAAAATAACATATAAAACACATATAGGACGATCATTTCAACACCTTCCAAATGGATACATCCACCTATATTGCACGGGTCCACCGAGCCAAGCTTCATATGGAAGATAAATAGGGAAATGTTCCATTGAATCAAAGAATGCAGGACGAAATATTCTCTCCAACTTGCAAAGAATGATTGGAATATTTTCTTCCATCCTAATAAACATTTTCATCGATATAGTTCCACCACAAATATATGTTGATATAGTTCGTCGAAAAAAAAATTTAATCACCCCACGAACATTTTCGACAGATAAATCCATTGGTAAGGAATTGTTAATTTATCGACGGATAAATCCATCGATAATACAAATTTCTTCCACAAAAAATATTCGTAGGTATAATTCGTCGATAAAAGTTTATTTTCCAACCAATTTAGATCTGTTGAAAAAATTTTGTCCGTAATTAACAATTTTATCTTGTAGTGACTTTTGTTAAGCATAAGTAATAAACAAATTATTTTTATTTATTAATGATGAAATACTTATGAGAAAATAAAGGAATATAATGGAATTTACATGCTTAGACTTTTTTATATAATTTTCAAGATAAATATAAAAATAAAATTTTTTTCATGTATAAGTTTATATTTTAAACATACAGAAATGCCATATAATATTAGATTGTGTAACAGGATATTATAAAAGAAAAATGTTGGACAAATTATCTTCCATTTTTGATAAAAAAAAGTTAAAAAAAATCATTTTCATTTGTTTTATTTTTCTTAGAGAAGTAAATAATCTCTTTTACTCGAGTTTGTGAATCAATCACTTCTAACTTTATTTGAATCTATTAACATTTCTACTTGATTTTTTTTTATGTGTAAATAATATTTTATTTGATTATAGTTTGTTTTTAATGTAATATCAAATATGAAATAAATAAAACAATTCTCTAGGACTTTGTGTTACTTTCAGCATTTGATTTGAACCAAAAAAAATAAAAAATTGGAGAAAATGTACTTTGTGTTATTTCTGAATAAAAAAAGTTTATTTGATATGATGAATCTTTAAAAAATATAATTTCTATAATGACAAGTAATTACTATAAAATGTTACATAAATGATAATAACTACATTTCAAACCAATAGTAAAGATTATACACATCATCAATAACTAGTTAATTTTTGTATTAAATAACATATCTAAAGTTTGTAAGAATAACTATCCACTTTGATTTCACAGTATAATAACTACTGATTGTCCAATTGGTTAGAAAATTGATGTAGAACAAATTAAAGGAGGGAAGTAAGTATAGGAATAAGAATGTGTTTTGGGATCCAAACCAGAAGTTCTGAAATACTAAGCAAGCATATAGTACTGCACAAAACGTGACCCAAGTTCAATCATTTAACATTTAAGTAATAATTAATTATTTATAGTCAACGTAGACTTAGAATCCTGCTCTTTCACCTAGTTCGCTGTTTCTCCAATGTCGTGTTTATTTAAGTTTACAGCTCACTGCATTCTGCTACTGAGCTGCACAACCCTGAATGGATCAGACATTCTTATCTTCTTCTGTTTTTTTCTTGTAACCAAGCACCTTCCAAATTTCTCATTTAACTATGCCTCTATTATTGCTACACCAGATCAAGCAATTTTTTCACATTTCAAATCTCAACATACTCTCTCTCTTTTCATACACTATAACCAGTTACTCTTAGATTATTTATGTTATGCTAAAAATTTAATTTTTTTACTGTCCTAATTACAATATTTGTCTGATAAAACTCCCTTTAGAGGGGTTATATAATTAATCATCAGTTGGCAACTTGATTCGCTTAAAATTATTTTCTATTTTATGATAATCGTATTCGACCAACTTCTCCTCAGTATATGCTGTAAGTTCAGACACGCTTATTTGATAATAATGTTAATAATTGAATGATTTAATTGGATACGTCATGTGCTTGTTAACATTAAATATAAGTATTCAATTGATAATGTGGCATCCTAATCCTAAATTAAGGACTTATTTGTGGGGTAGGCATTGTAAGGAGAATGACCCACAAAAGTCCCTGAGAGATCACATTTTGTCCCGGACCATGTTCAGGTACGGCACTACCACACCTGGGCCCCACCGCCACATGTTGCGTCCAAACCAAACACACCTTCAAAACTGTAACAACAGAAAATATCTTAATACTTGTTTATTTTGCTTCCCAAATTAAAATTAAAATGTAAAAAATAAAATAACTTAGAGATTGATAGTTACATGTTGCTTTGACGCGGAAAAAGTCAGCAAGCACAGGTGGCAGACAGTGATTGGGTAGAGGGGAGAGAGGTGACGAATGAGAAGAAGAGATGGCAAGGTCACGTGAGGGAAGTCCCCACGTCGCGTGGTGTTGCTGGAATTGAGTGGGTGGGGCCCATGGTAACTGGGGTAGTCCACATTCGCCACGTTGATGAACGTGTGGACCGAACTTTCGAACATGCAACGCGGGACCCACCCCAGCATGGTAGGTAACATGGCAACATAACATTAGGAAGGTTATTTAGGTAAAACAAAGGTAAGGAACAATGGTTAGGGTTTTCTTGTTACTTATTGGCTAACTTTGTTCTTCATCTCCCACATCATTCCCAGTTTTAGAGTCTAATGTTTTACCCTTGACAAAATATAAAAATATTTATAGTTTAATAGATGCAAATATAAAAGCATTCATATTTATTTAATTATTTTGGTTTTGTTTATATTAACATATATGGCAAATTTAATTATAGAATCAAAGATAACAATTAAAGATATTATAATAAGGAGCAATGAACTTAAATTTATATCAATAATACAACTTAATTAATATTTTATCCACTTAAAAATGGATATCTAAACTAAACACTGATACCCATGTTTTCTACTTCGTATACACATTTTAATTTATTTAAAGAAAAAGCAGGAAAAAGTTGTTAATCTTTAACTAATTAATTATTGATACTCTTTTGTGGGTTTATTTGTTATGATTATGATGTAGGATAAAATGCGATCATATAATACTAATATGTTGTGTTTAGGAGATATTAATATGACATTGAATCTTTGTTTATACATGATGCATGCTTACACAATAAGGATACAAAGCCATGTGCCATTCTCAATTGGAAAAAAAGGTACAAGGGCATTTTGCTCATTGTACCGACACAGTCCAGAATTAATTTAATGAAGCAACTTCATTAACTATCTTATCTCAATTATATTATATCACAGGGAACAAATTAACTTAATTAATTGCTAGTCTCGAATTTAAGGCTTAAATTGTCTTATGTATACTGAAAAGAAAAGCTTTATAATTATTTTCTTGGTAGGATTAAATTTTCTCAAGAACATATTTGAATGTATATGTACAAAACCACTTAACATATATTTTTGAATAATTAATTGGACGTTCAATCACGTCGTTCATTTGAATCCGTTACATTCGCATTTAGTTAAGGAAGTGACTTTAATTAGTGACTTTTTGCAACTTAGTGAGAGAAGCGTCGGTGCGCAATTTCACTTTCATACTCCTCCCATTACTCAAGAGATAGATATTTATGTTTTTTAGTTCATCAACACTCTTTTAAAAAAAATAAGAGTAATGATTTTTCTTTTGTGAAAAAAACATTTTTTCCTTTAAATCTTAATCTCACCTTTTATGAAATTATTTAAATGTATACTAAGTTTCTAAATTAAAGAGAATAACATAATATAAGGCATAATTTAAATTATTAAATAAAGGAAAAATGTAATTAATTAACTTCTGCAATTACTTTTATCATTCTGGTTGGTTACCTGTTATTCAATTATCAAAAGAATAAAACTTGCGTAGTATAAAAGAAGGAAACAAAAAAAAGTTGCTTAAGGTAATTGCTAAATGAACTGTGTTTGGCATGTGAAGTCAAAAAGTATGAAACAGTTGTATTCAGGCATATAAGCGCGTTGAAATATATCAAAAATATAACATCTTTTATACAAATAAATATATATATAGTGTTTTTTTTTCTCTATCTGGCTTCAACTCTAATTTTGTTTTTTACTTTCCATTTGATAGAATAAATACTAGGTTCCAAATCTTAACATTGATGCCAACCATTATTTATTAAAAAAAAAATAGAAAACGCTTTCATAAAGTAGATCGTTAATTCAAAAACTACGTCTACGAAGCTTTGAATTTAGGGCAAAATGGTCAAATGAGAAGCACGTTAAGGAAAGGTAGAATTCTTTCCATAAATAGCGTTTTAGGCACCAGGACTATTCCTGAATTGATTTATATACATTTGTGCAGTGATTGATAAGTTGAATAGTAGCATTTTTACGAAATAAAATAAAAACTCAGTTGTGTTTTGAACAAACTTTGAAGGCTGCAATTTTGTGATGATTATTCGGTATTGAGCCTAACACTGAGATTCATTGAAAATGTATCTGAAATTATTATTATTATTATTATTATTATTATTATTATTATTATTATTAATTTTGATGAAGAAGAAGAATAAGTGTTTTAGAAGAAAGGGATTGAAAGAGTGGAAGGCAAGTTAGTTAAAGAAGTAAAGGGTGAATGGAGGTAGCAGCAGTGCACGATCACACACACACTGTCTCCCTTTGTCCCCTTTCAACAGATTTTGAGGGGAGAGTATTTTTGAAGGAATTGATTCAAAGAGTGTAACTCAAGGTAGTTAACAAAACATAAGAGATAAAAGATGAACAAGAAGATGGATATCATTTCTATTTCGCCCCAACCCCAACACACTTCACTTCTGCACTCACTTTTTTCTTTTTTCTTTTCCTTTTTTCTTTCATTTCTATACAAAAACTATAAAAATCAGTAACCACACATGTGGTGGCCAAAAAAAGAAAAAAAATAAGTTTCATGTATGACCAGATAAAAATAGTAATTAGACTTGTTTGTGGAAATCAAAATTGATATTGTGATCGTCGGTTGAAATAATATAGTGTGGGTTTGGTAATTCCGAACAAGCATATATTTTGATTGGGCATCGAATCGATTTTCTTATCAAGTTGGTTACTTCGGTTCCAACTCTTTTTTGGGTGCGCAAATTCAACCCTTTCTTACTTCTTAGTTGCATGTGACCAAATAATACACTTTTTATTTTATTTACTATCAAGCTGTGATTATCTCACAAAACAAACATTTTTTTAAGTAACACAAAATAGGTATTATAATTGTTAAAAAAAAAGTTAATGTTAATTTCTTTGTAAAGTTAATATGCTTATATATACAAAAAAAAAACTGTTTAATTTTCATACAAATTACCTGTTTCTAATATTAATTATTATTTTCTATTGATTAAAATAAGTTATAGAAACAGACACGAAATTATTATTAAGCTAGTAGTATGTGATGATATATTCCTAATGAAAGTGATTAACTAAAATAATGGATTTGTGTGGCAATGTTTACTTTGAAGATTATTGCATCAATCAAAACGTTTATTATGTTTTTTATATTAAATGTGGATTTGCAAATATATTAATGTAAAAACTACAAAAATCTCACATGTAAGTTAGTATTTTTATAACCATATCAAATATTATAATAAAAGTTATCTATGAGAGTATTAAATCAAAATTCATAATAAAATTAACAAATGTAAACAAATTATTTATATACTAATATTATAATTAACTAACTTATCACTATATGCATTTTTTACTAAGAATATCAGAGTTCATAAAGATAATAAAAGATATAGTAATCAAAAATTTTCTTCATCTTACACATAACTTCTAACGCACAATATTAAAATTCTTAAAATTATATAATATGTAAGAGAGAGTCATATTTCATCAAATATTATTGCAAAATCACATTTTTTTTACATGCTTAAAAAACAATCATTATAGCAATAAGTTTGATTTGAAGAACATGAATACTATCAATATGTAAAATATTATTTAATAAAATCATTAAAAATTCATATATATATTATTTTTTTCAAGACGATCATGTGGAATACTATCTTTGTTATATTTAATATACTTAATAATAGAATTATATGAATTTATTTCAATAATTTTTTGAATAAAAAACGCATAATAATTTTAAATTATTTAATTCGACATCATCTTTTTGAAATAATTACCGAAATTACAACTTGAACTTTAATAAATAATTAAAAAACGAATTTTCAATTATAGATTTTATTAATAGAACAACATCAACAGTTATGAATAACTTTCAAAATTGTCAATAAAATATCATTATTTAATAACCATATTTTATTTTATACGTTTAATGTAATTGAATATTACGGAAATATATCATCGTCAAATTCACTAATATATACATATATATATATATATATATATATATATATATATATATATAATTGAGAATTTATTATTATCAATTTAAATTATTAAAAATATATTTTATTTAATTTTTGTGTATTTTTAAAAAAGTGAAAATTCTAAGGGTAGATAAAGAATTTATTATTACGAGTTTTTAGGTTGAGTTTTTTTATATCGTGGGGAAAACAACTCATAAAAAAAATGATTACATTACATAATTGTAATGTATTGTTTACCATGTAAAAGTTTTTTTAATAAATTAAGCATTACGCCCTATATTCAGAGTGAGTATTTTCCACGTAAAGTTTGATAATTAAAACAAAATAATAGTTTAAATATTGTTAAATTAAAATATGTTAAAGTTTGTTTTTTTTTTTTAATATATTACAGTTGTACATTACAAATTTTATTGCTGTCATAATGAACTAAAAACGTTACATATAACAGTTGTTGAATAATTTGCATATGTTACAAACAAAAATAATTTGCTGTAAATTCAAGTCACAGGAGCTATAATTTTATTTTATTTTGTTGGAATGGTTTGAATTTTAAATTATGTCAATAAAAAATAATTGTTGAAAGAAGTTTGTTTCCTTAAATTGATGTAAATGAGTAGTTTACCAATAATTAAATCTCAATGTGACTTCTTAATAGTGAGAGTCGCACAGACGATTTTTTTCAGTAAATTTTGATGAGCTAATATTATTTATTGAGTAATTATTTTTTCATTTTTTATTAAAAATATTATTAAAATAAGTTAAATTAATATTTGCAAGTTTTTACTCGCTTTATCCTGAGCTCAATTATATTTATCTTTAAAGAATTAAAAGAATTAAGAGTTTTCTATATAACATTTGTATTTAATATAAAGAATTACACTACTAATTAATAAATTTATGGTTAATTTAACTTTTAAAGTTATAATGATATAAGTACGAAAATGTATCATATATATGACATTGTTTTATTGAAGGACCATGTAAAAATCTTTTCCATCGTAACAAATATTTTTTTAAATTAAATTATGTTTTTAATGAATAATATTGTATTTTCTCATAAAGCCCTTTAATAGTATATATATATATATATATATATAAAGAAGTATTAAATTAAAAATTGGTGTATTTTAATAGTTTATAAATAGAACCTAATTAATTATTTTTTCTTTTAATAAATAAAAAAAATTACAAAATATCATTATAGGAAAATAACTATTTGTCTTAAAAGTCGTATATAAAGTTATTGACAACTTAATTGTATCTATTTTATTAATTGTTTGAGATACATAAGAAAATCCATTAGCATTTATAGTTAGAAACAATCTCTTTTCACTTAAAAGGTCAATAAAGTAGGTATAATTTCTTTATAGAGTTTATATTTTCATATATATACTGTCTGAAATTGAACATTTATCAATGTACTTGAGAAAATAAATGATTTACCAATAACGTAAAACGTTCAAACTTCGAAATAAATAAAACAGATATACAATTATTTTAATTTAACTATTTTTTTTTAATTCAAATGCCACATAAAGAACGATGTTAGAAAATCAATTAGACAATTTCATTGCATGTAATGATCTTAAAAAAATATATATATATATATATAAAGAGAGTTTGACCATTTTTAACCATGTATTTCAGTTTCCTTATTCCTCTGTACATTTGAATAACATATCGGAGTGAGTTGGGATTGTTAAAGTTGTAAGAATAACTGTTAAAGTAGACATGACAGTGGAGTAAAATGATGTTCAAAACATAAGTTTGTAATGTTGCATGCAAAGCATGATTGCCAAGTTTGATAACGCTAATAAATAGAGTATAAGCTATGTAAATAAAAGGTGAAGAAAATGGTTTACGTTATGAAAACAATACTTTTCTCTATAAAAATAGAAAACGGGCAAGAGCAGAGAAAAAGAGGGAGTTTGTTGAAAAGAATTTCTGGAACTGTTTTGTTTGTTTTGGGCGGAAAACAAAGAATTTTCGAATTATATTCAAAGTTAAGATTGGTGAAACTCCAACACTGGCTGTGTTCAACGTTGCCCTGCAACTAGTTTCATCGGAATTGTCTCTTTCTTACTTTTCGAAACAAGAAAAACAAATTGAAATTTCCGCAAAAGCAAACTGGAAATTTTTATGGCGAGAATTAAAAGAAAAATAAAACTTACGATTTGTCAATCATGTGGTGGGAGGCGTTAGGTAAAATCCAAAGTTGGTAAAAATTGTAATTCATAGGAAAAGTGAGGGTAGTAATAGAAATATATTAATTTAATATTTGAGTGGGAACGCGTAAATATAACTAAAATAATAAATAAGGGTATAAAAAACTACCATATCCAGCGTGGAATAGAAAAGAATCATCGGTTTCCGAAGCCGTAACAAGAGTTGTACAGAGATCGTAATAACAATTTCCGTGTGTGTTACGCGCTTCGAGGAAGCTCCTAAACTCTGACTTTTCAGCGTTTTATCCTACTGCTTTACTGCAAACCTACGCTGTAATTTTTATTTGTTTTATTTAAGAAAACAGAGACTAGACACAACCAAACAGTGTTTGAAACAACGGCGGTTAAAAAAGCCTGACAAAACACAGCTTCTCTTGTTCTATTTATGCAAAGCCTGCATCTTCTTAGCTTCTCACTTTTTTTTTTCTCTCTCTCGCAAATCGGTGGTCGCATTTGCATTGCACTTCACACAAACTGAGACCCAGCAAAGAAGAAAAGGTAAAGACCCAAAGAAAGTGTCTGTGTCCATGCCCATTATTATTTTATTTTATTTTATTTTTCTTCTCCTTCTGGTGTTTGGTTATTGAAAATGAAAAGGCATTTACATTGGTGTTAATTATTTTTGAAAATTTGGTTGGGGGTGGTATGGGAAATGGAACTGGGTAGATGGATTGAAATTGAAATGAAGGTGATTTGTGTGGGGTGGAAGTCCGTGAATGGAGGAAAGAAGAGAGAAGGGTGGGTCCCGGAGGTTAATCTGAGGAGAGAGATGAAGAGAAAAGGAAGAGAGAAAGAAGTCTTCAACATCACGACAGTGAGGGTAGTAAAAGACAGCTAGCAATGATGAAGGATCCTCACCTACCAGTGCCCATCACATTCTCTCTCTCTTTCTCTCTTCTTCTTCTCCCTTCATAACCTCCACTCCCCATTTAAACCTTCTTCACTCTCCTCTCTCTCCTTTCAAAAACCCACCCCCACCCCTAACTCAAACCTCTCCATCCCTCTCACAGTTCTGCATTGGCTGTGCTGTGGAGCTTTTCTACCTTAAAAGATTGCAACTTTTCCTTTCAGTTTCAGCTCACTCATACAAAGATAGGACTTTTACCCTTCAGGTTTGCTTTGTCTCTCTGCGCTTACCATTCTTTCATTTCCTTCACACCTTCTAATTTTCAACCTCACCCACCATTACAAACGCTACTATCTTTTGCTTAATTTCTTTGTCAGAACCCATTCAAGGGGATTCAATTTATAAGAGAATGAATTATTGTCCTCATACGTATTTTTCTTAAACCAAATTTGAAGAATTATAGAATTCTGATGTTTGAAACCATTACGCGGACATTGTTTTGCGTTTATTTTTATTTTCTGGGGTTGAATTGTCAAATTACTTACTCAACCTGCTCGAGAATTTTCTCAAGTTGAACAAGGTTAGCTAGCTGGCTGACCAACTTTACCTCAATTTTCATTATGTTCACATTCTGTTCGATTTTCCTTTAGAAAAAAAAAAAAAAAGCCGAAATAGGGTTCCGTATCTTCAATTACTTCAAAGGAAAATAAGAGAGAAAGTGGAAGTTTTTCTGGATAAAATCAAAATGCTACACTGGGACCAGCTCACACTAACATGCGCCGCAGCATTCATTGCGCTCACATGCTAAAATCTTCAATTTCTGATTTTCATTTCATCAAAATAAGTAATTAATAAGAACAACGCATGTCAGTTACCTTTTGTTATCTTTTTCCCGTTCTCTCTCTAATAATTCTAAAGAAAAATATTAATTTTGATTTATGCAACCATGGCTAATATGAGCCACAATCTCCCATTCAACAACTCTGATTTTTTTTGTTCATTATCTCTTTTCACGCTCTAATCTTCTCTACTTTTGAATTCTCTTAGGAAATTTTGACTTGCCGAAAAAATGGTTGGACCTAATTTCATGGATGAGTTAGACTGCGGAAGCTTCTTTGACCACATCGACGACCTTCTCGATTTTCCTGTGGAGGACGTTGAGGGCGGCGCCCCCACATTGCCCTCCGTCGCAGCCCCCGGAAACTGCAACTCGCTGGCAAGCATTTGGCCCGCCGAGTCCGACTCATTTCCCGGTTCCGACTCGGTGTTTTCCGGCAACCGCGCTTCGGACCTCTCCGCCGAGCTCTCAGTTCCGGTTAGTTGTTAAAAAGCTGCAGTTTTTATCCAATTGGTTGTCTTGTTTAATTTTTTGGCGCGTTCACATGAATTCCGTGAACTGCTCCGTAATTATGTCACATTTTCACTAGCTTCCTATGTGGCCGTTGGATTACTTGATTATGACATCACGGATCCACGTACGGTTCTGATTGTCTGTTGGCCTTTGCCAGCCTGACACCACGCGTATTAGATAGCATGAAATTTTGGTTCTACTCGTGGGGAGCATTGTTAAGTTATTGTCTTCATTCCATAAATAGCTCGTAAAGTTTTAAAAAATAAAATAATATTTTTGGATATAAAGATAAATAAATTTCAAAATATCTTGACACTAGACAAGAGAATTTGTTTTTTAGTATAGATAATTTACAAGTTGAAATTTTTTGAATTTAAATTCAAACTGGGGAGGCACTATTACCTCACAATTATTAAATTTTATTTTTGTAGAAAAGGCTTTTTAGTAATTCAAATGACACTTAATTGTGTCGGTGACATGTGGCACAACACATTCCCTTACTCTCCATTATTTGAACATCATTATTGGATATCATGTGATTTTGCATGTGACAATCACATGATGCAACAACCAACACAAATAATGTGAAAAAAGTTGGTGACTTACTCTAGCAACCCATGTTTGATGATACCCTTTTCACAGTGAGCACAAATTCGTATTCCTCGTTCAATTTGAAGAGCTCAGCATATTTGTTTACCATATTTTGTGGAATATGCTGAAACTAGCATAACACGCTTTGTACGAATTATAGTATATGTTGTATAAAATAAAAGAATTTGATAAGGGAAGATATTGATTCTGATGAATGTGGTGATGTTGTTATTGCATTGCAGTATGAAGACATTGTCCAATTGGAATGGCTGTCCAACTTTGTGGAGGATTCGTTTTGTGGGGGGAGCTTGACCATGAAGAAAGTGGAAGAGCCATCATGCACCACAAAGGAGGACTCAGTGCACAACCAATTCCACACATCAAGCCCAGTTTCAGTCCTTGAGAGCAGCAGTTCTTGCTCCGGTGGAAAGACGGCGCTGCCGCCGCGGAGCCCGGAGGTGTACATCCCTGTGCCATGTGGACGTGCACGCAGCAAACGTCCACGTCCTGCCACCTTCAATCCTCGCCCTGCCATGAACCTCATTTCCCCTGCCTCCTCCTTTGTTGGGGAGAACATGCAGCCTAATGTCATTTCCCCCAAGGCCTCTTCAGACTCTGAGAATTTTGCTGAGTCTCAACTTGTCCGTAAGATCCCAAAGCAAGTCTCTGGGGAGCTTAAGAAAAAAAAGGAAGTGAAGGTGCCACTTCCTGCAGCTCCTGCTGATAGCAACCACAGTGCCTTGCAACCTGTTAGGAAATGCATGCATTGTGAAATAACCAAGACACCACAGTGGAGGGCAGGGCCAATGGGGCCAAAAACACTATGCAATGCATGTGGTGTTCGTTTCAAGTCTGGCAGGCTCTTCCCTGAGTATCGCCCTGCTGCAAGCCCAACTTTTTGTCCATCTTTGCACTCCAATTCCCACAAGAAGGTGCTGGAAATGAGATGCAGGGGCATTGACAAATCTGGTTTTGCAATGAATTCAGCTGCTTCACCTGAACTCATTCCAAACACTAACAGCAGCCTTACCCTGGAATACATGTGATTTGATGTGATGTGATGTGATGTGAGGGAGGATTGATCCTTTGTTCAGAGTTTCTCTTTCATTGCTGCCCTCTAGAGTCCTGTCTTATGTTATTTCTTATTGATATTTCATTTCTTTGGTTCATTGGTTTTTGTACAGGGTTGGACTGGGAGAATAGGAGCAATAGATGTTGATGATGATCATATTTTAGCTGTTAGGGGAAGATTGTAATGAGAAGTAAGGAAAAAAAAGGGTAGACATATGCAAGTCAAAAAGGGTAGGGTCTTAGGTCTAGTAATTGTAGGTCCCTTAAGGTCATTAGGAGCTGCTGTCTCGGTTGTTTTCTTTTTCTTTCTTGGAATTCTTTTCATTTTTTTCCCTTTTTATATATCCCTATTTCTGGGAATTCTTTTTGCAGTTCATTTGTAGCAAAAATTTCGAGTTAAGTAAGAAAGTTTTTAATTTGTAATGCTACTTTGCTTTCTTCTAACCATTTACCCCTTCTTCGCATATCCTTTATGAACATCTCTCTCTATATATATGTGTCTGATATAAAATTTTTAGTAAAACTTGTGGATGAAGTTCTTTATTTATTTTTTAAAGTTGGAGACTTTCTTGATGACCGCAAACATGGTAGCATTGCCATATTGCCCATATTTTGTGGTTCGCAAAATAGTGTATTATAAAGCGGCATTGAGATAATGAGGAGGTTAAAAATGGTGATGTGGAAGAAGTTTTCTAGTTCAGTAAAAATTCTTTTGTAAGCTGAAAAAGAGAAAAGAAAAGAAATGACTCGTTTTAACCACAGAATGGGTAGTTTAAGAAAAAAGGAAAGTGGACATTAGTTATCTTTCACTATAAATTACTTATATTGGTAGAGATATCTTCCGAAACTAAAAAGATGTAGGGGGTGAACAATGATGATTATTATTGGTAAGTCTAGTTCGTGTTTTGAAAGGAAGGGACAATGCTTATATATAAATCTAACCACTACTTTGAGGCATATTCTATAGGATTTGGCAACATGTCATTATCTCTCACAACATCACAACTAACAACAAATAGGAGTCACTTGCTAGTAAACTCGGTTGATGGGTCATATAAATTTCAGTTGCTTCAACTTCTCTACCTGATGTGATATAATGATCTTCTTTCAAATCCATATTTTAAGTTATGTTTAACTGCTAATTTGATGAGATTAATAAAAGGGTAAACTTCTCCATCCTGTTTAGTTTTTAAAGTGTACTCTAATGGCCAATGTGACCCGTGACTGCTCTGGGCCACTCAACCCATCGTCATCTTAATAATATATGCATGAATGAGATCAATTTCATCACCAACCCCTTTAGGTCTAACCAATCTCTTCTACTCAATATTTGTTTGAAGTTCTCTATCAAATTTGGTCAGGTCTCAGAAGAGTGAGAGCTACTTCTTCCAACTCTTTTCCACACAAAGTTGCTACATGAATATACTTTTTTGCAGACATATTTTTTGAAACAGCAATTTTAACCTTGTCATCTGTCAACAAGTGACTCCAAATGTTCAACCAGTAGCATGTGATTCTCATAATCTTCACCAATTCATTTGTGCAGTAACAATCCGAGAGTCACAAGGTTCTTTCTATTTGTGCTATTCTCATAAGTCCTAATAATATTTAAGAATATTTTTTGTAGAAAAAGAAACATAAGTCCTAATAACAATCACTAAAAAAATTCTTTTCAAAAATAGATTTTGAAATCATTAAAAACGTAGCTACCACCTGTTGAGTTTCCTACTTTTAGAAATGAAGGAAAAATCGTCAGATTTTGCCTAATTTTAAGAACTATTATGTATGAGACATTTTATTAGAATCTAAAAAACATGTATACCTTTTTGCACATGGAAAAACACCAGCCAAAATGGATTACATGATTTAAATGAGGAACTCGTGGAGCACCAAACTTTAACAGCCCAGAGTAATATCAAAGCCCACAACAATATAAACTCTAATGCAATTAAATTAGATTTAAAAAACTTGAATTTAACTGAAAAGTTGACCTAGTTTTCCTTTTTCTCTGTTATTGTTATTGTTTGCTTATATGAGTTAGGAATCATGGCAATTAAGGCCTATTCTGTTACGATGGGTTGTGGATCATTTACGTTATATTGGGCTGAACGTGTTCGGCTAATAAGGCCTTGGATGAACCAATTTGGGCCAGAGAATGTGGGTCATTTACGTCAAAAGAACTTAGTTTCCATTATTAATTGATCGATATCCTTATTAAAAAATAAATTATTTTTTTTTCTTAAAAACCTTACTCTTATTTTAAGATTTAAAATTAGATATACCTGAATAAATAATAAATTTCGTTTAAAATGAATTGAATTTCGTACTCAGCGAAACAAAAAAATATACACGATAGGAATATTATAAAAAAATTAGTTATTGTTCCTTTGTTCTAATTTTTCAGTTTGCGCAACCTTGTTCTCTTGATCCAAAAAGGTAATTTAAATAGTAAACATTAAACAAGATAATCTTGTTTTTGAGACATATCCTTAAACAGTTAACAACGAACCTATATGATTCGTTAAAAAAACGAATTATATAATTACATCATTAATAGCTCACATGCCATTGGTCTCAACCTTAAAGATGAAGATATTCTTTTTCATTTTGTTCATATATTTTATTGTTTCAAAATATCTGCTAGTAAGAGCACCTATTATATTTTATTCTACAATAATGTATGTATGGGGTGAATTTCTTTTTTTTTTTTTCAAATAAAAAATATAGTTAATCATTAGAAAATGGTAATTATAAACAAAAATGGAATATATAAATGTACGTGTAGAAGGTGGACACAGATAATATAAAAAGAAAATAAAAAAAGTGATCACTTTTCCCGGTCAAAGAAAGAAGAGAAGCGAGAGCGACGGTCACGGGCAACGGTTCGGCGTTAGAGGAGCCTCCGGCGGCGTAAAGTCACGTGCGCCATTAATCAACCATTCACCTTCATTTTCTATCAATATTATTGGATTCCACATTCTATTATTATTATTATTAATATTTTTTTTTTTAATAGAGTTGGTTGCACTATTTTGTCTGATTTTCAACTCTATATTCTTTTGTAACAAAATGGTTTTCTTATTATTTTAAGTATGTATTTTGGGTTCATATATTTAAGACTAAATATATCATATTGAAATGATTTTATTCAAAAAATCCAATTCCAAGTATATACATTCTTAAATAAGAAATGAGAACTTAAATTTTTCATGATTTTTAATTCTTCAAGTTATTGAGAACCATTTAGTACATATCAACAAATATTATCAAAGTAAAATTTCTCACTGTAAGGTTACTTATCAGTGATATTTTCCTTTTCATTCTCCTTCTTTTCGATGTTAAAAAGGATGCTTTGAATTCGCTATACCAAAAGTTTTCTACGGTAAATTTATTAAAACCATGACTGCATATTTACTTAGTATCATCATGTTGATTTTTTTATATACAAAATGTGAATCTAAAATTTAAAATGCAGTGATGTTCTATGATGGACATGTAGTGAAACAATAAAATGAATGTTTTACGTCTTCAATTTTGACAGTTTTGCTGAATGAAAGTGTTTGATGTAATGTGAGGTAGTGGATCCTTAAATTTGTGTCCACTATAACATAACCAGTATTATATAGGTGAGTCCTATTCTACATAGTGTAGTGTCTTACTCTGACAAAGGGGAAGGTGATGCCATGGGAAGAGAAAAAGAAAGGTGTCCTCTCTCTACTCCTAGATTAGCTACCTCTATTCCAGTCACAAAAATTAAGCAAAAATTACAATTACAGATAGACAGAAAACAAATAGCCATATATGTTCCTAACGTAGTGGTACTGCATGTGACAGCGAATGAGGAAGTAAGGAAGTGAAACATTTCCATTTTCTTACTAGACCCCGACAACCAATTCATGGCACCACAGACAAATGTCGGTTGTTTCTTCAATGATGCCTTTCGTGAACTGGTTTTCAACTCAAACAACCAATCCTATCCCTCAACTCTCACCTCACAACAATATTTCAGAACACATGTCTGACATATGGACGTACCATTCTGCTACTTTCTTCATGCTTGCTTACTATTATGTTCATGGCTCAATGGACTAGTCCTCAGTTTTTTGCTTTTAACTTTAGTAGCCATGCATTTAGTAAGAACTTTTGTGTTTCTTAAAGGCACAATCAAATAAAGTTTTTATAGTTCATATCGTAAGTAAGATAACTTGAAAACTTAGCAGTAGCTCACACGTACTTCTGGCAATTAAGTTCATTTTGCATATTGCAAGTACAATGTTAGATTATAATTCAACCATTAAAGATTATGTAATAGCTCAAAGTTGTTCCAAAAAGAAAGTTAAAGCTTCTTGTTAAGACGACGGTTGTGTTAAGTGTAGTGTTGAAGGTACGGTCATGTACTTATGAAGTTAGGAGGGATGTTTTGAACGCATCTCTGAGAATGATGAGAAGCTTCATTCCATGCTGAAACTCATTACTCGACCCTGAAAAATTATTTATGTGTTTCCTTAAATCTGTTCTTTTCACTGTTCTTCCACAATGCCTTGCATGCTGTAAAAATAAAAAGATTCGCATTTTGCTTCGTAGTAATTACTGAAGTGCATGCAAGGATAGTAGGGTTAAAAATAGAAACGATTTTTTTTTATCCTTTTTAAAAAATTATTCACAAATAACTGCACGGAGACAATTATTTAACTTTACTTCTTAAAAACTATTATTTAATTAGGGGAGTCACGTTTTTTTAATTAATTTTAAAAATACATAATTAAATAATCTACAAGTATGTTTCATTCAAACTGTTTAAAAATAAATAAAATTTCTAATGTGATAGATCTGAATAAACAATATGATCATTCTTCAAATTTAATCAACTTCCACATGTGCACTGATTTTTTTTTTTTAATGAATATCATAATAAAATAAATTATATTTATCACACACACTACAAGAAAAACATCAAATAGTGACCGAAAATTCGGTCACTAAATCTGCAAAATCGGTTACTAATTAAAATAGTGACCGAAATAGTGACCAACTGGAATCGGTCACTATTTCCTTGGTCACTGATTTTAGTGACCGATTCAATGATCGATTATATATAACCAAATCGGTCACTTGAATTGGTCACTAAAATTTAATTCTTTTTATTTATTTACACTTTTATTATATCTATTATTTATTTTCCCTATCTCTTAATTATATTATATTTTGCTTATTTAAGTTTTTATTTATATTTATTTCCCCTATCTCTTAATTTTATTATATTTTTTAGAAGTTTAACTTATTATTAGGTGGTTTATTGTCATTGTCAGGATTCGAACCCGGTACCTTAGAGTTGGAGAGTTGAAACTCCAACCATCGAAGCTACTAGGATCTTTTAATAATAACTTACAAATAAATTATATTTATATACAAATAAATGTATATCCAGTATAAATATATAAATATAAAATCTATAAATAAAAATATATTTATATATTTTAATATATAAAATCTACAAATAATTGTATATTAGTATAGTATAGTATATTTGTATTCTAATTTTTAATTAAATTAAAATTATGCTAATAATGTATATTAATATATGAGGGGATAATATTGATATATTTGTATATATATATATATATATATATATATATATATATATATTTATATATATTTATATATTTATATATTGATATATTTATATATTAATATATTTATATTTTTATATTTTTATATTTTGATATATTTATATATTGATATATTTATATATTTATTTATATCCTTATACATTTATATCTTTATATATTTATATATTTGAAAAAAATATATTAAATTTTAAAAATAATATTATATTTTTAAAAATAAATATTAGAAAAAGATTTAAAAATATATATAAATTATATTTACATTTACAAAATATTAAAGATATATGTTTATATCTTTACATATTTATATATATTTATATGTTTATATTTTTACATATATTTATATCTTTCCATATTTATATATTTATATATAAAGATATTAGTTTTGTATACAAATAATATTATAATATAGTATATTATACTATTAGTATAGTATACAAATAATATGTTAGTATAGTATAGTATACAAATTATTAATTTTGTAATTTATATACAATGAAAATAATATAATGGTATATTGGTATAGTATATTTGTATTCTAATTTTTAAATAAACTAAAATTACGCTAAATGTATAATAATATATGAGAGGATAATAAATTTAATCCAATTACTTTTATAAATATATAAATATAAAATCTATAAAATATTAAAAATGATATTATATTTTTAAAAACAAATATTAGAAAAAGGTTTAAAAACTAGTATTATCTTAAATTTATTAAAAGTATAATTAAATCTCTATTTTCTTAATTTTTTTTTAAACTTCTCAATTCTACATTTTTGTAAGTTCTATCATTATATTATATCATCATCATCTCCTCCCATGTTCTACTTTATCTTTACAATAGTCAATATTCTTAACTAATTTATAGTTTTAATTATAATTTTTTAGTATATATTTCGAAATTAATCAATTCTAATCTATTATTTGAAAAACTAATCAATTCTAATCAATAATTTAGAAAACTAATCGATTATAATTAATTATTTGAAAAAATTATCAAATATGATCGATCATTTCAAAAATATAATCGATCAGAATCAATTATCGCTCGAGCGAGACTAGACTCGCTCAAGCGAAATACAACATGAGAGTACCAATTTTGTGCAGGGCGTTTAGCTCGAGCGAGAAAGTTGTCGCTCAAGCGAGATACTGATTATGATAAGCGGTTACACGAGAACCGCTCTTAAAAGCTCACTTAGATAGCGGTTAACAGTTGAACCGCTATTATATGGTTTCCATTATGATCGGTCAGAATGCAATTATGACCGATCATAACTGTTTTAAAACAATTTACTGCACAGCGTTTTAATCGATTAAAACTTATTTTTATCAGTTAAAATAACTTGAAAACTTATATTAACTATTTTTTTTATATTATGTTTTTAAATTTTCTATTAGAGAAAACCTTTCAGAATTCAAAATGTTAAATACTTTTAAATATTAAAATTAACTTTATCAAAAATTAGGAAAAAAAATTAATCCAAAAGAGTTCAAAAATGTATTATAATATTGTCAATTTTGAGTTTAATTATATGGTTCATTCTCAAAGTAGAAAAATATAATTTAAAATTTTAATACTAAAATTAAAAGATTAAATAATAATAAATTTAATTCTTTAAATTCATTAGCTAGAAACTAAAATTATAGTTTCTCTGTTTGAAATAATTAAAATAAATATTTAAAAATAAAAATCAAAACTAGTATTATCTTAAATTTATTAAAAGTGTAATTAAATCTCTATTTTCTTAATTTTATTTGTTTCAAACTTCTCAATTCTACATTTTTGTAAGTTCTATCATTATATTATCATCCTCATCTCCTCCCATGTTCTACTTTATCTTTACAATAGTCAATATTCTTAACTAATTTATAGTTTTAATTATAATTTTTTAGTATATATTTCAGAAATTAATCAATTCTAATCTATTATTTGAAAAACTAATAAATTCTAATCAATAATTTAGAAAACTAATCGATTATAATTAATTATTTGAAAAAATTATCAAATATGATCGGTCATTTTGAAAATATAATCGATCAGAATCGTTCTTCGCTTGAGCGAGAAGTCTCGCTCAAGCGAAATACACCTCAAGCACTTTAGATAGCGGTTATGAGGGAACCGCTATTATATCCTCTCAATTATGATCGGTCATTTCAAGTTATGATCGATCAGGATCGTATTTCGCTCGAGCGAGAGTAGTGTTGCTCAAGCGAAATACACCCTCAGAGTGCAAATTCTGTGCACTTGGAGTTTCGCTCGAGCGAGAATATTGTCGCTCAAGCGAAATACGTTTTAGATAGCGGTTTTCACAGGAACCGCTCTTAAAAGTGAACTTCTAATAGCGAGTTAACCATTAACCGCTATCTTAATTATACTTTAGATAGCGGTTAAGGTGGAACCGCTATCATATCATCTCAATTATGTTTTGCAAAATGCCTCTACAAATGTTTTTAACAATTAAAAACAAAGTATTTTGACAAAAGCTTTCTCAAATGTCTCTACAAAGTATTTTTAACAATTATATTGAGTTTAATTCTACAAATTAAAAGATTAAATAATAAATTTAATTCTTTAAATTCAGTAGCTAGAAACTAAAATTATAGTTTCTCTGTTTTAAATATTTAAAATAAATATTTAAAAATAAAAATTAAAACTAGTATTATCTTAAATTTATTAAAAGTGTAATTAAATATCTATTTTCTTATTTTTATTTGTTTCAAACTTCTCAATTCTACATTTTTGTAAGTTCTATCATTATATTATCATCCTCATCTCCTCTCATGTTTCTACTTTATCTTTACAATAGTCAATATTCTTAACTAATTTATAGTTTTAATTATATTTTTTAGTATATATTTAGAAATTAATCAATTCTAATCTATTATTTGAAAAACTAATAAATTCTAATCAATAATTTAGAAAACTAATCGATTATAATTAAATATTTGAAAAAATTATCAAATATGATCGATCATTTCGAAAATATAATCGATCAGAATCAACTATCGCTCGAGCGAGATAGGCTCGCTCAAGCGAAATACAACCCGAGAGTACTAATTTTGTGCAGGGGGCGTTTCGCTCGAGCGAGAATATTATCGCTCAAGTGAGATTAGGTTTAGATAGCGGTTACATAGGAACCGCTCTTAAAATATGACTTAGATAGCGGTTAACCCTTGAACCGCTATTATATGGTTTCAATTATGATCGGTCAGAATGCATTTATGACCGATCATAACTATTTTAATCGATTAATTCTCGTTTCAATCGATTAAAACAGTTTCTGCACAGCGTTTTAATCGATTAAAACTTATTTTTATCAGTTAAAATAACTTGAAAAGTTTTAGGAGAAAGTTTTGCAGTATTTCAATCGATTGAATCGCGAACAATCGATTAAATCAACTTAGAAGATTTTTTGTAAAGTGTTTTAATTGATATAAACGTTGTCGTATCAGTTAAAACAAATCTGTTAAAGAATCAAGAACGTATTAATGGATTAAAAGAAGTTTTAACAGATTAAAACTACACTTTTAACATATTAAAAGAATCTTCTAACAGATTAATTAAACCAAGTAGTTTTGAAAATCTTCTATAAAAACAGTTTGGCTTGAACTTTTTTAACATACATTGAATATATCATCTTTAAAAATAAATAAATTTATATATATATATATATATTTGCATTTTAATTTTCAAATATTAATTTTTTTATGAAATTAATTTTAATTAAAAAAATTAATTTTCAAATATTAATTTTTTTATGAAATTAATTTTAATTAAAAAAATTAAAGTGATATATATATATATATATATATATATATATATATATATATCCAACTATTAAATTATTCAAGATATTAATATAAATTTAAAATATCAATTCAGTAATTAAAATAATTTAAATTTTTTATAAATACATTGAAATACATTTTTATTAACATACAAGTAATATATATATATATATATATATATATATATATATATATATATATATATATAAGAGACTAAATTAATAATTAATTTAATTATTGATTTAGTGACTGATTCAGTGACCGAATCGAGTGACCGATTCGAGTGACCGAATCGATGATCGATTCGGTGACCGAATCGAGTGACCGAATCTAGTGACCGAATCGAGTGACCGATTCGATGACCGAATCAATGACCGATTCGGTGACTAATTTAATAATCAATTTTAATTTTTTTATTCACATGCTAAATTAAAAAATAAAATCAAATAATTATATTACTAAATTATTTAATAAGTTAGTAAACAATTTTTTTAAATATTTATAATTTTATTAAAAATGTTATCAATTATTTTAAATCATTAAGTAAATTTATATTTAAAATATTTTAAATAAAATATTTATATAAATGAAAAATAGTTATCAGTTTAAAAATTATTTTTTTAGTGATCTGAAATTTTAGTCACTAAATCGAGTTACTAAATATAAAAAAAAATTAGTCACTAATTTCAGTCACTATTAACCATTTTTGTAGTAAATAATTACATAAATTAAATATAGATTAATTAAAAAAATAAATCAAATAATAAAGTGACTCGAAATAAGTAACCGATTTTTTGTGATCGAAAATTCGGTTACTATTTCGATTACTAGACTAAAAAATAATAATTTGGTTATCGATTCGGTCATTGATAGTAACTAAATTTTTCGATCACTGATTTCGATTACTATTTGACATTTTTCTAGTAGTTTAAGACGACCTTATCCTATAATTCAGTGCTCCTTAATATTTTAGGAATGTCACTATGTTCAGAAGGACATTTAGAACCGTATGCGCTCTCATCATTATTTTAGCTTTTTATTACAAATTTGTAAGGATATACCCCTTAAAAATATCGTGTTTATGGAAAAATGATGTGAAAATTTAAACTATAGAAGATATTGCCTACCAAGTACTGTTTGAAGAATATATATATATATATATATATATATATATATATATATATATATATATATATATATATATATATATATATATATATATATATTACAAAAAAAAAACTCAAAACAATATCATGTTCTGAAGGACATATATAGCATAAGTGTGGCCCTCACCAATCTTTTAATGAAGACAATGAAATGACTTAAGAAATTGTGCATCTCACCTATAACAGTGACATTATTTAATGTGATTGATATGATTTTAGACCATCTTATTGTTCATAATAAAAATACATCTACTATTTCCTTCTCAGGTATCACTTTAAAAAAAAAAAAAAGTACAGTTCCGAACTACGAAAGGAGGGAGAAGAGTATACCAAAATAAGTTATATTTTTTTAACTATGGTGTTATATATTAATAAGTTTGCATAGATTCTCTCTTTTATCAAATTAATTCTGACATTGTAACTATGTATTATTTTGATTGTTAAGAAATAAAAAATATATATTTTTTAAGACAAGAATTAATGAAAGATGATATATAATTTGTGAGTATGATTTGATGAGAAGAGAGTATTGTTATGAAGTGGGTGTATACTCCATTTCATTACCACAAGTTTGATTGGTGTTGGTCGACAACTAAAGTTTGTTGTTCATGGAGTTGGTATGGTATCTATTTCAATGCCACGAGTTTTATTGATGTTATTTAGGTTCAGCCATCAATTTCAGGTTGCTTTTCCCTGCATCTTCTTCCAGTGGTTACAATTTAATGTACACGTGAACATAAAAATCATAAAATACATTTTTCTGGCCAATCAAATGCCATTAAATTAACGTGTGGTCTCGTTATTTATTTGATTCATTTCTAAGACATATTACGAGATGTTTCCTGAATTGAGTTAATCTACCAAGTCCAGGAAATATAACTTCTACATCATATCCCCTTATATAATGGGGTGTGATCAATAAAATTAGTTTTATATAAGAAAATAAATTGTTCGATTATTAATATTAAAATAGTAGTTCTATTTACCTCATTTAGTTCATTTGAATTTTAAACCTTTTTTTTTTATTTAAAAAATAATAATTTATTTATTCTTATTAAAAAAAAGTAATAAGTTGTTATTTTAAAGTAATTATCCTGATATTAGCATTAAGATTTTTAAAGCAAGTCTAATATATATATATATATATATATATTGAATAATTCATATGAATGTGAATAAAAAATAGTAGATTAAAATATAATATTTTTAAATTTACCTGCATTAACATTAAACAAAAATAAATAAAAAGGATTTATTAAACTAATTATATGAACAGAGACGCTGATCATTGTATTTTTTTTTTCCATTACTTTTTATAACTTTTATTTTTTTCTTATAATTTGTTTTCAGATTGTAAATTTTATTTTATGAATAATATAAGACATATATGAATATCTATTTTAAAACTAAAAAAATATGAATATTATTTAAAAAAACCTTAAAAGAGTGGAGGAAATTTTTTCTATAGTGAAATCATTTAATTATTATTTATAAAATATTTGTAACTTTTATATTTTCAAAATTGTAAATTTTTTTAGTTTTTTAATTAAATTTGCGTTACTATGTTAATTTAAAATGAAAAGACGAGTGGTAGTTTATTAAAAAATAATAATATTTATTATTTTTATTAAAGATATAAAAAAACTGAGTCATATGATATGTGATAATCTAAGTATAATTTGGTTTAGTTTTTTATTGGTCTTACAATTTTTTATCTTTGTTAGGAAAGAAGAGAGAGGTGACATAAACATGGCGTGGTGAAGAAAAGAGCATGGGTGTGTTAAAAAGCAGGCCCACCGGAGTAACTCACCGTATATTTTGGCTTCTTCCACTCTCTATCAATGTCTCTCTTACCGTACCTCCTTATTAGTACCCTAACTTCCAAAAATTAAAATTACTACTAAAATCATTTCAAAGCCTGCAATGCTAAACTATTTTATACACAGTTTTTCATTTCAACTTCTTTTCAAAATCGCAATCCAAAATTTTATTAAAAAATGATTATTTTTAATTCTATGATTATTTTGTTTTAACTGAATATATCTTATATTTAGAACAAGAACCGTTGGTGTTGACTTTCTCCGCTCCTCATATTATGGGTCTCAGTAACCAAACCCCACCTTTATTATTGTTTAGGCCTTAGCCTTAGGGTAGGGCCTAAGAGTTAGTGCCTCTCTTAATGCATCACCTTTTGTTTTCCTTAATTTCACCACTCTCATCCACAACATAAGTAAACAAAAAAAATGAACGATAATGTTAGAGTAATAATTTTTATTTTTTGAGTATAATCACTTCCCATGCAAATTTAAAGGCTGTGTTGTGTTATTGAGCAGAGGTGGATTCCCTTTTGACCTCATAAATATTAATTATTTGACATTTAAAGCTTCCTTTTCTTATTACATGATCCGCTGCATGTGTTACATTTAAAGTTTGATGATTTGATTAGTATTAGAATTCAATAGAAGTGGTAGTATCAATATTCGCAACTTCAGAGTCATGCCTTTATTTGCGTGCTTTCATTTCGTGCTAGGAGCGTCTCCCGTTTATTGATTGCAGGTAGTTTTCGAATATTTTTAAGATTAATTTTTATGTTTGGGATTTTTTTTTAAATTTATTTTTAAATAATTTTTAAAATATTATATAAATTATTATTAATCTTAATTTTTAAATAATTTGAAACTCCCGAGTATATTCAAATCTACGATAAATAGTTTTTGTTTCTATTCAAGATAATTTGCGTCATTCTTTTCCAATACTGTGTGTATTTTAATCCATTTAGTACTGAATATTTGATGCATCATTTAAGAATTTTATTAAGACAATTTTCAAATTTATTAATTTTTATTTTATTTCTCACATCACATCCATAACTCATTTTCCAAGCAGACGTAAAAGATAATAACTAACGACTGAAAAACATAAATTAAATGACCATTTTTCACAACACTCTGATCCGATGGTAACATAATTTTTGTCTGCGATTTCCAAAAAGTAGGAGGAAAACATAACATAAGTATGGTGTAGCAATTGACCAAATTATTTGGTGAACATTTAACACGACTTTTTATTTATACTGTTCCAATTATATTTAAAATAATTAAATAATATATTTTAACCATATATCTAAACATATATTAATAACAATATAATATTTATTAAAATGATTTTATTAAGATAACATACTCTTTTTACAGATAAATTATTTTGGGAACATATTAAGAGAGAAAACATATTAAAAATGACATTAAGAGATTAATCCTCTAAATGATATAGTTAAAACAAATTAAATAATTTTTTATAAATTTATTTACTCAATTGTTCATACACAACATTTGATAATAAAAAATAAATTTATATAATAGGATTATTTTTACTTTTCTTTTTCTATATTCATTCATTGTTGTTTTCTAGTTCTCTCCTTTCTCTATTTCTTTTGTTTTATCTTATTCTTTTAATTAAATTTTGATAAAATAGATTTTTTTATTTATAAAAATACAAATATTTAAATTATTCATAAATATTATAATTTTATATTATATTTAAAAAATATTACATAATAAATTTGAATTATTATAAATATTATTATTATGTTATAATTATAAGAAAAAAATAAATATTTATTTTAAATACTTTTTTAATAAATATTTTTTAAAATTAGTTAATATGACTAATCATCATAACTTAACTTAATTATAACTAGATTATATTAATAAATAAAAATATATTTAACTCATAAACATTAATTTATTTTTAATTAGATGAATAATTAATTTATCATGATAAAAATTTTAAATTAATTATTTACGTTATTATAAAAAAAAATTATTGACTACCATAATAAATAAAAGTATTTATCATCATAATTTTAAATAAAATTAATTGATATAATTTTAGTTTTAATGTTGATTTTAAAAAATATTTTGACATGTTTTTATTAAATTTCAATAATTTTAAATAGAGTAATAAGGGGAAAGGAGAAAGAAAAATAACCAACTCTAAATATAATAAAAGAAACACAATAAGTGGATGAGAAAAGAAAAAAAATTACATATAAATAAATTAATACAAATTATACTTTAACAAATTTTTAAAAAATATATTATTTATACTATTCATTCAACATATTTTAGAACTTTGTTTATATAGATAATTTATAGTTATTTTAGAATTGAAGTAGTGATATATAGAAACTTTTATTAAATATAAATTTTTAATTAAATATAATATAGTATTCTATCTTTAATTTTATAAATATTTTTGGAAATAAAATAATTACTTCTTGCAATAAGTTTGTATTATTTTATTATATATAAATGTTACTAATATAATGAAGTAATTTAAACTTTGAATATAATAAGAATAAAAATTATAGAAACAAAATCTTTCGTAATTTTTTAAAAAATATGCGGATATAGATGAAATTCTATGTAAAATTTCTATAAAAAAAGTTACGAAAGTTACTTATAGTAATAAATTTTAAACAAAAACTTTATAATATTTGAAATAAAAATATACATTTTAATGCTTAATTTAGAATAGATAATGAATGAGTTGTGGAAGAAAAAAAAAAAAAAGAGAGATCAATAGTTTGTTGACAAGTGAAGAAGAAAAATAAAAAAAGAGAGAGACTGCATTAAACAAACTCCAATCGTTTCATGCTAATAAAAGAAAAAATATACCATAAGAAATTTACACAACAAAATTATAATATTGTGGCAGATTTGTATAATTATTTATGTTAATTAATTTTTTATAGGTTAAAAATATTTGTTTTCTAATTTTCTTTGAAATTATGTTTCTTTCTTATATCACATCAGATTTTTACCGTTTTACCATTACGAATTCTTTAGATGATTTTTATAAAATATTAAAAACAAATACATTTATAAGGACTGTTTCTAAAATATAAAAAATATATTTAACTATTTTTATAAGATAAAAATAATTGAAATTCTAATATAAATTAAAGATTACAAAATAAGTAAGTCCAACAGATTAACCTATTATTCTATTGTAAATACGACGGATACGAATTATTTTTGTTCGCCTTTTTTATAAGTAATAGTTAACATAAAGTTTTCATAGATGATAAATGATTATGTATTTTGTTTTAAATGTTTGAATTTTATAACTTAATAAACAAAAAACATATATAAATTTTAGTATTATATACATATTATTATTTATTATTATATAAATTTTATTTTAATTATTTTAAATAATAATTTTATTAAAAAAAATAAAAAAGACAAAAAACTAATTATTTTAAAAAATATATGATAAGTCAAGTTATTAACTCATTCATTTGTAAAATAGGTATCTAGATCGAATTTATTATAATGAATCAACTAATTCCATTTTATTTTTGATAGGATAAAATAAGATTGATTGACTTGTTTTTATATTCATAGTATACACATAAATATCTATATACCTGGATATGTATTTTATTATATTTTTTATTTAAATTTATTAAAATTTAATGTATATATTTATTTTAAAATACAAATATTTGTTTATGAACTGCAGAAAATAAATAATACATAAATAAAATCTAAAAAAAAGTTATATTTTTTTATTATTTTATATATTTTAAAAAAGTTAAAAAATATATTATTAGAGAAATAAAAGAAAGAAAGGTATAATATAAATATAGATTACATTTTTTCTTTACATGATAATATTAAAAACGGTTGTGAATTTTTTCTTTTATATTGTTATAAATATTTACATCTTTATTTATTTTTAACCCATAAATTTTATTCTATCTATTTTTTTTATTTCTTTGTGTTATATATTTTAATAATAGAAACTAAAGTGATATATATTATTTGACAGTGATATATATATATATATATATATATATATATATATAATTTATTTATATAGTTATATCATTTATGAGTACGTGAGTTGTAAACTGTAATGTCGATTTTCAATTCATGTTTGTGTTATGGTCGGCAACTGAGAGAACCACATACGCGTGTGACAGTGAGAGAGAGAGCAGTGTGTGTCTTTATGTACTTCCAACATCCCACTCTCTCTCTCACTCCCCACTCCTCATTTCCCCTCTCTACTTTTTCCCATCCACCAATCAACAACACACTCACTTTTCCCTTTATTTAGAACAATCTTCTTCTTCTTCTTCTTCGTTCATCAACCGTCACAATCTAACCTCCTTCTCTTCTCTCCATCTCACTGATCATAACCCTTTTCTCCTTTTTCCATCTGTATTCTTTCTCCTTCACTTCTATACCTTCATCTGTTATTCTTCTTCCTGGCCACAAAAAAAATACCTCATTTCCTTCAAACCTTTTCTCTGGCTTGTATTTTATTGTGACAAGCAAAGATATTTAATATTTTACATTGCCATGTTCAAAGTTGTGGAAAATATGGAGGTGGGTTCGGAAAGGTGCTTAGATTCTCAACTGTGGCATGCCTGTGCTGGTGCCATGGTTCAAATGCCACCTCTCAACACAAAAGTCTTCTACTTTCCCCAGGGTCACGCGGAGCACGCTCATGGGAAAGTAGATTTTGGCCAAACCCGGGTTCCACCACTCGTCCCTTGCAGACTCTCTGCCATGAAATACATGGCAGACCCTGACACAGATGAGGTGTATGTCAAAATGAGGCTGGTCCCTTTGAGGGAACATGAATTGGATTTGGAGGATGATTGTTTCTTGGGGAACACTGGAGTGGAGGGTCAAGAGAAACCTCCTACCTCTTTTGCCAAGACACTCACACAATCTGATGCCAACAACGGTGGAGGGTTTTCTGTGCCTCGTTACTGTGCAGAAACCATCTTCCCGAGGTTGGACTATTCAGCTGAGCCTCCAGTTCAGACAATCATTGCCAAGGATATGCATGGACAGTGCTGGAAGTTTAGGCATATCTATAGAGGGACACCTAGGCGGCATCTATTGACTACTGGATGGAGCAATTTTGTGAACCAGAAGAGGCTTGTTGCTGGGGACTCCATTGTGTTTCTGAGGGCAGAAAATGGGGATCTTTGTGTTGGGATAAGGAGGGCGAAGAAGGGTATTGGTGGAGGCGCCGAGTTCTCTTCTGGATGGAACCCTCTCTTTGGTGGGGGTTCTGGATTCTTGTGTGGGAGTGAGAGCAACATGGTGGGTGGTGCAAAAGGTGGTGGTGATGAGATGGTGGGAAGAGTGGCTGCTGAATCTGTTGTTGAGGCTGTAACTTGTGCTGTTAATGGTAGGCCCTTTGAGGTTGTGTACTATCCAAGGGCTAGTTCCCCAGAATATTGTGTTAAGGCTTCTGTTGTGAAGGCTGCAATGCAAATTCAGTGGTGTTCTGGGATGAGATTCAAAATGCCCTTTGAAACTGAGGATTCGTCTAGGATCAGCTGGTTCATGGGAACCATTTCTTCTGTTCAGGTTGCAGATCCCATCCGTTGGCCGGATTCTCCTTGGCGTCTTCTGCAGGTACAGTACACACCATTATTGATTTCCTTTTACTATTGCATTAACATGTTAACTTGTTCAGATCCCCTTCCTCAACTTGTCTTTGCTCAGAAGCTATACTTTATTCTCTCCGTGTTGTCCTGATTTGACCAACAGTGACATTGCTTCGTCAATGGTTAAACTATTCATTAGATTTCCTGTTTAACTCCTTTTCACCCTCATTTAAAACTGTTTAATGCTTAAAAAAAGATGGAGTACAGTTGACACTTTGTCAGACAAGATGATTTTTTCCCGATGTAATGTTTTTGTTTATCTTTCTTATTTATGTGTTGTGTGCTTTTCCTCTTAAATACTTAGTGGATGATACTGACTTCTTGTGCCAATTGTACGAGATGTGTGCAGCAGCAATTTAATTTACAGTATACTTGTTTTCTACAAATGGATTTTCTTAATGTTCTTGGTCCATTTCAATAAAAGAATAACGGTTAATAGTAATAACTGTTGAACTACGGTAAAGTAGAAAATCATTTTAAGCGTGTCTGCGCAGTGCTGACAATTCTTTCTAGTAAGTACCATGGTTGCTTCAATTAGGCACTGACCTCCACAGAAGGCCACTGTTGATTGAACTTTACTTTTGGAAGTCCGAGTTACCTTACCTTTTTACATTACTATGGCAGCATATTTGTCCTGTTCATTTTTTTGTTGGTTGGTACCTTTTGGGGTTAAAGTATGCTTAAGAATGAAAATAATCTAGAATTTGTGATGTCATGTTTCAGGTGGTGTGGGATGAACCAGATTTACTTCAAAATGTCAAGTGTGTAAACCCTTGGCTGGTTGAATTAGTCTCTAACCTGCCCACCTTCAATCTCTCTGCATACTCACCTCCAAGAAAGAAACAACGCTTCCTACAGGACCCATATTTTCAAGTCATCAACCAACTCCCAATGCCATCATTCTCTAGCAATCTTCTCAACTATACCAACTCTCTTTGCACCATTGAAAATAATAGTTCTGCAGGCATACAGGGAGCCAGGCATGCTCAATTTGGACTATCTCCATCTGATTTTCCCTTCAACAAGCTCCCAGCAGACATGCTTTTAGGTGGGTTCTCTAGGCTTGACCATGCAGCAAAGCCTATTAGGCCTCCTAGTGGAACCTATAAGAATGACTCTACCACTACTAACACCAATGTTGACATATCTTGCTTGTTGACCGTGGGAAATCCTGGCCAGAATTTTAAGGAATCCAAAGAAACAAAAGCACCCCACATCTTGTTATTTGGAAAACTCATTCACACTGAGCAAAAGATTTCAAACACTAGCTCTGTCAGTACAACTGGGAATAGTGTGTCTGAGGGGAATTCACTCAAGACATCTAATGCTTCTGATGGCATAGGTTCTGCTTTGCACCAAAATAGTCCAATTGAGAACAATTCTGATGGAGGGTCTCCCTGGTACAAGGATCAGCACAAGGCTGATCTTGGAACCGACAACGTTAGCACGTTATGTATTGCTTTGTAACAAATCAACCTATTTTCAGTTGCTGCGCCAGTGAGTTCTTGAAGTAATCGTGCGGCTAACTATTCTTAACATATTTCAATAGCTCTAGTGCTTCCTTTGTTGTATAGGTGTTGTTTTTCCTTCGGCATAATTGTACTTAGGTGCAAGTTAACAAAAATATTACCCATTTGATTCGTAAACATTTTAAAACATAATAATCATTGTGTTGCTATTCCAACTAAGTAATCATGAACTAGAGGGGTAATATTTTTGTTAACTTGCACTTGATTAAGCATTTCTTTAATGAGGGAGAATCCCTCTTTCAATTATGGGATGATGTAACTCATCATAGAGATTGTCTTTCTTCTTGATTTAATATTCAAGTTTTCATAAATTTCTCAAGGTGATCTTAAACGAAAAATGTTATTGCCTGTGTGTTCCGATTCTTTTATCATTCAGAAAAACCAGAATTATCAAACAGAGTAGTTGTACTACGTAACATTGAGGATGGTAACGGTCCACAAAAACATAAATGTCGGTATTTGAATTTGACAAGTGAAACTTAATGCGAACCAAATCGCTTGTCCCTCTTTCTTAGGAGTATCTCCTAAATTAGACCTTCAAATGCGAGTTATGGAAAAAAGAAACAATCATAAAGGCTGTTATTTTTAACTACGTGCAACTTTTTAATTAGGAAAATGGAGACATAGGTTTTCTATCAAATTACACAAGAAAGTTTCAAATAAAGATACTTGCCATATAAACAGTGATAATTTTTACAAGACTTTACATCCTTGAAGTAGTGATTAGATTTACCAAGAAAGCGAGATGGAGAAGTGGTCAATTAATTACTTTCCTCCTTGTAGTTACTTTAGGGGACATTCAACTAATCAGCAATTGCAGTCCCAAATAAAACAAAAATCTTCTTTCTTATTTGAATTTCACAGAGGTATGGCCCACGTATCGGTGGTGATCTCAGGATGAGGGAGATACACTCACTTCCCACGAAGTTTTCTAGGACATTGAACCATTCAGAAAGGATATGAACTTTCAATATAAAATGGCAATAAAGAGATTGGGTGAATAACATAATATGATATCAAGTTGAAGTTGATAATCACAATGCAGGCAACATCAGCCAATTTTATGCTTAAAAGATTTATCTAGTAGCAGGGTCTCAAGTATGGAACAGCACCTTGTTGTAGACTCCGTTGGCCGTTTTACCACACAATTGGACAATAAACCGTGTGCCTTAGTTGGAAAAGTATCCACTTCACCAAGATTCTCCTTAAGCCTCTCTCCCAAAAAATAAAAAACAAACACAAAAAATTATGATGTTACGTCGTAACAACTGCCAAATATTGCCAACATCAATCATGTTGGGAATAATTTAAAAACGTAGACAGTTGTCTCATCAGAAAATTTATTTAGTTAAATGGATCCGAACGAGGTAAAGTAGTGCATGTATACAAAAATTACTATGTAGATATGAAAAACTCCAAACCGCGTGAGTTTAATATTGGACCTTACTATCATATTGTTTTCATCTTCATTTTAATAACCTTATCCAAGGGGTTTAAATATGATAATCCTTAGGAGTACCTAATTTTATTTTATTTTTATCTCTTTATATTATGCGTAAGCTCACGATTTTTACTAACTGCTTTAAAAACATTAGGAACAAGTTGATATATAACACTTAGAACAAATTGAATATAAACAATGCGAAAAAATTCCCTCTTGAAATATAGCTTAAATGCATAACTAGACTATTGTTTCAGCTCAAAAACTACTGTGTAAGTTTTTTTCTCGGCACCATTTTAATATGAAAAAATTATTGTCATCTATAATAGTTATTTTGTTCGTCTTTTTTAATAAATATCCTATCGGAGCGGTGATGCAATAGTTAATCAATCCTTCTACTGTTATCATGTGAAGCAACCTGCATCTAATTTCCCAACCATTGGTGTAGCATAAGATAAGGTTGAGTCTGATGAGCTGGAATTCATAAACTAATAATTCTCTACAACTTCTTATTATATTCTTTTATCAAATTTTTATTTACGAAACAAAGAAAAATAGTAAATATGTTTTCTTTTTGATGTATAGAAAACAGATCTATTTCATTTAATATTTTATACAAAAAAAATGTAAAAATATACATCATTTATCGAATCACAAATCATCATCATCACAGATCTAACAATGCAAGCTTCTCAAGAAAGCAACTTAAATAACCGAAATTGGCAACCCAACAACTGGTATCCATGATTGTCAACGTTAACTTGGTGTGGCCATGCATATTTAAGTGCATTGTAATGTCTTTCCCCTCCACAGTGTATCTCCTCTTCAACATATGGGTGTCACCTGCCATTAAATATATAATTCATCATATAATGGTTGTTGTGATTGAAGGATCAGTCTTTGATTATGTGCCTCCTTAGATTTTGATTTCTACAAAGGAAAAATATATGCTACAAGGTTCAGGTCGTTGATCAAATGAAAGGGAAATTGGCAAAAATAAAAAATCATTAATTATTAAACTAAGTCTATTCTGCATATGTGAACTAGGTTAGCCACAAATTGTTATGTGCAAAATATATATATATTTTGTGTGTGTGTTAGCTGGATGGTATACCTAAAAAGTCTACTGGAGAAGAAAGTGGTAAATGGTAGTATGGTACAATATAAAACAAAAGACATTAATTAATTTGGAGAGAAAAATGCACGTGATCCTCTTCTTTTTGAAAAAAAAAAAGAAAAGAAATTTAGATGGAAAGGTCTTTGTTTAATTGTTAAGGTAGGACATGCTTTGTATAGTTGAATGATCGCTAATAATTGATAGTTTAATATTTTTTTAATGACTTGTCTATGACATTTGTAAGCAACACTATATTAACTTGTAGCCTAATTATTTTCGGTGTATAGTAGTAGCTGATATATTTTATGGCTATTACAAATTTGTGTAGACATATATGATCATTTGACTATACGTTTTTGCAGAAAAAATAACTTAGAAAGTTCAATTTAGCTATTGATTAACAAACAAAATAACTGTAAATGATATCAGAAAAGTAAATTTAAGTAATAAAAAGTTGTAATTCAATATGGTTAATAATGCAATGCAGATTATAATTGACAGATACTAATGACATTGACCAATAATTATACTGCAAACTTGCCCACATTTCATTCTTGTGTAAGTTGTTATAATGAATGGAAACAAATAAAAAAATGGCATGCATGCAGAAGATAATAATAAAGAAAAGGAAAAGCTACTCTTCCGCCTATGAAATGGCGAAATGAATAGCTTAGTAATCCACATTGCGATCCCCAAGTATGGCGCAGTTACAGGAAGAGAGTAAATGATCTCTTGGGATCCCAGTTATATAAATTTTTTTGCACTCACATGAACTTCAGATTATGACTTACTCAACTGTGTGTGTGGGTGCGTGTGACGTTGTTGCTATAATATACATATTTTTTTCCCAAGCAAACAAAGATATACAAAGGTCAAGAAACACAGCTCAATTCAACTATTTCATGCCCCCAACATCGGCACAATGTGTGTTTTTGTGTTGGACAAAGATTATGTATGCACAGTTGTTAATAATTTAATATAAGATTGTAGGGTTTGCATTGAAAGTTAATGAAGGTTTATTATAATGGCTGGAAATAGTTGGCTAACCCTGCCATGTTAATTTTTTTGGATCCATCACAGATCCCAAGAGGTTTCTTCATAAGTCAACTAATGCATCAGATTTCCCACATGGGGATTGGGGATTGTTCATTGTCAACTTCATCTGGTTCCATGTCTGCTTCGATCATAAATTTTTAATTGGTTTTATAAACATAATATAGACATGGTACATCGATTTTGAACAAGGTGTTCATATTTGTTGAGTCAGAAAAGTTGGTATTCCAAAATAATAAAGTCAAAAGCAGCATTTTCAAACATGGTTGTGATTGTGAAATTGCTCTAGTTGTCATCTGTCTATGGAGTTGACTGTATCTAAGCAATTACTTGAGTGATCAAATTATTATTTCAAAACTGGCTTCATGCACTCTACACACACTCGAGATGCTCAAACTAATCCACGGTTTAAATTCATCTTTTATAAGTTACATTAAAATCCATTAGCAATAAAGTCTCAATAATGCTTTTTTTTTTTTACATGAATTATACATCATATAAAAACAATGCGTGTCAAAATCAAATAAAATCCTTCTGAGTCTTACACTCTGATCTTTTCTGGGTTTTTGGACTAACTGGTTATAATTTCGGGAAGATTATACGTTACTATATACCAACCAAAGATTCACTTTGAAATTATTTTTTATTTTATAGTCCATCCACTTTGAAGTTCTACGTGCAGTCTTACAGTCCACCAATTATAATTCTTTTTGGTTTCTATTTTTAGGCTTTTCAAGAGTACTAAATTGATGCCATAAATCTAAATCAAATCCAAACTAAATCAATTAAATTGTTTTAGATTATTTGTGTTAATTGAATTAGTTTATTTTGAACCAAACTAATTTATTAATTTGGTTCTTGAATTAATAGTTCGATCAATTTTTTTTTTAAATATCTACGCTTATACAATTTATATTTTGGTATCTTAAACCTTTCTTTTTTGTTATGATTTTCATCTAGAATTACTAAATTTATTTGGTAATGTTTAGTATTACAAATTCTTTCATACATTCCACTAAATCAAATGTATAAAATCATAGCTATATAATTTTTAAATATTAATTAAAAATAATATTAATACTTATTTAATTTTCCTTAAAAAGTATTAGAGAATAAAAATAATTTTCAATTAAGATTAATTTTAAAATTTATATTATAATTAACACATAAAATAGAAGCCTAAAAATATGATAACTTGTTTAAGCTAACCCAGTGACTTCAACTGTTCAATACAATCTTAATCAGATTAATGTTACCTATCTAATTTTCATCTAGAATTTTTTTTAAAGAAACCAATCTAGTTAAATTTGATAAGTTTAAATTTGATTTTACTGTTGAACTAAATCAACTAAGATAAACAACCTTACTATTTTTGTCTTATAAATTTGTTTGTTGTGTTGTGGGGTTGATTTTCACTCAAGGCATAATTGGGTTTGTGTAATCGGGGCCCAAAAAGTTAAATTTGTCAGCATGCGTTGTTTTCAGCTTAAGATCCATCATTGTGTGGGCCAGAGAAGAAGGATCCATTATGTTGCCACTATCAGGAATACCTTAGACTGGGCTTTTTTTTTTCTTTGTCAAATCCACATCTCCTTCAAGAAGAACACAACTTACTAATTCACATTACCCTTTTTTCATTCACACTACCTCATGTTTCTTTAGGGAAAAGAGCATCAAAGTACCCCAAACGTTTACCTTCTAACAAACAGACACCATGAACTATATATAATCTTTAGCTTTATTACAGATTAAACTTTTATTATTGGTTCGGAAAAAATTATTTCCATTGTATACGAGAAAATCACAAAAAGACATGTTTTTGCCATATATTATAGGTTGACGACTCTTATATAAATTAACTACACAGCGAATACATATTTTTTATATTTTAATTTGATTTAAAAATTGAATGTAAATAACTTTTTAGAAGTAGATCTATCCAAATTTGTGATTTAATTACACAATCATAAAAGAAAAAAGGATAAATTTAGAATGTGAATAGCCGGAGTAACATAACAATCTAAATAGATGGTGTGGAAAGTAAAAGTATCAATACTGAGCCCGAGAGAACAGCCATGGGCCTGAATACGTTCCACAACTCAGCCCAATAAAAAATGACCCATCGGGAGCAATAGAAAATGGACACACCAGCTCTCTCTAAACCAGTTTCGAAGCTTAGTGTTCTTGCTTCAAACCAACCATTTGGATAGAATCTAACTAGTTTTATTTTAATGACTTTTATTGTACAAGTTAAATAACATTAAAACACGGTTTTACATATTTTTAACTACTCAGAAAAATAACATTACATAAAATTTATATTTTGTATTTCATTAGTATGAATAAGATAAGTTACTTTTTCATTGCAAATATATTTTTATTTTAACGTTTTTTTTGGGTAAGTGGATGAGGATGCAATGGTACAGTTTATCTGATGATTGTGTAAGGCAAACACCCAATCTCTGTGTCTGTTGTAGACAAAACTTGAAAACCACTGGAATAAGAATAAAACCAGGCCAGGAATAGGATTGGTGGAATTGGAAATTAGGAAAAGTGAGGTGGGTGTGTAAATGTGTAGCATGTCATGTCACGTGTGCAAGGTTTGTTGTTAAGCGAGGTTGGTGGAACAAACTAAACTAAACTAGAAGAAGGAGGTTACAGAAAAATTGATTACACAAACAAGTTCGCACTTGTCTCTAATTCTCCGTCAGGCCAATTCAACCACTGTCTCTGTAACTTTCATCGCATCACATGGCAGGTTTCATTATATTTCAACCCTTCGCCTTTTCTTTCGTTCTATTCATCCATTCAATTCATTTACATACCATCGTTCTTAAATTGCTTATCGAATTAATCATTCGATTAATAATAATAATAATAATAATAATAATTGAAATCGGAACAAGCGTTGGGCGTTGGTACGATCCAAGTTTCATGAAATTGTAGGGTAAACAGGTAGAGCTAGAGAAATAATTCACCCCACATTGATGACCAGAAAGATGTAATTGATGGAAAATCTGAATGAATCTGATAAGGGTGTGAATGTTTATCTGCAGCAACGTCAGGGAAGATTGTCAAAAATGTTTTTGTGTCACACAGCTTCCAACAGAATACACAGTTGTTCGCTTCACAGTCACAGGGTCGAAGGGACTATTATTTTGCCCCTTATCCCCGCAACTCAAACCTTCCCTCTCCGCTAGGGAAGTTGGCATGGACTGCCTCTTCCATGCAATTGCGCACTTTATACAAACCCCAGAATCATTTTAGTATCCAGAGAAATTTTCACTGCAATGGTCTGTTCTAGACTCTAATTATACTGGTTGATATGAAGTGAAAATACGCTTACATTAACACATTCAAAATATTGCTCTCTTTAACCCTTCCTTCACAGTCTTCTTACATGTAACAATATTGTGTCAGTATCTGTATATAGGGATACATTTGACTTGTGTTTTGTCGGAATCTGTTTTACTCTCAACCTTTTGGTTGTTTTTAACTAGCATGTTTTTCTAATGGATGCTTGTACATTCCGTTTCATTTGGACTTCTCTTGCAGCTTCTGCATCTGCATCTGCCACTGCTTTGCCATATCTGGACAAGACAGATTTTCTAAAGCTTCAAAATGGCAGGTGAAGATCGCTTCATTACAAGCAAGCTATCTAATAAGTTTATATTGCTACGAAATCTACTTCTTCAGCGGACGATCTGCCCCCTCCTTTTGTTCATGCCTTCCGTTTATTTTCCATACGTTATTGTAGTCAAATGGATGGTGTGCCCTGTTAATTATGTGTGTGTGTGTGTGGGGGGGGGGGGGAGAGACTAATAAGTGCAAAGTAAGAGATGAAAACATCAAAACAGGAAGAAAAGTACTCTGTAAAGGTTCTGAATGGTAAAATGAGGAAATGAGATGAACATGGAATATATTTGATTTTTTAATTGCTGTATGTACAGGATGTATGTTGTGTGTGTCTAGCATTAAGACAAAATGGAAGAAAAAATAAAACTTATAAGTATTCTTAGGAGCTTATTTTGTCCCTTCACACAAAATTTACAAGTTAATCATTTCGTGAAAAAACATTTTGTAATGGATATATAATCTTTTTACGTTCAGTATAATAATGATTGTAAACAGTAAAAACTCTTTAAAAGATAGCTTCTAGCTACAGAATCCCATCTTCCTTTTTATTAAGATGGCTAACATTCTTACATCCTGCAAACTGACTTGTATAAACATATAAATGAAATTAATTTAAACAGTGACATACGTGGTGTGGCTGTGGATGGTGTCGAGGGAGAGAAGGTTAACCTCACTGAAACTGTTGCTGAAGCAATAGGAGCTGCTTTTGCTGCATGGTTAGTGGAGAAAAAAAGGGTTGATCCTTCTCAGCATTTGAGAGTTTCTATTGGCCATGATTCCAGAATATCAGCCCAATTATTACAGGTTTAGATTCTTCTTTACAACATAGTTTTTTTTAACACCTACCTTTAAATGATTGTTGATTGTTGTAAAAGATTGTTATAAAACTAAATGGCTGTCCATTGTCAAATTTCAGAATGCAGTTTCTCGAGGGCTTGCTGGTGCTGGCCTAGAAGTTGTCCATTACGGGTGGGTGATATTAATTAAAACCCCAATATCTTCAATTACTTGGTCAAGCATATAACTTCACATTGATACTCTTTTTTCAAGATAATATATTATGTATTTTAGCATGTATTTTCAGTTAATTTGATCAAACTTTGCAGAAAGTTTTGGTTTGAAGCTTGAAACTCTGAAGAAGGTGAACAACAAGCTCTTAGTGCATTATTATAATTTGAGAATGGTAATAATGTGATGGGTTTATTTGTTGAGAAAAACTAAAATTAGTGGGAGACATGCTAGAATTTATAGCAAGTTTGTACCTTATGCATTTTCATGATTCTTATGTTTGTAAAGTGGATTTTAGTGCAAGGACTGGACTGGTAACGGACATCCAGGCATTGAAGGTATTGGGGACGATTGTTACAGATTGGGAGAGAGATAGGGTTAATAATGCAAAGGAAACCGATGATGGAGAAGAGCCCAATTTGGAAAAAGAAGAGTTATTAAAAAATGCCAATACAAGGTCCAAAAGGAACATACATGTACCAGGGAAATTCAAGGACTTCAAGATGGATTTTAAGTAGTAAATTCAATGTGCTTGGTGATATACATATATATTTCCTATTTTCTTTCTATTATTTGCTTTTCATTTATTCGTTGTATTTTTCTCTCTCTTATCGGTTAGAGATGTTGAGCATATGTAAAGGAGAATGTCTCTTTTATATAGAAAGGATATTGGAATGAGAAATGAGAACCACTGTGAAAACTGATTGGTTTAGTTGAGGTGCCTTCCCTCGAAAAAGGAATAATTTCCAAGCATTTTGGTGCTTTCATTGAGAGTGCTCCCTCAAGCATGTCCAAAAATTCTTCTGATACCTTGGAAGCTAGGCTTTCTCGGATGTTGGATAGTCATTTGGCTCTTCAACGCGACTACGAAGCCATTTCTACCAAACTCACAACCCTAGAAACCAAACTGGAAATTGTCGAAAATTTTGCCATTCCCAACAATTCAAACTCCATTCACAACATGAAATTGGATGTTCCTCGGTTTGATGGTTCAGACCCCTTGGGGTGGATTTTCAAGGCTTCACAGTTTTTCGAATATCATGAAACCTCGAAAAATCAAAGTGTAAAGAAAGATTCTTTTCTTTCTCTACCTCTCTCTTCTTCTCTGATGCACAAAGATTACCGAGAAACAAACTTTTTTTAATTTCTAAATGATGATTGACTTTACAAAGAATGACTTATTTATAGCCTCTGGTCCCTAGGAATCTTATCTAATTTCCACTTTTATTTCAGAACTAACTATTAAAAGATAAAACAGAATTTATAATAAAATGACATATGACAGTTTTCCCCCCCCATGAAAGCAGATCTTGTCCTCAAGGTCTGGTCAACGCGGAAGCCAATCAAAGCTTGGATGTTGGTGCTATAATTCCTGAAGCTCGTGCCACGTGGCATCCTCCGGATTTGTAAATTCCCATTGTACTAGAACTTCAGTGACAACTTTATTGTGCTTATTCTTCATACGTCTATCTAAAATTGCCATGGGTTGTAGAGTGACTTCTGCATCTTCATTAAATGCTAGTAATTGAGGGAATACCTGGTGATGTCCATGATGTTGCTTTAAAAGACTCACGTGGAACACGCCATGTATTTTTGTTCCAGCAGGTAACTCAAGTTTGTAAGCCACTTTTCCTATTCTCTCTAATACTTTATATGGCCCAAAATATCTAGCTGCAAGCTTATGAAAGGCTGAATTAGCTAGGGAATGTTGTCGGAATGGTTGGATCTTTAAGTAAACCATGTCTCCAATAGCAAATTCTTTGTCAGTTCTGTTCTGATCGGCATAAAACTTCATTCGTTCTTGAGCTTTTGTCAAATTGGTGTGTAATAGCCTGGAAATCTGATTTCTAGTCTTCACAATAAAGTCCACTACTGCTTCCACTAGACTGCCTTCTATTAATGTTGGGCAAGGTAGTGGCGGTTTGTAGCCATACAAGGCCTCAAAGGGGGTCATCTGAATAGTTGCATGAAACTTGGTATTGTACCAAAGTTCAGCAGGTGGTCCACTGTTTAGGTGTATTGCCTGTGATGCATCTTAAGTATCCCTCTAAGGTTTTATTTAATGCCTCAGATTGTCCATCCGTCTGAGGGTGGAATGCTGTAGATCTCAACAACTTGACTTTGTGGAATTTGAACAATTCATTCCAGAATGTACTCAAGAAGATAGGGTCTCTATCGGAAATAACTTCCTGTGGCCAACCATGTAACTTTACCACGGTTTCCATGAATTTAGTAGCAACTATAGCAGCACCAAAGGGATGTTTTAATGCTATGAAATGTGCATATTTTGTGTATCTATCTATAACCACCAAAATTACTGAAAATCCGTTAGACTTGGGCAGCCCTATAATGAAGTCCATTGTTATTGATTTCCAGGCCCCTTCAGGGATTGGTAAAGGTTGCAACAACCCTGCTGGAAGTTGAGGCAATGATTTGAATCTCTGGCATGTGTTACATTCCTTTACCCATACTCTTACCTCTTTACGTAATCCTTTCCGAGTAAAAATGTTGTTTTATTCTTTTGTAAGTCCGATCAATTCAGAATGTCCTCCGATTGGGGAATCATGAAAATGGCTAAGAATTGCCTGTCTTAGTCTGTTTATCCGCACCTACTACTAACTTCCCTTTTCTTTTGAGTAAATCGTTGGCATAACTATAGTGTTTGTGAGGGCCTCCTGTCGGTCCGATTACGTCAATGATCTTACGTAATTTGGGGTCTTGTTGCCAAGTTTGTTTGACTTTAATGACCAATTCATTTAACAAATGTGAGATGGTGACTAATTGTCCTGGAACACATTTTCTGGATAGAACATCTGCCACGACATTGTCCTTCCCTTTTTTATATTCTATACGAAAGTCCAACCCCATAAGCTGCTCTAAACCCCAATTCTGCATGAGGGTTGTAGGTGGTTGCTCAAGGAGATGCTTCAAAGCTTTCTGGTCTGTTTTTATTATGAAGTGATTCCCAAGGAAATAGTGGAGCCATTTCTTTACAGCAAAAAGAATAGCATAAAATTCTTTCTCATACGCAGAAAGGAGTTGAAAGTTAGGACCCATTGCTTTGCTGATAAAGGCAATTGGATGGTTATTTTGCAGCAGTACAGCTCCTATTCCATAAGTTGATGCATCAGTTTCTATAGTGAAGGGTTGCTGAAAGTTAGGTAATGCTAGAATAGGTGCAGAAGTTAATGACTGTTTGATGTTGTTGAATGCCTCCTCAGCTTTTTGTTCCCAAATGAAGGCTGTGTCTTTCTTCAACAAAGCAGTTAATGGAGAAGCCATTTTGCCATAGTTTCGAATGAACCTTCTGTAATATCCTGAGAGTCCCAAGAAGCCTCTAAGTTCCTTCACAGTAGTTGGTCTTTTCCATTTCTGAACAGCCTCTATTTTACTTATATTAGGAGCAACACTTTCCTTAGTTATTATGTGGCCTAAATATTTGACCTGCTTTGTGCCAAAATTGCACTTCTTGTAGTTTAATGCCAATGTATTTGCCTCCAAGATTTGAAGAGTTTGCTCGAGACAATGGATATGATCTTCCCACGTTTTTGTATAAACCAAAATGTCATCAAAGAACACAAGGATAAATTTCCTTAGATGTTCTCTAAACAAGTCATTCATGAGGTTTTGAAATGTGGCAGGGGCATTGCTCAGCCCAAATGGAAGCACTACCCATTCATAGTGTCCACTATGAGTTCTAAAAGCTGTCTTGTGAATGTCATCTTCAGCCATTCTGAGTTGGTTGTACCCACTCCTTAGATCCAACTTGGTAAAGTAAGTAGTTCCTTTTAATTCATCAAGTAGGTCTTCAATTAATGGTATAGGAAACTTATTCTTGATAGTGGCAGCATTTAACTTTCTGAAATCAGTACAGCATCTCCAGGATCCGTCTTTCTTCTCCACCAACACCAATGGTGCGGAAAATGAACTACAACTCTCTCTTATAAATCCAGTGGATAACATATGCTTCACCTGTCTTTCAATCTCCTCTTTTTGTGCTCGAGGATATCTGTAAGGCTTCAAGTAAATAGGCTTCTCATTTGTGAGCTCAATTTTATGATCATATTTCCTGTTAGGTGGTAATTGAGTAGGTTCAACAAACAAGCTACTGTATTCTTGTAACAAGTTCTCCAATTCCAGCTGCTGTTGTTCATCCAAATCACCAGTATTTTCAGGTATTATGATGTTAAAACAGAGAGGACCAATGATAGGAAATAGCATTGCCTGAACATCAATTGCTTTAAGTTTTCCACTATCCTGTAGCAGTAACTTGTTCTGCGTCTCTCCTTGTAATGTTATAGTGTTCCCTTCATGCTGGAATTTCATGGTTAACTTAGCACAATTCCAAGCAATTTCACCCAATGTTCGAAACCATTGCATGCCAAGGATTTTGCCGAATGTTGTGCCCAGTAATACTAGAAAATCTGCTGTAAAACTGTGTGCACCAAATTTCCAAGTTAGCTTTTCACATTTCCTTGAGATCGTAATAGGTGTGCCACTAGCAACTACAACTGGAAAATCTTTAACAGGTTGAGTTTTTAAGCCCAGTAACTTCACCCACTTAGCACTGATGAAGTTATGAGTGCTTCCGGTGTCCATTAGGAAAGGTACTGCCTGTTTTTTAATGAGACCTTGCAACTGAAGTGTGTTGCCACCTGCTATACCCCTCAAAGCATGTAAAGAAACATGCACATTATCACTATGCAGCATTGCTAAACTGTTTTCTACTATAGATTCATCATCTTCATCTTCACTAACATCTGTGTTTTCTTGATTGAAGTTTTCTTGGGCACAAAAAATCGCATTTAATTTTCCCCAAACTTTACATCTTGATCTATGATTTTTCTCCCACTGTTCACCACAAAATCTACACAATCCTTTGGAGATTCTCTCACTAGCCTCTTTTGTAGATGAAATAGAAGTTGAGCTTCCCTTAGAGTCCGGATAAGCTTGATTAGTAGTGGAATTCTGAGAGTGATTTTGTAGTGTTGTGATGGGTGGATTTCTGGATGTGAATGGTTGATTAAGCCATGGTCTTGTGTAGCGAGGTTGCACATTGGAAGTTACTGATTTCTCTGTAGAGATCTTCTTGTCTAATTCTTTATTAATACCATCCTGTAATCGTGCTAGACGTATTGCTTCTTGGATGGATTTGGGGTTATGAAGACGAACTGATTTCTCTAAATGACTTTCCAAACTTGCGAGGAAGAAACTGAGAGCCATGCCTTCAGAGATCACCACACGCGCTAGCAAAGAATCAAATTTTTCAAGATATCCAGGCAAAGATTCTTGTTGCCGTAAGCGCGAGATTTCAGCAATAGGGTCATCGTAGGCTCCATCATCAAATCTATTTCCTACATCAAGCAAGATATCGTTCCAAGATTTCGACCTGAAGCTGGGGTTTTTGATGTAATGTCGTTGCCATGCAAAGGCATTGCCTTCCATGGATAACAAGAGCAGTTTCCTTCTTTGGTTCACTGGTGTTCCTTCTAATTCAAAAAATTGCTCTGCCTTGGCTCGCCAAACCCTAAAGTTTGTGCCATCAAAATTGGGAAATTGAAGTTGTGCGCGATGTAATACTGACGTAGTAGATTCGCTTTCATCGTCGTTTGGAGGTGGAATGTTGGTTCCCGCTGTTAACGCCGCCACGGAAGCTGCTAGAGTCTCCATAGTTTTCTGCATCGCCAACAATGTCTTATTCGTTTGTTCTTGTGAATCTGCAAGAGATTTCTCAAAAGATTGCCCACGCGTTTCGAGTTCCTTGTTGGTCACCATGATCGTTGCCTTTCAACTGATACCAATTGTAAAGAAAGATTCTTTTCTTTCCCTACCTCTCTTCTTCTCTGATGCACAAAGATGAACGAGAAACAAACTTCTTTTTTAATTTCTGAATGATGATTGACTTTACAAAGAATGACTTATTTATAGCCTCTGATCCCTAGGAATCCTATCTAATTTCCACTTTTATTTCAGAACTAACTATTAAAAGATAAAACAGAATTTATAATAAAATGACATATGACACAAAGAGTCCGTATCGCTGGTTTTTACATGGATGGAGAAGCTTTAAGTTGGTTCCAATGGCTTTATGAGAACAACCAAGTTACTACTTGGCCGACATTGATACTGGCTATACAATCACGCTTTGCCCCTTCTCAATTTGAAGATCTAGCAGGTGCTCTGTTCAAACTAGCCCAAACTTCCACCGTCTGAGAGTATCAGCAACAGTTTGAAACCCTGGCCAATCGTATTGTGGGTTTGCCGACGAATTTCTATTTGAGCTGTTTTGTCTCAGGTTTACAAACAGAGTTACAACGCGAGGTGAAAGCACGACAACCGACGAATCTCACGGAAGCCATGGCGCTTGCCAAAGTGTATGAATCAAGGTTCGACGATGGTCGTGTGAAACCCAGTAATGCGTCAGCTTCAACGAACATCAAGCCTTTCTGATCTTACACTACCGCCTCATATGTCAATCAACCGGCCAAAACCACATTTCAATAACATTCTGGCGTTAATTCGAGACTAAACTCTGCTAGATCGGTACAGTCCAACCGATCACCTACGATTAAAACCATGACAGCGGAAGAACTTCAATCACAACGGGACAAGGGTTGTGTTATTACTGTGATGACAAGTACTTTAAAGGCCATCGCTGCAAACATTCATTCATGGTACTGTTAGCACCTTAGTCATCAGCTACTGTGGAAGGAGAGTTTTCGAACCTTCTTTTAGAATTGAGTACAACCGGACCCGAACCTGATGCGCCACCCGACTCACCACCAGCACAAATTAGCCTCCATGCCTTAATGGGCCATTCGGTGCCACAAACACTACGAGTATCGGGTCAGATAGGTAAATCTACAGTATCCATATTGATTGACAGTGGGAGTACCCACAATTTTTTGCAGGAGAGACTAGTGAGATTTTTTGCCCTACAAACAACCTTAGCCCAAGGTTTTTGGTCCAAGTGGGTAACGGTGAGGAACTCCAATGTACCAAATTGTGTAAAGAGGTAGACATTCATGTTGGGCCACATACGTTTCAAGAGGATCTGTTTGTGTTACCCATTTCTGGGGCATATGTGGTATTAGGGGTGCAATGGCTCAAGAGATTAGGGCCTGTATTGACCGACTATGATAAGCTAGTGATGAAGCATGCAGCTGATAAACACAGGCTTACAACGCCGTTTAAGGTCGGAGGCAAAGTAATGGTGAAGCTCTGTCCTTATCGCCAGTTGTCTCTTACTGGTCACAGAGTTCAAAAGCTTGCTAAACGCTACTATGGTCCTTTTGAAATTATTGAGTGCATTGGCGAGGTGGCTTATCGACTGGCGTTACCTTCCCAGGCCAAACTACATCCGGTTTTTCATGCCTCCCCGCTGAAACCTTTTACAGGCTCTGCTGATACTGTTCCCCTAGACCTTCCCTCAAGCACCAACATCACTCAACCCATTCTCTAGCCTCTCTCCATCCTTGCGATTGATAACTCATCACCCCAACGTGTGTTAGTGCAATGGGAGGGTATGTTCCCAGAAGATGCATCATGGGAGGATCTCAAGGAGCTGCAAGAGACCTATCCCACTCTACACCTAGAGGACAAGGTGTTTGTGAGGAGGGAAGATGTTGCAGATTGGGAGAGAGATAGGGTTAATAATGCAAAGGAAACCAATGATGGAGAAGAGCCCAATTTGGAAGAAGAAGAGTTATTAAAAAATGTCAATACAAGGCCCAAAAGGAACAAACATGTACCAGGGAAATTCAAGGATTTCAAGTAGTAAATTCAATGTGCTTGGTGATATACATATATATTTCTTATTTTCTTTCTATTATTTGCTTTTCATTTATTCGTTGTATTTTTCTCTCTCTTATCGGTTTAAAGATGTTGAGCATATGTAAAGGAGAATATCTCTTTTATATAGAGAGGATATTGGAATGAGAAATGAGAACTACTTTGTGAAAACTGATTGGTTTAGTGGAGGTGCCTTCCCTCGAAGAAGGAATAATTTCCAAGCAATTGCACTGGAAAAACAAGATTTAGTTGGAAATACTTATTAGTTGCTCAATAATTACTTAGTTTTTTAATGTACTTTGTGATTGTTGTTGAGCCTGGTTTTTTAGCTGACTATCTGGTTATTTTATTGTCTAATCACATGAAGGGAAACTAACTTGAGTTATAAGCCGTAACTATTAAGTGGCTATTGTGATTTGCATATCATTAGATTATTGATAGTGACTAGTTTATCTGTCCCTTTAGATGAGCCTAATCACCAGTGGAGGAATATCATAAGTACCAGTTGATTCTACTTGAAATCCCATACATAATAAATGGTTTTGGAACAAAGTGAGCCGGGTTGGATCTTGTATGCATAGCCATTGGATTAGCCCAGTTTATCTGATATGATACTATTTCCCTGTTTCTGTTTCAGCATATGCTTTGTTTGATAAATTTCACCATGGATACATAGTAAAAATTTAAACATGTTTTAGCCCCTATAAAGTTAGTGATTTTTGGTTTTAATCCTAAGAAAAAAATAATTCTTTGGTTTTTATCCTTAAAAAAGTTGAAAATCTTATTTCCAATCCCTATGATTATGTGACACTCATTAATTACAAATTCACCATTCCTAGTAAAACTTGCTACTGTCTGAAGTACAACATCTACCTCTAAAACTTTTTCTAAATCTCTTAAATAAATGTTACTTATGTACCTTGAAATGAACTTAAGTGACATAAAAGGTGATTTTATATTTTGGAGGGACAAAAATTAAAGAAATATTTAGATTAAATCAAAACTTGCTTATTTTATAGGGACTAAAAAAAAAATTTAAAATTTTAGGAGATGACAAACAAAGAAAATGATATAAGGACAAAAATTGAAACATGTATATTTTATAGGGACTAAAAATATATTTGAGCCTAATATTGTTAATGGCCTAATGTATTAATGTTGTCTATTCATTTCTAGATTAGCATCAACACCGGCCATGTTCAATAGCACACTCACAAAGGATGAAACATTTTTGTGTCCTGCTGATGGATCTATTATGATAACAGGTACGTTATAAAGTTCTAAATGGGATTGTTTTAACTTTTAAGATTTCCCAGTTGCTTCAATCTTGTATCCTTTTGAGCTTTACCTTTTGTCTCTTGGCTTACCCATTTATGCAAAAGCCATTTCGGATGGATCTGTAGAGAATGTGGGGCCTTTCTTCGAGGGTAGGCTGCCTCCAAGTAAGATAGAAGAAAAAATAGAAATATTTCTCTCTTCTTATGGATTGGAGATATTTACATACAAATAGCAAGGATTTTTCCTTATAGTTCAAAGACACATCACCACTATTCAGAGAATCACATCTGCATATATCCTAACATCCCAAAGAGAAATATTACCCTGAACCCAAGCTTACATTATCATTCACCCTTTCCCAACTAATTGGTAACATACACTTCTAGATACTTGGACCTTATTCTATTACGTTTAGGCTTTATTTCGATTGCCCTTCTCACAATAGTCCTCCAAACTCACCAGCCATCAACTTCATTTTGGGTCATAACATAGCACAACCTTCTCTTACTAAAAATTTAATGAACTATGTAGAATATTGCCAAGACGGATGAAAGACAAAAATTAAATGCAAATGAAAGCTGAGAGACAATGTCAATATCAAAAGCTTTGGTTTTTTGGTTGAGTCCTTTTCTTGTTTAACCATTTTATTTAGGTTGAGTCCATGAATTACGCCATTTTATTTATGTTTCATTTTGATTCTGATAAGTCATAAAATTATTTTTCATAGATAAATGAATTTGGACATTAGTTTGTCTACTAATTATTTAATGTCCGGTCTGTGAACAGCAAGTCATCTGCCTTTCAACAGAAATGGATTCAAATTTTTCACTAATGCTGGTGGGCTTGGGAAGGCTGACATCAAAGATATCTTAGAGCGAGCGGCGGACATTTACAATCAATTTACCCCAGAAAGTTTGAAGATTTCAGAGAAAAAAGCTGTACTAACTATTAAGAAAGTTGATTACATGATTGTCTATACATCTGATCTAGTAAAAGCGGTTCGCCAAGCTGCTGGAAACATAGGCATGACTTCGCTGAAGTATTTTTATAATAGTCAATATGTTTGGAGATATAATTAATGGATTGTGCTTTAAATGAAGTGGTGGAATAATGGAAATCTAATTGGGAGACATGTTTTATCATTCAAGTTTTTTCTGTAAAATTTTTAGTTCTTCCTTTTGTTATTATATTCCTTTCCTTGTTTGATAACGTTTATTGCATTGTTTACCCAACAGAGAAACCATTGGAGGGTTTCCATATAGTTGTTGATGCAGGCAATGGAGCAGGAGGCTTTTTTGCAGTAAGTTACATTTAATCTCCTTGACTATTATTTTTCTGTTAATAACTTTCTAGTATTATGCATTTTCACTTGAAATATTTATACAAAAGGGTGTGAAAAATTTTACACTTCGAAAGTGAGAAATGTAGGGTAAACTAAAGTGCGTACTGATTAAAAAAATCAGTATATTATGGTAAAATATATTCACATGTATAACAAACTATAACTTAAACCTACCCCATTATTGATTTTCTATCCAATGGGTATATCCACAATTTTACTTGAAAATTTTATATTTTTCTTTTTTTGACAAACTATTTTGCATAATAATTACATATAATCATGTCTTAATGAGAAGTCTTCTGTAAACTGTGTTTTTATATGACTTACCTCTGAAATAACCATAGATGGGCCTATATGTATGAATAATGTAATATAGTTTTATTTTGGTTTCTGGCGCATCTCACGTGAAATCATAGAAATTATTTTCCCACAATTAGAAAAAGGAATCTGTACTTACAGTAGAACTTTTTGCCCTATTAAGAGACAGTTGTAGTTAATATAATATATATATATATATATATATATATATATATATAATTTTTCTTTAAAATGAGAGTTACAAGCATATGCACACTATTTTTTAAACTGCAAGTAGAACCGATAATTTATAGAGAAATATATCTATTGGGAATGTTTACAACTGTTATATCTATTGGAAGACTGGAACTGAGGTACGTGAGTTTTGATAGGATATTAAAAATAAAACCAGCTAAGCTAATTATTGATGATGATCGTTTTATATAATTATATTATGCATTACTTTAGTAAAATAATACTTTTCTAGTAATTTTTCTAAATTTTCTCATTTATTTACTCTGTGAGACCAGTAATTCAGAAATCAATTAATTGATTTTAAAAGTTATTCATAATGAAATATTTAGATTATTGTCTATAATTTGAAATCATTCAGAAATTTAAAATGTTTTACTGGTTAAGGTTTTCCACTCTTGAATCAAAGTTGATACTTGATATTACTTTTTGGTGAATAGGCAAAGGTTTTGGAACCTCTAGGGGCAATAACTTCTGGTAGTCAATTTTTGGAGCCTGATGGTAATAACCTTATCTGGAGGAGTGATTTGAGTGGGTATGGTACGTGGACTGTGATCGACTAATGGATTTTGTAAATTCATTCAGGTTTGTTTCCAAATCATATCCCAAATCCTGAGGATAAGACAGCAATGAAAGCTATAACCCAAGCAGTCCTCGATAACAAAGCTGATCTTGGAATTATCTTTGATACTGACGTGGACAGGTAAGGATCTTAGTATGCGATTTCACACATGCCGCTACTGTTTATAAATTTATTAAGCATCAATCACTTTCATCTGTAGATCTGCTGCTGTGGATTTCACTGGCCGTGAGTTCAACCGGAATCGATTGATTGCCTTAATGGCAGCTATTGTTCTTGAGGAAGTAAGGCTCTTAACTTCAGCTTATTCCAGACCCGGATTATTAACCTCACATTTCTCTGATCAGTGATTTCTCATAATTCTTTTCCTTCTCTTATTTTCTGTAGCATCCTGGAACAACTATTGTCACAGACAGTGTGACTTCTGATGGGCTTACTACCTTTATCGAGAAGAAACTTGGTGGGAATCTAAATTGCCATGACCTTTAGTTACCCTTTCTCACCTTCTTTTAAGAGTTCATAATGAACAATCCTTTGCTCGAATAGCAAATTACTTGAACTCAGATTAGTGTTAGTAACTTGCTAATGCTATTTTTCTTAGGTGGCAGACACCATCGGTTCAAGAGAGGCTACAAAAATGTGATTGATGAAGCTATTCGTTTGGTATGATGAGTGTTTGGCTATAATTCAATGAATTATGCATCAGATTATTTAACCAAGAAAAACCTTTCACCATGTGCTTGTCCGTGCCAATATTTCAATTTTTGAAGCTTGTACATTTTAGCTAACTTTATTCAACATGGGTCCCAAGAGTAATGCCTGGCTATAATGCAAAACGGAAGCAGTCTGCGAAATTATTTGCAATAAGATACCTAGCTTCATTTGCAATAACATACCATTATTTGCAATATTGCTGACAGAATTCTATAGGAGAGGAGTCACATTTGGCAATTGAAACCAGTGGACATGGAGCACTCAAGGAGAATCACTGGCTTGATGATGGAGCATACCTAATGGTATGTTATTTTAGTCATATTGAGTAAAAAAAATAATCACCAAATTATTTACTCTTCATTAATCAATTACTATGATATTATACCTACTCAGGAGTTGAAGAACCATTCAACTATAAGATCAAGATGTTAGTAAAGGACCACAGACAAAGCATGTTGTACACCTCTAACTTGCTCCGAACTGCCCTTAACTTGACACTACGTTGTATTAGAATGTGAATAAAGCACTGTGTTGTAGAATCAATGAATAGATCACATTGGGTTAAAGAGGTTCCGATATTATGTTATAAAACTGCTTTACTAAGCTAATCATGGTCCAAGATTAGTTTTAATATTCAAATTTTCAACCAAGGCTTTCATGTGACATTTCAATTCTGCAGGTCAAGATCTTAAATAAACTTGCTTCTGCAAGAGCTTCTGGAAATGGTGGTGGAAGCAAGGCTTTGACTGATCTAATAGAAGGACTTCAGGAACCAGCTTTTTCTGTAGAATTGAGATTAAAAATAAATCAAATCCATCCAGATCTTAAAGGAGGGTAAGCTAGTTTATAAAGGTTCTCTGTTTGTGTGCTTCCATCCATTATTGTCATTGATTCACTGACATGTCTGAGTTTTTAGATCGTTTCGGGAATATGGAGAAGCTGTGCTGAAACAATTGGAGAGCTCAATTGGCTCTGATCCAAATTTGCACAAGGCTCCTGTGAACTATGAAGGGGTATGTCTGTCCCTGCTTATCCTAAATTGTAAGCCTGCTTAGTTAGCATTAACGATGAAATTTTAAGTGACAAATTATTGAGACCAGTTTTGACTAACATGTTTCAAAATTGGAAATTGTATACAATTCGATGCATTGATTGGTTTGCTCACTTCCTGTTCCCGATATAATTTATTGCTTGTCTGATCAATCTTCAACCAGGTCCGAGTTTCTGGCCATGGTGGATGGTTCCTTCTTCGGCTATCACTCCATGATCCTGTACTTCCCCTTAATATTGAGGTATAGGTCCTCACACCTCGTATTTGGGAGTTTATATGCAATAGTAAAACAATGCAACTAATCAGAATTAACATAATTGTCATTGTAGGCACCTAGTAGAGACGATGCTGTGAAGCTCGGACTTGCTGTGCTTGCAGCTGTAAAGGACTTTGCAGGTTTAGACATATCAGCCTTGAACAAATTTGTTGGAGCATCCTAATTCAATGCTTCATACAAAATTTGAGTTGGGTGCTGGAAATGCTTTCGCTTCTATTTTTTGCGTTATACGAAGAGGATCTCTATACTTGCATCAGCGGCAACAGAGGGTGGATTAATTATTGTCATGAGACTGATGTATTGTGTTGTGAATTAGGAATATCAGAGATCTCTATAAAAAGAATTTTAATGACACATCAAGATCTATGGTGTAATTTGGATTGTGCTTTGCATTTAATTGTTGACATTTTTTCTGATATAGTCTTGGATCACTAACAAGCAGTATGCGGCCTTTCCATTTTGCTGAAAGAATCATCCATTGGTTACCAACTTCTTCTCTTGACTGGAAAAAAAGAAAAGAAAGTGAAAAATGAGGAAACATAGAAATTAAAAAAAAAAACTGAAACGGTAGACCCTCTTACCATTATTGTTTGAATATGATGATCAAAAGTGAGAGTAAAAAAAATGAAAAAAAGAAACGAGTAAAAATAAATGCTTTTCACGCATTATCTCGATTTTCTCAATTTCTTTGCACGTCCCCCGAACCAAACCTCCTGCACGGTGTTTTCTTTGCAAATCAGTGCCCCCTCCTCTATCTCTGAAACAAACACACTGTTAATGTTTAATCCATAAACAACAAAACAACTCGAAGACCCTGGCAACTTTATTTTCTTTAATGTAAAGTTTACTGGAAGGAGTTGATTATTTGTCATTAGTGTGGGGTGGACAATTTTATTCTGCCCGTTGTTATTTGTCTGAATGCATTCAGATACAAAAGAATGCCAACTACTGTACAAATGCTTGATACTGGAGCAATCTAAAAAGTTCTCGAGTGATTTTTCCTCTAATTATTTGTTTTTTCATGTACATTGTTCAATAACAGACTGTCCTTTCCATGTGCCTTTTTTCTCTTAAAAACATTATGTTTCAGAACATAAATATTGCCTACTCTGCAGTATCTAATCTGATATAGAAGCAGCTTAGTTGTTGAGAAGCTTCATCATGAAGTTGAACTTCATATCTGGTGAGGTCTTTGGCTGTGGCCAGTTAGCTCCTTCTGGAACCTTGATAGACCTGAAACCTTGGCCTTGGTATAACTTTGTGGCCGCAGGATTTTTTAAATCACAGTGTAATGCAATAGCACGACAGCCCCAACTTCTGGCTTGTGATTCTGCCTTTGCTACCAAATGTTTAGCTATTCCCTTCCGCCTAAATTTTTCCCGGACTGCCACATTTGATATGTATGCAATTCCAGTCCTACCATTATTTTTAAAGAAATAACAGCCATCAGCAGAAATTCAGCGGTAAACTGATGTTCCAACCCAGAATATCATGATCCGACATGCCCATGTACATAATTAGAACAATCAGAAACCATTTTGAAGGTAAAGGAGGTTCAAGTTTCCATATATTATAAGAGAGAAATGCTTTTAACACTTTTTTTTCTGGTATGTTCTTTTAACACTTTTTTAATTGAAATTTGTCAAAAATAAAAATTTTATAGATCATGCATCTTATTTAATGAACCTCTAATGATTTTGTAATTTATAACAAAATTTAGCCAAATGATAGAATACAGTAGAAAGTGTATTGTCTGTACTCGTTATTGCAATATTTCATAAAAGCATATTTTTGGCACATTCAGTTGAAGGGCTACAAATTAATCAATAAAGAAACTGTGAATGTGAGAAAAAGAGAGCATGTAATCAGTTAATACAAATTACATAGATTTATGCTATGTTGGGATATCATGGCCATATTTAGTTGGTTTGAGACTTGGGTAAAGCTGGATGTGCTTAGGGTATCCATGATTTAACAGAACATAACTATCTGGAATAAAATACTTCTCAGAAAGCTATATCACTGGTTGGTGCAGAGGCCATTTTCCACTCATCATTTCCTATGTTTGGTACAGCAGTCGATATAGACAAAGGTCATATATTTTCTCATATAATCCTCCTCCTTATCAAGAGACTGGCTTTACAGAGTTTGACAAAAGAAGGCGTAGGCAAAGTTACAGAAGTAAAAATAAGAAACATATTCATTAGAACATGAACTATGAAGATACTCACAAGTCAAAGGCTGACAACATTATATAGGCCACATAAATTATAAAGACACGAACCAAAGTTCGAGAAGCAAGCTTCAACTCACCTTTTCTGCCGCAATGGCCCCTTCCTAGGTAGAAAGTCAGCAACAGTATCTATTGTTAATATACCAGCCACATATCCCTTGTTGAGGCCGAATTTCCCATCAAAACCACCAAACTTGAAATCTTCACTTCCAAATAAAAAAGTTTCACCAAGTGAGTTGCCAATAACAGCAACCAAGCATGTTCTCTTGCAACCGTTTGGTAAAGTGAATCCAGCCAACATGGCCACCAATCTGTCCATCCTCAGCACAAAATCTAATGGGAAGGAGTACTCAGGGAAGAAGGAGCTGCAGTGAGTCTCTGCCACTTCCCAACAGTCCTCCAACCTGGCCTCCCGCACAATAATTTCAGGAGACACAGTTGGGAACAAATCAGCAACTTGACTTGCTCTACATAATCCTACATCCAAACACCACACCCTAAGTATGAAGGGTTTAACTCCTCTACAACGAGAATATAAAAGTATATCCACCATTAATTTAAAGAGTACTAAATTTGTGAGACACATTATTCAAATCAAGAGTGGATACACCCTTATTGTCCCATATGCGTCAGTTTAGACAAACTAGATTCAATAAATAGGAAATATTCCACCACTCTCTGACCAGTATTCCCTTCCATAAATAAACGAGGCCCACAAAGTATAGTTCTGTATTAGATGAAATCAAAATCCATAGTACTGAAAATGGAAACCTGGACAAGAGTCTGACCCTGCTTATATACGATGCTCATCATTGATGATCAAGGTACAATTTAAGAGTTAGGATTATGAGAGCTAAATGATGTGTAATTCCAAATGACTTCAGAGAATGGCATTGCCTCTTTCTTATTCTTAAAATGACATTAAATATTATTTCAAAAATTCATTTCTACAATCATCCCTCCCCAGATTACTCACATAAAATCCTCTACTTTGATCCTCCTCCGATCACCTGTTTTCATTTTCCCCACCATTTCTCTAGCCAGTCTCCTTGAGACAAGTTGACTCCCGCTTTCAAAATTCTCAGACATCATCAGCTTCCAAGAATACGATAATTAAAAAAAAAAAAAAAAAAACCATTTATCCACCTCATCTAACAACATTTAGGGTTTGACACAGATGTGCTAATACATCAAATTCAACAACCCATCTACTGAATTCCTTAAAAAAAAAGTCAAGCATGCATAATCCAGCAGTGAAACAAAGTTTTGAAAAAGAACAACAAATTAGGCACCTGATTGGGAGAGAGAGAATTCATGAGGAGGAGTTGAACCCCAAGATGGAAAAGTAGTTGGTTTCTTAAAATGAATATTGAAAGGTGATATTTTTGAGATGTTTATAGGAGTTGCAGATAGTGAGGTTCCCAAAGGAAATGACCGCATTTCTTGGAGGGGTGTCTTGCTCACTCAAAGAATCCTAAGATTCTCTGTGAAATTGAATCATCACATAACATGAGAAGGGTGAGTGAACTGAGAACAACTTGGATGACCAATGCTAAGCTTACAAGACTTTCCAAACTAGTGGGGACCAGCTGATTCTGACAACCTGATTCATAAAGATTAGAGTTAACTATTTGTCTTCAATTTCCATCCATGCCTTTCAGATTTTTTTTTCCTGCATCTGATAGATATATGGTTTTGTTGCAGTGTTTTTTTTAAATAAACTTCATTTTTTTATTTTATCATCCTTTTTGTCCAAAATAATGTTTTTTTAGGTGATTAAGTATAAACGAAAACCATTTCTATGAAATGATATCATCTTTAATTATGTTGGTTAAAATTTTACCTCCAAGATTAATTAACCTTTCCACAGTTGATTGAGTTTGCTTTAAATGAATAAATAAAAAGTTCAAAAAGAACACGACATGGAGTGATCGGTTTTCTCCCTAAACATGTGTTCCTGGGTGGCTGCGTTTTTGTTTTGTTTTTGATGAAGGTAATTTGAAATTGAAACTAGACATGTCGCGTGGAAGTAGAAACACCTTTCATTTCTAACCTGTTCTGAATGGTGGGTGAGAATGAAAGTGCAAGTGCATTATTATCATTGTGCAAGAATTACAGATATTAGATAGGTTGATTCTGTTATTCTAACGATGAGTGCTAAATGTACAAGTTTAACAACTCATTGGATATATTCTCTATTATTAGTTAAAATTTATGATAGAACTTATTACATGAGAAGTAAAACTCACAAATTTTTATAATTTCTAATAAATTTCAATTTATAATAGAAGGTATACTTATTATAGGAGCACACATTTTTCATTCATATGGACATAAACACCACATGGGTATTTCTTTCTGTATATCTTCACTTTCCAATCATTCCAGAATAAAAATATATATTTTGGAATTAATAGGAGGTGATCCCATAATTAGCAAAGTGGAATAAGTTAGAGTCACAGTCAACAAATTTTACTTAATATAATAAGCAGGAGCACCCATAACCGAAATAACCTTTTTATTAATAGATATAGTGCAAGACTTCATAGTTATGATTTTCACGCGTCAAAATTTCAACAACTACTACTCAGAACACAATCTTACGATTGGTTTGAATTTGAAAGGAAGAAAAATATACCGTGTAACTTTTGATTATTTAGTTGGATGAAAAAAATAATACAGAGAAAAATTAAGCTATTTTGGATAAAGTATTATTATTTCGTTAAATTTCTTGAAAAATCCATATAAAATATTATTGAGCTGATTCCAATTAATTATGTTAGTTTTTTTTTTCAACAAGAAAAAAAAAAATATTCCGCGCAAATTAAACATGGCCTTTTTTTTGTGGCAGGTTTCTGTTAGTAAAATTACCAGGAATAAGAGAAATATGAAGAACACGTTAGGAAAAAAATATTTAGCCACATAGCGAAATTGTGAGACTCAATAAATTCAAAATAAGATCACTCACATTATTTAATAAATTTTAAATTAATTTAATATAACAATAGAGTATGTTAGAGTGCACTGGTAAGAATTTTCATAAAATAATGGCCAGCAATTAGTGCAGGCAATAAAATTTAATTGCTGACTCCCCAAAATGAAAGTCGTTAAACACATCGTTGTCAAAAAATCAATATAAATGTTTTTACAGTGAATAGGACAAAATTGGCATCAAGAATTAGTGCCCCTATTATACGAAGATTTAGGACCCTATTCTATAAATGAAGGTCACAGTTTCAACTAACGTGGAGATTTCTCAAGAAAGCAAAGGTATAAGGAGATGTAGACTTGCCAAACAAAGAACACCAACGAGGAAGCTTCTTAAGGACTCGTTCGGTTATTGATGTTATTCTGTCCACATCAGTCCTAAGTTTAAGAATAGGAGCATCGGGGTTATGAGCTGAACCTGACCTCCAGTAAAGAGTCAGATCAAACACTTCTGGTGAACTTTTTCCTCCAGAAAACTGAATAATGTGCCAACCATCTACACCATTCTTTTTGCCAACTGGAATCAATTCTTCAGAATCCCTTGCATCTAAGGTTGAGTGAGAAAAACAACACCTCTTTAGACTAAAAAATATCATAATATATAGCAGCACTAGGAAACAAGTATCAAGAACAATCATTTTAATCAATGCATGCATCCATCCCCATTATGCAAATTTGAATAGAATGTGTAAATATAATCTTTTACTAATGCCACTTTATTTTAGAAAGTATGCAAGTTTAAACTATATAAACAAGTCGTTAAAACTCAAGGCTCATACAGACACCCTAATAAAAGTAATTTGTTTTCTAGTCAACCTGTGAAAGCATGAGTCGTCACGGTTTTACTACCTAAACAATTTCAATTCCATGCTTTATATACTCTAATTTTCACTCATTTCTATATAATTATTCTACAAACCCTATCATTTACCATCTGGAAACAAACAGATTAATCATGCGAAGCATAATTTAAAAGAAAGTTAGATTACAAGCAAAACTGCCAGAGAGGTTTTCCTCACAAGAGAGGACAAGCTTAACATAGGTTTTAAGACATACAATTCAAATCACCTGAACAGGCAATGCCGGTGTGAGAAACATCCCAGCAGGGATCACATTGACAAAATACACACACTAACTTCAAATCATCATGTAAAAAAACCAGCAGGGAATAGCCTACACATAGAGAAAAACTACAAATATGCATGTTAAATAAAAACTCAGCACCTTTAAGCTCAAAATCTTCTATTTCTTCTGTATTGATTGCTATAAACCAACGGATAGAACCCTTTGTATCGATTGAAACTTCTGTTATTCTTCCACTTCCTTTAGCATCACTGAGAATATGCATTGTAGGAATATCCATCTCAGACCAGCCATCGGTGGTGTCATTATAGGTCCAACAGCCATATTTGACCGAGAAAGTCACAAAATCAACTGTTTTGTCTCTACCACATACAAAACTTTCATTAATATGTTCGACCTCCTTGTTCAAATTTCCAGGAGTAGTAGAAAATAAAGATAAATATGATATAGGATTCTGTCCTTCACCAAGATCTCCTGTGGTATCGACAACATGAACAACCTAAAAATAAAGAGAATATTTTATTTGTTATAATAGTTTCACTTCGGTAATCGTGGAAATTATATGGTTATTGTAATGAAATAATAGGATTAGTGAGATTATATTCATATGGTGTGTAATAATGTGTTGCAATGTACATACTTTACTAAAAATTAGGCCAAATATACTAGTATCGCTGTACAAACCCAACCACTAGCCTGGTAAGAAAATTCAGACTAAAAATAAACAAGAAACAATAAAGAATAGGAAACAACTCATAATATTACTTCCTCAATTAAATGACAGGTTGATTCTAAACCCACACAATATATTCTATAAAGCTTTTAAGATATTAAAAAATATTCTATAAGATGAATTGGATATACTGACAGTAAAAAACTTAAGAATATCATGAATCACCATAGCCATAGCAGTACAAAGACCAAGGTTCAGTGATAATTATAATTACAGGTAATGATCACCAAGGTAATGAATAAGTAAAGCATAGTCTTTGTTGCCACTTTCAGAAGAAATATATCAATAGACTACAATATCGATAGACTACAATTCAAGAACAGTATTTTGATTTCCCAAAGAAACTATGTGATGGACATCCAAAAGGACACATGATTGATGGGTGCTAAACATGATTATTTTCTTATCCTTGGTTCCTAATGTCAAACTTCTGTCAGGGTAGGCAAGTCGTATTTAGACCTAGAAAGACACAGATGATTGGTTGGGAAACTAAACTACTTGACTATCACTTGTCCCAGCATCTCCTTTGTAGTCAATGTACTAGGTCAATTCCTTAACTCTACACATGAAGGACACTGGGATGTAGTAATGCACAACTTGAAGTATATTAAAGGAGATCTAAGATAAGGTCTTTTATACAAAGACAAAGGTTATACTTGGACTGTGAGATATGTGGATGTATTGTAGTTATTTTTTCTTTATTGGTGATAATTTGATATCAAGGAAAAACAAGGAATAAAGTATAGTTGCAAGACCTAGTGCAGAAACGGAGTATCAAGCCATGACAGACATCAAGTATCCTTGTTATACAAATAGCACTCATAAGTGATAATTAGAGAGAAAATATTATACGAAGACATTGCCACTAGCTTTGCCAATTCAGATTCCAACTATGGATGTTTTAACTAAGACACTATAAAGTCCTTAATTTAGTTATATGGGACAAGATCAGTAAATATGATTTATATGTTCCAACTTGAGAGAGTTGAAAATATGTCATTATGGTAATATTGTAAATGCAACATATATTCTTGTGATTATTTCTAGTTATCCTTTTATTTATTACTGTATAAATATTTGCTCTATTCTATAATTCATTCACACTGATTTATTCACATGTTCTCTCATTCTCTCTTTAAACACAACTTAACAAATATACTACTTCTTATGCATAAGAAACAAATACTAATTCATCAAGACTGATAAAAATAGTTAAACTAGTTAATTTAAATTAATAATGTGATAAATTTAAATTCTGTTCTAGATATATCCATAAAATTAAATAGTTTTTGTGGTATTTATAACTAATTTTACTGGAAAAAAGTAGAAAAGATTCTAAAGAAGCCAAAGCTGTAGTTCAATTTCTTCATGCAAAACAAGACAAAGAGGTTCTATTTTTAGAGTACTCATAACACTTCAACTATCCTAGAAATAATTACAACATATCAACTACCCATCACCTCAACTAATTTGATAATAATTACAACATCTCAACTATCCTAGTAATAATTAATACAAGTCTTTGTAAATCAAACAAAATTTCTTGTAACTCAACAACTTAACTACTAGTAATTCAAAATAAACCTTTTTCAACCAATAGGTGTGATTTATATTGTTATTAACCTAATGAATGCATCTGATTTCATGAAAATGGAATCAATGTCTCAAAGATCTCACAGTAAAGTATATAAAAGGAAAATAACAATTAATACATTTGAAAGTGAATCTATGATTCTTATAATCAACCAAAAGTGCTCTCTTTTGTTTCTTATATATATATATATATATATATATATATATATATATATATATATATATATATATATATATGTATGTATATAATTAGAGGTAGTACTAAACTATCCATGAACAGATTCGGAATCAGTTTACACATCTCCAATCACATACAGCAATGAAAACTACTTCTAGTAGATAGACATCAAATCATATCCACAACACAAACCGGGAAGTTCTGTGTGTATTTTTATTATACGAGGTACAATAAGTGCTTCTATTAACTATTAAGTGACAAAAAAGACTGTTATAATAAAAACTTACATTCACAGCTCTAGCAGTGTCTTCAGAAAATGGAGGAACGACACCCAATAATACAATTGTAAGTGATGAAATAAATAGCCCCAGAGTAGCTAGGATGATTACCCTTTTTGCACCTGGACACCAAATTACCAATTGAACATACACAACATCATGGAACATTATATTTCAAATGCTTTAAAAGTATATTCCTTTATATTTTACAAAATGTATCATTTAATTATAGTTCAAACTTATAAAGTCGACAATTCCTCAATAACCAACAATAATGTTTAAAAACGGACTTTGAATTATAGACTCAAATAATAAAAAGGTTTTGATCCTTGATTTTTGTTTTAAAAGGTATAAACAAATACACAAGTAACCAATTCATGGATCATATGGTGGCAATTGAAGGGAGGTAAATATTTTACTGTTAATTAAAATTTACTGGAGAAAGGTAATTGGAAATGACTTGGTAGTGCTAGCATCACGAGGGATGAAATGTCTTCCATAATAAGGCAGGTTGATAACAAGTTGTGGGATGAGAGAAAAGGAATCTTGAAAGTGGAATAAAAATGTCCAAGACAGGGTAGGAAACAAAAGAGAATGCTTTAAAATCTTTTGAGTGCAACATTGTTGAAAAGTGGGTAAGGTATATGCTGGAAAAAAAAATAGTGAACATGATCTAAAGCTTTTGAAGAGTTTAAAAAAGACCTTGGAACAAACAATGGAGAAGGTAAAATATACAAGGTCGTCAAAAATGGAGAAACGAAAACAAGAGATTTAAGTAAGATGTATCAAGGAAGAAGAGAATTTTGGTCACAGATAACACAGTATAAAGAAGAGATGGAAGAATTATTTTTAAGCTTTTCAATAAGGACATTGACTCCTAACATGTAAGTACTAGAAATACAGTAAGATGAACAAAATTTATCTTATTATCATAGAATTCAGATTGGAGAAATAAAAGAGACTCTTAAAAGGATAGATAATGGTAAAGTTGTTGGTAAAGTTGTTGGTTCAGATGGTATCCCTACTAAAATTTGGAAGGTCGTAGGAGAACAAGGCATCATTTGTCTCACTAAGCTTTTCAATAAGATTTTGACGTTAAGAAAATATCAGATTAGTGCAGGAAGAGCACTTTGATCCCTATATTTAAAGACCAAAAGGTGATATTCAAAATTGTGCCAATTACAAAGTTATAAACTATGGGGAAACCCAAAAGTTGATGGAGCATAGATTGAGAGAAATAATGAAGATCACAGAGAATCAATCAATTCAATTTTGTGCCAGGAAGGTCAAGAACAAAGTTATCTTCTACAAAGGTTGAAAAAAATGTACTGAAGTAAAGAAAAAGATTTACATATGTTTTTATTGACTTATAAAAAACTTATGACCAATTGCCAAGAGAAGTCCTGGCGAGTAGATCAAAAGGTGATAGAGTGACATAGTTGGGCTATACAAGACATGTATGAGGGACCTAGATACTAAAACCGTGAGGCTTTTGCTAAAATATTCTCTTCAAACCTCTGACCAAGGGTAATTGTGCCACTTACTAAATTTATATTTCATATAACTCCCACTCAACCAAAAAGAATACACAAGTCAAAGTTTTATAAGATTCAAACAGCATGTTGTTTGACCATAAATTCTTCGAAAGATGGCATCCAATTATTAAAACAAAGCAAGTCGCATCCCCTGTATCATAAATAATAAGATTCCAGTGTTGCTTGCAAAAGAAAATACAGTAAACAAACCTGAAAGATGGACATATGAAAGAAGGTACACCAAGGTCAAAGATAAAATAGAAGCAATAAAAGCAGCAATCACAAAACTTCCCAGCCATTCAGGAGTAGCACCAGGATTCCTGCACAGTAAAGAAAAGTAAATTAGATGCCAAATGTGGAAGTGGAAGTTGACCTGTGAAAAAGATGGATGGCGAAAATAGTGGTGGTGAGTCTAAAGACAATGCTTTTGGCAACAATAGACAAGTGATGGTGAATGCAACTGACTGAAGGTGGTAATCTGATACCAAGCCAATGATTTAAGTAAGTGTATTTTAGAAGGAAGTAATTGGGCCACAGCTTAGAGGGGCCCTTTTAGGGGTAGTTTCCTGTTATAAACTAATGGGATACTGTTATGTCTTAAGCGCAAAATAAAAATGTAAGTCCCTAATCCTAGAATAGAAGCAATTGGAGAAAGTCAGGAGAACTAGAAGGAAACAATGGGTAAATAACAAGACACACTAAACAAAAGTACAGACATCATGATGAATGATGTCTGGAAAGATGAACATAGCTGCCAGAAATAAGAAATTAAAGCGAAGTAAAAACAGAATAATGCAATAGAAAGAAGCTTCTTGCATGAGATGATGAGAAAGCTTAAAGCCAGAGGTCATGATAGATGATACAGCTCCCATGCAATGTTGAGATTTTAGGGATTCAGTTCAGTGCAACATAGGAAAGAGATTACTTCATTTGACTATTTGAGACAAATAGTCTGTGATATGTGATGTCACACATGACATTGGCCTTGTTTCCCTTTGTATACTTTTAATCTAGGTCAGGTACAATTATAGTTGAACGCCAGAACTAATACAATTCAGCCCAATAACACTTCTAATAAAATATGACTCCTAACACATCAAGGATACCAAATAATCTAACAATACTTACTGGACTTCATTTTGACATTCATGAAAGATTTCTGATTTCATTTTTATAATTCAATTTTCTTTATCAAAAAATTTTATTTTATAACAAGACTAGTAAGTTTGCATAAGAATGGCCTCCAATATAATTTAAAGATGAACATGTGTCATATAGGCTATAGCCCATTAAAAGGTAAAACATTTTCACATATCTCTTTCCATAATTTGTTTTTCATGTCTTACCCTGGAATTGGCTACAGAAGACTATCACAGCTCCAAGCAATAGACTTGGCTCATTTACAGGTCAGTCCATATATTCTGATTAAATGGAAAAGGATTTACCTATCAAATCGAACCATACCACCTATGAGTGTAGCAACCAGCCGAATAAATATGCCTGCAGAGAATAAAATCGGTGTGGCTAACCCCAGAAGTAGTGTCGCCAGTTTGAGCGGCTTTGGTAACCTGATTGAGGTTAGTGTTGCTTCGAGAAAACCATCTGGATATTTCAACCATATTTAGTAGCAGGAGAAAAGAAGTTGTTCTAACAAAGGAAAATATGAGGTAGAGATAGTTTACATGCAAATGCCGGAGAAACTAACCAAACAAGAGCCAAGTAAGAAGAGCCAATTTTAAAATAGTTTCCCAAAATGAGCAGTATAAGCCATTGAAAGGATCCAGCTTTAAAGAGCCACCTTTCAGCCTCCATCTTGGCAACAGCAGATTTAATAATGGGGGACAATTGCCTTCTCTTTGAGTCTGTATTCAAAAGATATTTTTGAAGTAGAATAAAACCCAAATGTTGACCAATCACAGCTCCGAGAAAAGCTGGTGCACCAAATAATCCAACCACCAACAATGGGTTTGAAACATATGGTACTGGTGATGAAGATATCAAAGGAAGGAGAAATGCAACAAGGAATGAGAAACTTAAGGCAAAGACCCACACGAGGAGAACACTCAAACACGACAAAGCCAATGAAGCTGCAGCTGGTATACCACCCATAACTAATGATGTAACCCATATTATAAGTGACTGCATTATCACTGAAGTATGGAGCATGTTAGCAAACTTTTGACGATATACAACCATATACATGCCCTGGAAAAATAAAACGTCACAATTTATCAGAGCCAAATGGTATGATGGTAGAATACCAAGCTACAACCACCCAGCTATATGGAAAATAGTGCATGATTGTACACAGTAAAGCGTAGAATTGGAATATGATTTGCAGACCAGAAAGACCAAAAAAAGTTTTCCAGTAATAAAATACCAAAATGTCAAAATATATGGCACTGTTCTTGCTTATATCTTCCTCTGCTTCAGTTGAATTGCCTTCTGGAATATGAGAAGATGTCCCAATATGAAGCAAGAAAGCAAGCATATTTTCCCCCAGATGTTGAAGAGATCCAGTCTTCAGAAGCTCTAATTTGTCATTCTTCACATGGAAAAACAAAACATTATCATTGTCATTGTCATTGAACATGAAAATATTCCGATAAAACTTTTATTTCTCCCACAATATCTTTTCCCTTCCACCTCTACATGATGTCATAATGTCATTCAATATTGCAGCACAAAGTCAATACATTGTAGGCTATAAAATGATTATTTGTTTTTAGAATTTGGGATTGGACCTCATCCTCACAAAACCTACATGTGAGATGAGAGTTGCTCCCTACATGATACACTATTGTCCTTATCATTAGTTGATATGGCACTTGAGATTTTTCCGTATTAACTAGAGATAAGGCCAATACACAAGTGAGGAACAAGTATTGTCTCACAAGCTAGTTTTATGAGGTTGAGTTAGACACAAACTCAAATTATAAGAAATTTTGTTATTGACATATTGTTTAGAGTGCTATCTTGAAGAGTTGCTATGTTAAGTCTCATTCTTTTAACCAACACTATTTGAATTTCATGGCTAGCAAAAAAATGCAGAACAAAAAGCAGTCCAATTATTTCATAAAACAGTAAGGATAGAAGGAAACCTTGGTATGATATACAGCAGTGTTATCTACATATGCAAAATCAAGCCCAGAAAGACCAGCAACCTCTTTATACACTTGGAAATCAGTTGCAGATTTTATGGCCCCAGAAGCAAACAGATCCTGGAGGACAAATATTGGTAGATTTGAGTGATTATCAAAGAAAATAATGATATAAAATAGGTAAAGGACAAACGCACGGTGAAAGAAACCTAGAAACCTGTGCAATAACTTGACCAGATGGATATTTTGCTACTAAAGCATAGTTCTCAATCGCCCAAGGATGAGGACCAGCCTACTAAATGCAGAGTCGTTAGAAAGAGACATGAAATTGTTACAAGAATTAATAAACTTCTGCAGAAAGAACAAGATTTGGATATTAAATAATTGGATACTATTTCTATTTTAAAAGTCTCCAGACGAAGATTGAACAATAGTTTTTAAGGTGCAATATTGAACATAATACATGTGTAACCACCAAAAACATGAATGAATTGTCAATGGAAGAATGGATATTATTTTTCAACCGATTGTATCAGTAAAATCACATGAAAATGAGCAATCGTTGACAACTCAAGTCAATGGACGTAGGAAAACAATAAGACCATTAAAAGTTCTAATCAAAATAAACTCCTCAGAGAATGAAGAATCTAAGAAATTTCAGACAAGACAGCACAGGAAACAATGCAGCCTAAGCTTTTGTAAAACAACTTCATTTCCAACAACACGAACATTGTATGAATAATTTTGTCAATTCATTTTCAATATATTTTCAAAACAGTAAACATGTGGAAATGACAGTTTAGTAATAACTTTTTGATGAAATAAGGCATCTAAATAGAAGTAACAAGAATATGGGGAATAAAAGATAATTTTAGCTGTGCAACTTCTGGTACTGCCAAATATTATTTTGAATATTAAATGGTTGAAAATTTTGATTTAATATGAAGTAAGGGTGTCAAGGGTGAAGATAACCAGTTTTCCTAAAAGTTTAGTTAGGTGAATTCACAAGATTGGCTTTATTCCTAACTCACCCCTTCACATGAGAGCCCTTTGGTCTTGAAACACAGAAAATGCTCATGCCAATTCAACATTGTTTTTAAATTCAAATTTATTTAGAAGGAGCATGAGGATTGAACATAGGACCATTCGATCATAAAGTCTCTAACAGCATGAGTTTTACCAACAAAGGCAACAGATTATAATTACCTGGACCAGGTACAATCAAAAGAAACTGAGTTAAACAATATTTTTACCAATGAAGGCAGAAGATTGGCTTTATTCCGAACACAGGGAAGATTTTATATTCATTATGCTCCAACTGAGACAACTATGACAAAATTAACATCTGATCTATATTCCATTTGTTTCACTGACAAAAAACACAGAAGAAATTTGCAAATAAACCAAAATAAGGGCCTGTTGGATTTGAGAAAGTGTTAACTGTGTTTCATTTTCTGTAATTCACTTTTAATGACAAGATTGTTGCCTTGTTTTCACTTTATTTCCCATTAATAGAAAAACAGAGAGTAGATGTGAACTGAGAAAATGTATATCTGAAAAGTTAATGTGAGAAATCAAATAGTATTTTAGGAAAGAATAAATAAGGAAATTTGTATATTTCCTTGTAATCTGTACAGATTTGAATAATTAGGAACAATCCCATAAATCAAGGGATCCTAGCATAAAATAGAGTTATTATATTTCCTAAAATAGTTTAGGTCTCTTGTATATATCTTATATCATCTCTTTGTATTGAAATAATAAAAACCATATTTCAGTTAATCTAATTTTCCAGATTGTATCAGAACCAAAGCCTAACATCTTTCCGGTTATTGTCATGGGGCCAAAAGTTGCCCTTTAGTTGGGTCAAAAGTACCCTTTGCCTGGTCCGGCAGGCTTCGTTGGAGGGGGTGTGTTGAAAGTCCCACATCGCCTACCTCATATCATTTGGTATGGTTTAAATACATGTTAGGCTACTCCACATATAAATAGGATATTTATATCTCAGCAGAAATACATCACTGATTTGCTCAAGGAAACTGGCAAGGCAGCTTGCAAACCTGCTAGTACCCCATTAGAACCAAACCTAAAGCTTGGAAATGCAGAAGAAGATGTTGTTGTTGAAAAAGATATGTACCAAAGATTAGTGGGCAGACTTATATATTTGTCACATACCAGGCCAGATATTGCCTATGCAGTGAGTTTAATTAGCCAATTTATGCATAGCCCAAAGGAGACCCATTTACAAGCTGCCCACAGAATTTTACAGTACCTTAAAGGAACTCCAGGAAAAGGGATTCTTTTCAAAAGGAATGGTAATGTGAAACTTGAAGCCTATACTGATGCTGATTATGCAGGGTCAATTGTGGATAGGAGGTCAACTACGAGGATATTACACCTTTCTTGGAGGAAATCTTGTGACTTGGAGAAGCAAAAGCGGGGTGTAGTGGCTCGGTCCAGTCGTTGAAGCAGAATTCCGAGCCATGGCACAAGGTATATGTGAGTTGCTATGGCTTAAAATCATCTTAGAAGACTTGAGGATAAAGTGGGAAGAACCTTTGAAGCTCTATTGTGATAATAAGTCAGCAATCGAGTATAGCCCACAACCCAGGTGCGAGCATGATAGAACAAAGCATATTGAAGTAGACAGACACTTCATCAAAGAAAAGCTTGATAGTGGCTTGATATGCACTCCATATGTGTCCTCTCAAGACCAAATTGCGAGACATTCTTACCAAGGGACTAGGCTGCCATAATTTTGAGAAGATTGTATCCAAGCTGGGAATGGAAAACATCTATTCACCAGCTTGAGGGGGAGTGTGAGAAATCAAATAGTATTTTAGGAAAGAATAAATAAGGAAATTTGTATATTTCCTTGTAATCTGTACAGATTTAAATAATTAGGAACAATCCCATAAATCAAGGGATCCTAGCATAAAATAGAGTTATTATATTTCCTAAAATAGTTTAGGTCTCTTGTATATATCTTATATCATCTCTTTGTATTGAAATAATAAAAACCATATTTCAGTTAATCTAATTTTACAAAGAGAAAGGATACAACTATTTATAGAAGATAGCTGCCCTCAACAGAAAACATTACAAACGAAAACAACTCCTATAACAACCATACATGCCATAACAACTACAGATTATCATCAAAACAAACTAGCTCACTTGACTAACCAAATTTGTACCACGAGTATTCAGCACTCAAATACCCATAAAATTCCTTGAAAATATAAAACAAAATAAAAACAAGCTAGCACTTTGGCATTTAAAGTGAAAACAAAGAAATATTTTCACAAAAAGTACACTCTACAATTTCATAAAAAATTAATAGATATCAATAAACACACCTGGAAGATGCTAGACTTCCCTCCGATGCCCATGGCCTCTAGATCAATAACCATTCGAACAGTTTTTCTCCAAGGATGCTGCATCAAAATTTTCATTTATTGGAAATAAGGATTTTTCTACAAAAAGTGTTTTTTAGATACCAATAAAAATCATTCCATTTTGTAACAGCTTGTGAAAAAAAATTAAAAAAAATAACGCATTTCAGGCATCACTAGGCAGAAATTACAAGATTTTTCAAGCATCCATGCCTTAATGCAGAAAGTCCAAATTCCACAATGGAGAACAAAGTACAGCAGCAACAACAGTCAAACAATATTACAAGGAATTTTGAAGATGAGGGATCCTACTTAACAAAAGGAAACAATATTAATAAAGAAGATAGAGAACATCAATGAAGCTACAAGGACTTGTTTTTATATGTTACATAAGAGAGGGTTTAAAGATTAAATGAAGAATGATATTTATGTTTCATGTTGAGAAATTTAATGATTATAAATAGAAAAAAACAAACAATTTCATTCTTCATTTCTCATGTTTCACCTTCTCTCTAGATCTTGGCAAGCGAAGAATGACACTCAATTTGGTAACTTGATGAATGGTATGAAATTAGGAATGTTATGTTTGAAATGGTGTAAATAGGTCTTTGCATGATAATAGGTTAAACTTCAAGTGGTAAATTGATGATTGTATGAAATTTTGTTGATTTTGTTGATGTGAAGTGATGGCTTAGAGAAATTTGTGAGTTGTATGTTGTATTGAAATTGATAGGTTTGAGGTTTGGATGAAATTTTAAGTTTTGCATGTTGAATTTTCTGCAAAATCCGCTCCAGCAAAATCATTTTTGCTTGGTGAAATAGAAGCAAGGTGCAAAAGCCTACATTTCACTCAGCAAAATAGAGGAAGAAAGTTTGAGTTGTTTTTTGCATAATCGGCTTGGCAGATTGGAATCCACTCAATGCATGCTACATTTGAAAATAAATTTTAGGCATTATTTTAGAAGGATAATGATAATTTTGAAATATATTTAATGCAAGAGAAATTTTTTATTAAATAGTATGTTACGTAATATATTTAAAAAAAATAAACTAAGAATGAAAATGTTGTTGGAAGTCCCACATCACCTGTCTCATGTCATTTGGTATGGTTAAAATACATGTTAGACTACTCCACATATTATCAATTGGTTTTATGTTGAAACTTTAATATGGTATTAGAGCCAAAGCCTAACATCTTTCCGGTTATTGTCTTGGGCCAAGAGTTGCCCTTTTGTTGTGGGTCAAAAGTACCATTTGCCTAGTCCGACAGACTTTGTTGGAGGAGATGTGTTGGAAGTCCCACATCGCCTACCTCATGTCATTTGGTATGGTTTAAATACATGTTTGGTTATTCCACATATTGTCAATTGGTTTTATGTTGGAACATTAACAAATGCAATCTGAATCTTACTATGACATATGTTGAATATAGGGAAAAACTGTATAGGGTTAATTTCCCTTATGTATTTACCACACATAGGGCAGTGTATTTATAATAAAGAAAGATACTCCTCAAAAGAGTAACAGAATACAAATAGGGTAAATAAAAAGATATTATTTGATATTGTGATTAACAATATCTAACAATATCTCAACAATATCAAACAATATCAACTAATATCTAATCATATCTAACACTCCCCCTCAAGCAGGAGCATACAAATCGTATGTGCCTAGCTTGGTACAAAGATAATCCATCCTAGGTCCCCGTAAAGACTTAGTGAAAATATCTGTTAATTGATCACATGAGTTAACGAACTCAGTCTTGATGTCTCCAGACATAATCTTTTCCGAATAAAATGGCGAGTCAATCTCAATGTGTTTAGTCCTCTCATGAAAGACGAGGATTAGAGCTTATATGGAGAGCAGCCTGATTGTCACACACTAGTGTCATTTGAGTGACATCTCCAAATTGTAGCTCTTTAAGCAATTGCTTGAGCCAAATAAGTTCACAGGTAGCTGAGGCCATAGCTCTATACTCGCTTCTGCACTTGGATCTTGCCACAACACTTTGTTTCTTACTTTTCCATGAGATCAAGTTACCACCAATGGAAACACAATACCCGAGATGTAGATCTTCTATCGGAGGGAGATCCTGCCCAATCGACATCCGAATAGCAGACAACTCTTGTATGATTATGGGAGTCATACACCAAACCTTTTCCAGGAGACTTTTTGATGTACTTCAATATACGGATGACTGCATTCCAATGATCTTGACAAGGAGAATTGAGGAATTGACTCACCACACTGACTTGCAAAGGAAATGTCAGGGCGAGTAACTCGTAAGATAATTTAATTTTCCAACTAATCTTCTATACTGTTCGAGGATCGACATTGGCTCCCCCGATTTGGCAAGAGTTTGGTATTAGGATCCATGGGTGTGTCAACAGGCTTTGAATTCATCAACCCGAGTTTCCTCCAAAATATCCAATGCATACTTTCTTTGAGATATAACAATGCCATCGGTAGATTGTGCTACCTCAATACCCAAGAAATATCCGAGTTTGCCAAGATCTTTGGTTTGAAAATGGTGGCAAAGGTGTTGTTTCATCTGAGAGATGCCATGATGGTCACTACCTGTAAGAACAATGTCATCGACATACACTATCAAATAGATACATCCAGCATTCGAGTGACCGGTAAAAGACCGAGTGGTTCGCCTCACTTCTAGTCATGCCAAATTATTGAACAACTGCTGCTAAATTTTCCAAACCAGGCCCTAGGAGATTGTTTTAGGCCATATAAAGATTTGCGAAGACGACATACCAATCCAGAAGACTCCCACGAGCAACAAATCCAGGAGGTTGCTCCATATAAATCTCTTCTTGCAAATCGCCATTCAAGAAAGCATTTTTGACATCCGAGTTGATAAAGAGGTCATTGTTGAATAGCGACCATGGCAATGAATAAACGAACAGAAGCCATCTTTGTCACTGGAGAGAAAGTATCACCATAATCCAACCCAAAAATTTGGGTATAGCCTTTGGCTACAAGGCGAGCTTTGAGGCGATCAATAGTACCATCAGGACCAACCTTGATAGCGAAGACCCACCTGCAACCAACAACAGATTTTCCAGGATGGTAATGGGACAAGCGTCCAGGTTCCACTAGTCCGAAGAGCACCGAGTTCATCTAGCATGGCCTGACGCCAACCAGGGTGGGCTAAGGCTTCAGAGACAGATTTAGGAATAGACACAGAAGAAATAGACGAGAGACAGGTATAAAATGGTGAAGAAATTCGATGATAACTTAAAGCAGGTATAATGTGGAGAAGGATTACGAGTAGAACGCGTACCTTTACGAAGGGCAATAGGAAGGTCGGACTCGTGGACTGAAGCCGGAGGAGGCAGAGTATTTGGCACTTGGGAGTGAGTCATGTGGCGTGCTGTTGTGGGCGAGGTCTGCGACTATAAACCTGAAGGGGTGGTGGAAGAGGAGGGGCTAATGGTGGATGGTCCTCAACATAAGGATCAATGAGAACAGGAATGGGAACTGTAGCGAGATGGAGACTCAGGCAGGTAGGGAAGGGTCCTTAAAGTAAAAGGAAAACTCATTGAAGGTGACATCGCGAGACACAAAATAGCGATTAAGAGAAGGAGAAAAACACTTGTATCCTTTTTGGGATCGAGTAAATCCTAAGAAAACACATTTGTGTGATCGAGGAGATAACTTATCATGACCAGGATCAAAATTGTGGACAAAACAGGTAGACCCAAAAACCTTCAGAGGTAAAGGATGGAGAGTGTCATGAGGAAATAAAATAGAATGGAGAATTTTGTTATCTAAAACCGAAGAGGGCATACGATTAATAAGATAACGAGCAGGTAAGAACAGACATCACCCCAAAAATGTTGAGGAACCTCACCATGAATTAAAAGAGTACGGGTTGTTTCAATAAGGTGTCTATTCTTGCGCTCGACCACCCCATTTTGTTGAGGGGTATAAGCACAGGAAGTTTGATGAAGAATGCCATGAGAAGCCATAAATTGTTTAAACGAGTTTGAAAGATATTCATGGCCATTATCACTTCGAAAAGTTTGAATAGAGACACCAAATTGATTTTTAATTTCATGATAAAAGTTTTGGAATATAGAAAACAACTCGAACGATTTTTCATTAAAAATAACCAAGTACAACGAGAGAAATCATCAATAAAAGTAACAAAATATTGAAAACCTAAATTAGACTTAACACGACTGGGTCCCCAAATGTCAGAGTGAACTAAGGCAAAGGGGGATGAAGCACGCTGGGAAACACTACGAGAAAAGGAAGTACGACTATGTTTGCCTAACTGACAGGACTCACACACCAAATTGGACAACTGGGATAAGCTGGGAACAAGTTGCTGTAATTTGCGCAGACTGGGGTGACCAAGCTGAGCATGAAGGAGAGAAGGAGACTCCATAACTGTGCCAACATGTGGAGAAGGTTGAAGATAATAAAGTCCATGTGACTCACATCCGGTGCCAATCACTCTTTGCGAGCTCCGGTCCTGTAGGGAAACAGAAGTTTTGGTAAAAGAGATAACACAATCAAGAGATCGAGTTAGACGGCTAATGGATAATAAGTTAAAGGGGGACCCGGGTACATACAAAACATTATCAATGGACAACGAGGGAAAAAGAGTAACCGTTCCAACACCATGAGCTAAAGTTGTAGACCCATTAGCCATTGTAACAGAGGGTAAATTATGAGAAGAAGTGAAAGAGGAAAATAAGGATTTGTTACCAGTGATGTGATCGGTGGCGCCTGAGTCAAGAACCCAAGGGCCAATAGAAGAAGAGTGAGTCAGACCAGCAAAAGATGTACCTGTGTGGGCAACAGAAGTAGTGGAACTGGAGGGCTTTCGATCCTCATACCATTGAAGAAAATCATTGAAGATGGCAGATTTATCTGAAGGTACAGACGAAGGAGGATCCACAGCAGAGGATTGTGCGGAAGAATCAGTCTGAGCAACTGCAGCAGATCGGCGAGAATAACCATGTAAAGCATAACATTTGTCAATTTTGTGGCCTAGTTTGCCACAATGGTCACACTTGACACGCCCTTTGCCCGGCTTGTGAGAGCGATTACGATCATCACGGTGAGAGGCCAAGGCGAGATGAATCATTAGAAACTACAGGGGGAATATTGAGAGGTTTACATGGTACCCGCAAAGGGAGGAACTGGTAGCGGTAAAGCTGGGTGTAACAGGGGAACCCAAAATCCGGTCACGAACAGGGCATATTTATCGAGCAAGTCCGTGTAACATCAAAACCATGAAAAACTTTGATCGTTGCTCTAATTCTTGGGCAGGAGTCGAGGCAGGGGTAATAACTCATTAAATTCATGGAGAAGAGCATGGATCTTACCCACATAATCCGCCACAGGATCCTTATCTCGAGGAGCAATAACATCAAGAAGATTGTAACAAACACCATAAAGACGTTGAGTGTCATTGGTGTATAATAATTTGGCTTGTTCCCAAACGTCATAACATGTGTCATACGATCGAAAAATTTGTTTTAAAGAAGATTGGATGGTATTCTTGAGAACCATACATATATGAGCATCAACTTTCTTCCAACGGACACGATCATTGGAAGGAACATCATCTACCTTGGTAGTAAGATGATCAACATACCCCCGACTCTCAAGCCAAAGTCTAATATCGGATGCCCAAGTTGCATAATTCGTACCATCTAATTTATCAATGGGTAAATTCACATTGACATAATTAGTAAAAACAGATTGCTCGGACCCACCGGAGTCGACGGAGGTAACTTCGGAATTGGAAGTGGCGGCGGAAGATGCCATGGAGGAAGAGAGAGAAAACCCTAAAACACCAAAGAGGTCCGATTGGAGCAGCGAGGATAGATCCGGAGAGAGGAGAAGGAGGCGACGCCGGCGCAAAGATCGGCGGCTCGAACGGCGGCGAGACGCGCCGCCACGCGCGGCGGAACGGGAGAAGGTGGCGCGGCTTCGGAGGCGCGTGAGGGAGCGTGGCTGCTCCGATGACCGCGAAACTTCCACGGTGGAGGTCGCACGGAGGAGGCGAGCAAAACCCCGTGCTCGGCGGTCCGAACTGCTACTTCGGCGACGGCGGCGGCGGACGGCGGTGGCGACGACGGCGGCGATGGAGGCGGCGACAGCTGCGAGGTTCGAGTGGCGAGCCAAAAAAATCCCAAGAGACCTTAAGCTCTTGATACCATGTTGAATATAGGGAAAAGCTGTATAGGGTTAATTTCCCTTATGTATTTACCACACATAGGGCAGTGTATTTATAATAAAGAAAGGTACTCCTCAAAAGAGTAACAGAATACAAATAGGGTAAATAAAAAGATATTATTTGATATTGTGATTAACAATATCTAACAATATCTCAACAATATCAAACAATATCAACTAATATCTAATCATATCTAACAACATATAATAAAATAGTATATTTTTTCACTCACTTTAAGCATATCCTTTTTCAAATAAGTAATGAGAAAATTCTAATCCTTAATCACATCAGCATTGTCCAGCCCAAATACATTAGGTAGATAACATGTCAACAATGCAAAGCTTTTCCTTTTAATAAATGATAAATATATTATTAGTAAGCAATCAAGCAAAGAAACAATACGGTTTTGTTTAATTGTGTTTCTATTTATTAGTTTTGAAAAATTATTTTATAAAACAATTACTAACTTCTAGATGACAAGGACAGGAAAAGAAGATAAGATAGTGAAAGGACGAACATGAGTAACAGGAAACTAAAACTAGAAACTCAAAACAACTTAAAGATGTTTTTTTTATTTTAAAATCTAAAAGATGTATTACTTTTGAAAACAGTTTTCAAAAATCAATTTATCAAAGAAGTTTTCTTATTTTTCAAAACAGAAAACAGTTTTCAAGAATAGGAAACAAACAAAAGCTCAAATGTATTTGAGAGGAAAAGAAAAACTTGTAATTAAAGACATTATTGCCACATGCACTACATTAAATGGTGTTAAATAATGAATTTTATTTAAATTTTATGAAAATATTTTTATTCAAAAAAATATTATAAAAGTTATTGTCCTGGGTTTGAAAACAAAAGAATGGAAGGGCTCAATTGAAAATGGAGATATAGTTCATTAACTTCTTTCCAGTAGATTTAACCCATAAATCTTTGCAATTTAGATTTCTTCTAATCCCAACATCAGTCTTATAATCTGTAAATTTAAAAATCGTATTGTCAAAACAGATGAGAAAAAAGAGAACTACTTGATATAACGATGCATTAACAGATAATATACAATTCCATACCTGAGTTATGAAGCTATGAGCACCATTAAGACCCTCCTCCTCACCTGTATTAAATAAGAATATAACAGCTCTTTTCAATCCATGAGCCCATTGAGAAATCCCACGAGCAAGTTCCAGCATAACACCTACACATGAACTGCAATCTCCAGCCCCTGCTCTGTTAAATCAATGCTATATTTTTAGCAGCAAATAATAGAGTGCATTTAACTAATTCAAAATTTTCAAATACTCAAATTGAAAAGCAAAAGTATTAGAGCAGTCACTTTGCATGCTTGGACACAAGCGAGCTTAATTTTGACAAAGAATAATAAGTAAAATCTTATTAAACAATATTCAATTACATATGATGTACTACAGATGTAAAAAGTCATTAACTTTAACCAGCACGATACAGTAAAATCAGCATATCAAAGTAACAATTGAAAAACCTTACTCTATAACCAGTTTCTTTTAATTTTTAAACTAAAGATGTGATAATTGTTTCTGAGATCCCTAGCTTGTATTCAAAAGCCACTTTTGGAAACTTGGCTAGTTCGAGTCCAATTAAATGATGGGCCAAACCTCAGAGGAATCTAAGATACTGATTAAGGGAAATCAAACAACTTGCCTCAGATCCATAAACATTGGTAAGTTGTAATTTAATGACAAGAACAACAATAATAAATAAATGCAACAACAACAATAATATGCCAAATCATCCATATTATTATAGCATATAAGAAATGGTTCAATGTTCAACCATATCATATCATCGGTCATACTTAAATATAAGCATATTACAATTTCAATTTACTAGTCCATGATCATGTACAAAAAGTAGCAATTATGTTGTTCCATGGAGAAATATGAAGGTTTTCGCAAGTATAATATTTATTTTTTGACCAATGGATGTAAGTCTTAATTATCACATCAAACTAAAAGGAGCTGCACCTCGAGCCCTCTTAATGCAGCCTGTCAACTCTCGTCAAATCACTATTTCCTTTTAGTGCATAGCCAAATTGTACAGTTAGAGTGCATATCAGTTGGAATCACCAACTGCAGTAACACGGCTCTCTGTATAAGAACGTGACACTGACTTCATTAATTAGCAACATAGATTCTTTTACAGATAATTTTGCTCTTGCACTGGTATGGTTTCATACATGCACGAGAAATAGCATTAAAATAATCATTTCTGTTAAACCCAAAATTTTAAATTTGCAGTACCAGCTCTGAGAGTGATGCAAGTTACTCAATCACTGCTGACTAATTAAGCAATGAAGGGAGCACTCTCAATTGAAATATTTTAAAATTCATGATATCTATGAGGATCTGATTAATAATTAGAAGAAGATAGTGTTTTTCTCCAGCCAATACTGTGGTACCCATATATTTGGTAAATACTAAAAGTACTATTATCACACCAACATTATTGTTTCAATTTCACTCGAGCATTACAAGTTAATTTTATGGAAGGAAGAGATGTAATATTGATATATCCTGCCCATACTGAACAAAGAACTGAAGTTTCCTTTGTTTAGAGCCATTAATGTGAGGATGTTTCAAACAAACCAACACACAGATGACTATGCATATTATCGACTTTTCTACAAGAAAATCAGGGTTCCAAAACAGTACTCTCACTACGAAATCATCCCTCCCTCTCCTGCAGCACACCAAGCAGAGTCCTATACTAGTGGTTCATCAAAGACCATAGATGGACAAAATTACACACACAAACACCCATGTACAACATATTTGTGATAGCATATCAGGCCACAATGATAAGCAGCACATCCCAGTAATCCATAAAGGTCATTTTTAAAAGACAAAAACAATGACTGATTAAAAGAGAAGTGTGAGATCAAATAGATGAAGAAAACATACGTTGAAAATACAGTATCAATATGAGAAGAAACCAGAATAGATTCCTCTCTCGCATCAGATACATATTTCGGCAAGATTCTTACTACGACATGGGTCAGATCTGAATAAACAAGTGTTCTCCCTGAAAATAGACCACTGCCAAGATGATTTGCACCAGATTTTGCATGAAAAATATCCACTTCAACATCCACCTCCCAGAGAGCTGTTTTCTGAATGTTCTGACATGCTGTCAAAACATACTGCAATAGGAAGCTTGTCAAAACAAACATATAATAAACAGAAAACAGGTTAACAAATCACCACAATCAGTTGTATAGGTTGTTTTACTCCTGTTGTTCATTATAAAGTACCATGAATATTAATAAAAAAAACCACACATGTAAAAACCTATCATTATGAACTTAAAATTTCACATAAAGGATGTGTTAAGGTTCCAACATAAAACCAATTGGCAATATGTGGAGTAGCCTAACATGTATTTAAACCATACCAAATGATATGAGGTAGGCGATGTGGGACTTTCAACACACACCCTCCAACAAAGCCTGCCGGACCAGGCAAAGGGTACTTTTGACCCAACTAAAGGGCAACTTTTGGCCCATGACAATAACCGGAAAGATGTTAGGCTTTGGCTCTGATACCATGTTAAGGTTCCAACATAAAACCAATTGGCTATATGTGGAGTAGCCTAACATGTATTTAAACCATACCAAATAACATGAGGTAGGCGATGTGGGACTTTCAACACACCCCCTTCAATGAAGCCCGCCGGACCAGGCAAAGGGTACTTTTTGACCCAACTAAAGGGGAACTTTTGGCCCATGACAATAACTGGAAAGATGTTAGGCTTTGGCTCTGATACCATGTTAAGGTTCCAACATAAAACCAATTGGCAATATGTGGAGTAGCCTAACATGCATTTAAACCATACCAAATGACATGAGATTGAGAAAAAACATGCATTTCCCACAGGATGTTTTACATCCAGAACATAAGCATGTCCACACAATCATTCTTTAGACAATGTAATTACTGCATAACAGACTCGCCAAGGATCAAAGTATGACAGAGATACCCACATCTGTGGCATCAATACATACTACCCGCAACAGGGAGGAAGATGGATACCCAATGGGTGGGTATTATAACGTCCACTCCATGGATATCTGTTTATTTATAAAACTTATAATTTATTAAATATCATATATAGATATAATATGACTTTTCTACTATTTTGAGATGAGATAAAAAAAATTATTATTCCTTAAATTTTTTTAGAGAAAGCACATAGTGACACTATATGATGTTAACGTAACATGAATGATATCTTCATTGTATGATTTTTAAATTCACAGATATTCATCGATATCATAGATGCTGGCTACCCTAATGGATACCTGCTAACACAAATGGGGACGGATAGAGTGAAAGTAATACTCACACCCACCCCACCCTACAGGTATCCCTATACAATGAATTGATTGCCATATGTCCTTTTATCTATTTCCTTTAGAAGAAAATTTATGTAGTCCACAACATTGTACTCGTGATGCTTGTGATCCAAAGAATCGAGGAAAAGTTAGAAGTAAGAACAAAAACAATGAAGGAAAATATTAACAAAGTTGAGAAGATGACCTGCACAGCAAGATGCAGAGCTTCAGAACCAACTGGATGAGGGCCCACCTCAGTTAAGGCCTTGACATGCTTGAATGCTTCGATCTCCGAAAAACCTCTCTTGCCAGCCTCTTCTGCTGTAAGAGGCACTGGCATGCTCTGAAACTGATAATGATAAATGGAGGAACAGCAATAAATGATAATCAGCAACAAGGCCAGCCACACAGATGAAGACCTCCTTGGGTTTCCAATGTGAACAGCGGTGCCGATTTCCGCACCATCACTGGACGTTTCACCGGCTTCTCCACTGATTGACTCATTAGATGCAGCTGAACCAGTTTCACGCCTCTGCCTCATCTCAAACAAACTCTATGGGCAAATTACCTGCTCAAGCTTGTGAAAAAGAAAGTGCCTTATCATCAGTACAATGTCCCAATACAACAGCTTCCCACAAAGAAAATTGGGGTGGCAAATACTAATTCATTGATCAATGCAACTTTAAAAAAGAGACTCAGATGGGGTTCACAAATTAAGCCCAATTGCACAAGACAAAGCAAGATTAGCTAGAAACCCATAATGCAACTTTAACGCAAATAAGAATATCCAATTGGCCAAACACAAAACTGCATACAAATTTCACAACCCAGAGGGAGAAAAAATAAACTTGATCCCGTGTATATGTTTATCTCCAAATTATACCAATTATAAGTCAACGAATTGGGCATATAAAGTCACGAGAAAAAACATGATTTATATAGTAATATGTAGATTGAGAAAGGAGAAAAAATTATGTGAGAAAGAACCTGCGTAGGTGGATGTGAAAGGAAATCGAAAAAATATACGCCGGATGAATTATGAGTTGGAGCAGAATGTCTTGTATGCTGTTGGTTTGCAGAACACATAAATAGAGATAGTTTGACCGAGATAGTGGCACTCAAGATCGAGCCAAACCGTATTATGAGTATACATCTATATCACCATGTGCACTTGGCAACGTTGAAGATAAAATTGTTCATGCTTTTTTTTTAAGAGAGAATGATAGTTATTCAACTTGAATACTCTTTTTCATCGCCAATGTCAATATAAGTAAAAAAAAAAAAAAACATATAATTATGATCAATCTCATAAATATATATATATTATATAAATATAAATATTATGTAAATATGTCAATTTTAATAAAATTTTAGAATATAAAATATACTATATATAAGTATTATTTAATATTTTTAGGAGATATTTTATCCTAACAATATTTTTTTTACTAAAATATTAAATATATTGACAAACAGATAACTTAACTCTGTTAACTTTAAATTAAAAAATAAGAGGATTAAATTTAATATTTTATAAAAAAGTATACATTTTTTTTAATTTAATGTATGAAAAATGTGAAAACACCAAAATATAAAAGACGTTTTCACCAAATAATTAGTGGTGTTTACGGATGGCAAAGCGGGTCGACCTGCCGTTTTAGTCCGCCGCTTTGGCCTGCCAAAGCGGGACGGGACGAGCTAGCTAGATATAGTCATGATAGGTTGTAGACCTTAGCCGCCCGCTGAGGGTGGGTTGTCGAGCTAGTGGTGGCCCGCCATAATTAAAAAAAAATTATAATAAATTTAATAATAAGATTATTATTTGTTTGTTAATAATTCAATATATATATATATAATAAAATTTACATAATAATAAATAATAACAAATATATATATATATATAAAAATAACGTTAAACTTATAAAATTTATATTTTTTATATTGAAAAATTCAAATACCTATATCTTTTTTATTTGATAAAACTTCGTATTATACTTGATTGAGTAATTCTTATACCTTTAATTCAAGTAATAAGGATAAATATAATTAGTACTTAGGATAAATAAGGAGAACGGGAGAGAAGGTTATATTTCGGGAAGGAGAATATTTTTTGTGAGAATGAAACTTTTTAATTCTCTTTTTAAAAATTTTAACTTTATATATTATCTTTATAATTAATTTTATTATAATAAAAAAATATTTTTTTATTAATTTGGCGAGTCGTGGCTGACCCGCCCGTCCGTGAGTTGGCCTGACGGGTTGGCGAGCTTGGCGGGCGGGCCAAAGCGGCTGGTGGCTGAAAACACCAACCCGCCCGCCATATTATGGCGGGCTGGCGGGCCAGCCCGCCGGGCCTAGCCCGTTTTGCCATCCCTAGTGGTGTTTCTAAATTGAGTAAATTAGTTTAGAATAAATTGCAAGTGTCAAATTTGCATATCATTGTAAAAGTACATGGAAGAAAAAGTAAATTAGGAAAATAAGTTAATATAAAGAGTAAAGAGTTAAATTTCTGGGTAGGGAAAATGTTTTTGCCACAAATATATTAATTTATCCTCTCATCTTGGTAAACTATCTTTGTATATGAACCTTTTATACGTTTCATTTTTTTCTTTTAATAACATTTTTTATTAAAATACTTTTAATTATTTTATAGTTAGTTTAAATAAGTAATAAATGTTATAAACTAATGAGATAGTTTTTTATTATGAGAATTGGATAAAATAAGCATGCACGGACTCAGTAATTAATTCGGTGAAAAGCTTTTTTCGAAAAATAAAATCGAAATAAAAGTCTCAAAAAATTTTAAGAATAAGCTCGAAAAATAAAAGCTTATTCTAAACAGTAATTTTAAGAATCTCTGATTATGATTTCATTTATAATATCAATAGCGTATTAATATTTTATTATATCGTTAATCATTTATTATAGAATGAGAAAAAAAGTTTATAATACATTAGTAAATTGTATAGCATTTGTGTGAAATATAAAATATTAATTATATCTTATAATTATTATATCAAAACCTTAAACATCATATAAAATTGACTTTTTTTTACTAAAATAATATTATTATATTATATATATACTTAACAAATTATCTGATAAAATTATTTACTTAACTAAACCATTTTTACTTGTTGCACTTAGAATTAGGTTTTTCAGTAAATCGAATTCCAACTTTAAACTTACCAATTTTTTTAAATAAAAAAATTAAATAAAATATATAATTAAAAATAATAAAAATAATATTAAAAATAAATTTTAATTTTAAAATTTAAATAATATTTATATAAAAAATAATAAAAATAATATATTATTTAAATATATATTAAATTATTTAAATATATTTAAATAATTATTAAAAATATTAAATAATAAATTTTTATTATATTTATATTTTTTTTTAATAGAAAATTTAAAATTTATATATTTTTTTATTATATGAATTATTTAAGTTATAATTTTAGAAAAAAATTGATAAATTTAATATATAAAATATTAAAAGTAAAATTAAAAATAATTTATTAGTAGCAAAATAAAAATTATAGAACATGATATTAAAGAAAAATAATAAAGGTAGAAAGATTTTTATAAAGTGAAAATAATAAAGGTTTATGAAGAAGAAAACCCTCCATAAATTTCTCCCGAAATTCAATAACAACCCCATCGACGAAATTCAAAACGTAATAGAGGTTGTCCTCGTTGTGGAACTGGACACCATTTTTGAGATAAAAATTTTCTTAACATTGTCAATAATTTTATTTTTCAATTTTTATTATCAATTATTATGTTAATTTTAATATTATACATTAAATTCTGTCAATTTTTATTATTTTTTATTTTTAAGTTTATTTTATATTAATAATAATAATTTTTAACTAATTAAATAATATTTTTACTTTATTATTTAAAAACAATAATTTTAGCATGAATTTTTTAATATAATATTTATAATTTATCAAATAAAAACTATTACATAATTTTTTATAATATAATATTTAATTTTTTAATATATTACCTAAATTAATTTTTTATTTATTCTATTTTTTTCTAAAATTATAACTTAAATAATTCATATAATAAAAATATATATAAATTTTAAATTTCCTATTCAAAAATAAATATATATATATATAAAAATATAATAAAAATTTATTATTTTATATTTTTAATAATTATTTAAATATATTTAAATAATTTAATATATATTTAAATAATATATTATTTTTTATATAAATATTATTTAAATTTTAAAATTAAAATTTTATTTTTTATATTATTTTTATTATTTTTAATTATATCTTTTATTTAACTTTTATTTTAAAGTTGGAATTCAGTTTATGAAAAACCTAATTTCAAGTACAACAGAAAAAAAGTTTCAGATATTTTGTTAAGTATATATATAATATAATAATATTATTTTAGTAAAAAAATCAATTTTATATGATGTTTAAGGTTTTGATATAATAATTATAAGATATAATTAATATTTTATATTTCACACAAATGCTATACAATTTACTAATGTATTATAAACTTTTTTTTCTCATTCTATAATAAATGATTAACGATATAATAAAATATTAATACGCTATTGATATTATAAATGAAATCATAATTAGAGAGTTTTTATTTTCTAAAACATTAAATAAAATAGGATGAAAGAAGAAAGAAGTTTAATATTTTAAATTAATAAACTTTCTTGATTACTGAAAATTATTTCAAAAATTATATTAAAATATGATATTTATCATTTTGGTCACAGTAATAACAATTATTTTACAAACTATATTATATATTTTTATTTTTTTAGTAAAAAAAATATAAATAAAATAATAATTAAGTTGTATATCTCATTAAATCTGGTACTAACCATGATTTATATTCTTTGCCTAGAAAAATTTAACAAATATATATAAATGTAAAAAAAAAACAAAAAAAAAAACTTAGAAACAAGTCGGAACTGAAGAGTAGTTAACTAAGTGTTTTTTAACCATTTCCGTGAATAATAAACATTCATGGAAAGATTTCCCCTTATAGAGGGAAAATTGGCAACTTGGAAAAAATGATCATATATTTCATTGATTGGAACTGAAAAAAAAAAAAATTATCATCCATTCTTTATAATTTAATTAATGCAATGTGTGAAGTTGGCAACACAACAATAATGCAATCCAATAATACAATCACAAAAGAGAGAGCAACACGTGTCCTCTCCATTATTTTAATACATAACAAATACTGCACCATACTTTTTTATTTAATACATCATCACCCCTTATTTCATGAGATCCAAACATATGAATCTATAATAACACAATATTTATATTTTAGACTACAATTTATTCATTTATTTATTTTAACCCATGAAAAGATATACTTTCAGTCTCTAAAGTAATAGAAGACTAAAAAGTATTATATTTATTGAGTGTAGGGTTAAAATAAATATATTTTTTAGAAGTCTAAAATAAAATATCATATTTTTAAAATTCAAAGCTTTATTTTTTTATATCAAGTATAGGGTTAATAGACGAACATTGGAGCAAAAAAGCCGTCATATTCTCCCCCAGATATTGCAGAGATCCTGGTTTGAGAAGCTCTAGTTTTTTATTCTGTCAAGAAATTTAAAACATAACATTGTTATTATAATTAGATTTAGACCCATATTTGATTAAAGACTTTCTCTACCCAAGAATTTTTTTTCCAGAATCAAAATCAATATTCACGATCATTATTTTTCAAAATCTTTCTTTACTTAAACTTCTAAAAAGGTCAGGTTTATTGAAGGTTGCTTTTAAAAAAAAAAAGAATGAAAACATTTACCTTTGATTCGTATTTTCACAAAAGAAAAAATAAATTACAAGTACATTATAATTACTTGAATATGACCAAATATTTTTAATGACATTTTTATTAATAAAATTGAATTTAATAAATAAATGTAAAAAAAATTTTAAACTTCCCTTTCTTTTTAATTATAAGATAACGAATAAAAATGGAACCTAAATATTTTAGATAAAATAAAATTAGCAAAAGAACTAGATATTGCTTCAATTTAAAAACAGAGAAACTTAATTAGTTTAATAAAACTTTAAAGACCAGAACATAGTACATAGTTCAACCCAATTAAAAGTGAAAACAAACTATGTAAAAATAACATAAACTAAGTAAAAATAGCCTCACCCTACACGAATACCTTATTTATCTTATTTTTTTTACTTTAATGGTTAAGAAAATATTTTTTTAATTGGCAATCATAAAAAATTATTGTTGACGGAAATTATAAATAAATTATTATAAAAAATAATAATTTTTTATACATAATAATTTATAATCGAATAGTAAAACAAAATTACTTAAAACACTTAATCTTTACCTATTAACAAGTTAATATTGAAAAAAGAGCATTTAAAAAAAGCAGAGAAAGAGACAAACCATTGTATGGTATCCAGCTCCTGCTCCACCTAGATCCTGGAAATCAATGTCAGAAACACCACCAGCCGCTTTAAAGACATCGAAGTCTGCTGCAGATTTTACAGCTCCCAAAGAAAACAGATCCTGCACAGTATAATTTCAATTAGAAGCTATCTTCGTGAAAATTAAAAAACCAAAAAACTGAAAAGAAACAAAAAAAACTTGATCTTGAATTATGTATTCTCCTTCTTCCCTTGTGCATTTCAATAAAATATGATCTGATTGTTACATTTTAGAATATTTTGATTCCGTGGGAGAAAAATTTATCCAACTGAGGCAACTACATGGTATCAATAACATAACACTGAAAATCGAAAGTTTATGAACAGTGAAGTGTGATGATAACCAGACCTCTGTCCCACCAAGCTTCCCTCCTAAACAAGACGAAAAGACCTCCAAATCAAGAAAGAGTTTCTGCATTTACAAGTTCATTTCATTAGTCCATGATGCTTAAGTGGCGATACGATTTGAACAGTCATTGGAATCAAATATAATTTTTAAAAATATATATTTTGATTTGATTTTTTATTATTTTAATTGAAATAAATATTTTATATATTTATTATAAATTTATTAAATATATTATAATAAAATAATTATTTAATACAAATATATTATAAAAACATAATATATAATTAATTATGATATTTATAATTTTAATTTATTTTCATATAATTTAAAGAAATTAATTGATTCATAAAAAAATTGTTATTTTATATTTTAATTTTATTATATATATATATACTATAATTTTGTTTTAAACTGCTTTTTATTAAATTCAAATTTAATTAAATATTTTTAAAAAATTTAATCTAAAAAGTTAAAACAAAATTCCGATTTTTTTATCAAAATTAATTTTATTTTTTAATTAATATAATTTTAAATAATGTCCAATACACATGAATAGAGAACATGAAGAAGAGTAATTCTAACTTCAAAATAAATGAATATTAATAAAAACAAATAATTACATTAAATTACTATTTTTTATTGTCATAAGATTATTAAGTTTATATTTTAATTTTTGATATTTTTCCGTCATCTAACTTATTTTTTATTAAAATAATATTGAAAATATAATAATTAAATATTTGTTAATTTATTTTAAAATTTGAAGTTTTAAAACTAATTGATTTCTAAAACTATTTTTAGAAATTAAAAATTAAATATTGAATTAAAAAAAATGTTAATGGAATTACAGATAATTCCAAACCTGGGCTCCGCCAATTCCTTCCTCACCAATCTTGGACATAAGTACAACAGGATGCTTGGATGCGCCAGCCTAATAACAAACAAACAAGGAAATTGGGCAGGCCCGTTCGAACCCAGCCCAACTCTCAATTAAGATTAGCCCGTTAATCTACTTGAAAATATTCAAAACTCACACTTGTCTTGTGACTTAAAATTTATCCAAAAAGATACTACTTCATAATAACAGTAGTTTTGTAACATGAATTGTGATAGATATAGTGTAGTTCTGAAGTATTAGGTTTTACGGTGGTGCCAATGCTGTCCAGATCAATAGCCAAGCGAGTGGTTTGACTATACTTCTGCATATTAACAAAACTGTATTAGATACATAATGAGTTTTTAAGAAATCAATTTTGAGCAAAGAAAAGTAATAAATAGAAGTTAGATATGCATGGAGAAAGAACCTCGGGTAGGAAGGTGTGAGAAGCATTAGGAGCGTCCATGTCTCCCCCATTGAACACGAATACAACAGATTTATGGACGCTAACAGATGGTTGAGAGATTGCTCGGGCAAGTTCCAGCATAACAGCCACACTTGAAGTATCATCTCCAGCTCCTTCTCTGAGTAATTGTTAATATTACCAAATTATCCTTCTCAAAAATCCACTAATACTGCTTAGTAATTATTAACTTTATTAATAACAACTAATATATGTAAATTTATATTCTTATCAATAACTATCTGTCTTCTAGAGTGAGGTCAAGTTTATATACATGAAAAAGGAAAAGTATGAATTTAATTATAAATCAACCTCACAAAAATTAGCTTATTTATTAAAAGTTATTGTGAGGGATAATATATATATATATATATATATATATATATATATATATATATATATAGTAAACACAAAAAATCAAAATCAATTATTTTTGTATTTATCACAACTATATTCATCTAAAAATAAAATAAAAAATAAAAAATTAATCAACAAAATTTTACTTAAATTGAATCTATTTAAAAATAAAATAAAAATTAAAAGTCAATATTTAAAAAAAATGTGAAACTTTTTAAAATTTATATAGATTGAGATTCATTTTCAATTTAAAATTTAATAATCGATAATCATTAAAATTATAATATATATATATATATATATATATATATATATATATATAAGGAAATTAAGACAAACATAAAATAAACTTATATAAGTTAATTAATTTTTTTTATACTTATATGTATATAATTTAATTTAATTTTAAATCATTTTAAAACTAACACAAAATAAAATGAAATCACAATATTTTATCCAGATAACATTTAAGTAGAAACAGGCGTGCACTATGGGGGCATGCAGAAGCAATAAATGATAGTTAATGGAAACGTTGGCAAATGGATTTACATTTATGAGGTTAAACCTGTCTTATCTCATCATAATGATAAATTTAAATTTGTACACTCATTTATATATATATATATATATATATATATATATATATATATATAAAGTTTTAAATAATAAATACATAACAATAAAATTAAATATATTATTATTTAAATATGTTATTATAGATTTGAATGATTTAAAATTTATTCAAAAAAATTTATATAAATAATTATTTGTAAATTTTAAATAATTTTTTATTTTTAAATAATTGTTTCTTTTTAAATAAATATATGATATTTATAATAAAATATTTATATATATTATTATAGATTTTAATGATTTAAAATTTATTTAGAATCTTTTATATGAATAATTATATTTTAATTTTAAATATTTTTTTTTATTTTAAAATAAATATGTGAGATGTGTAATAAAATATTTATTTTTATTTCTAAGTAAGGATTATTAAAAATAAATGTTGTTAGGCAATTTATCATATTTTATTATTTTTCTTTATTTTTATTTCTTATTTATTATTATATTATTTTTCTGTTTAAATGTTTTAACCAAAATTATTCCAAATAAAAAACTATTTTTTTTTAAATTATAAGTTAATATAATTTAAAATCTTATTTTAAGTAATAATATATATTAATCCAAATTTAAATAAAAAATATATTTTATATCTAAATTATTTTGAAATAAAAAATATTTTAAAATTATAAATAGAGATCGACCAATGATCTACTAAATATAAACAAATAAAATTAATTATTTATTAAAAATATTAAATTATATTATATTTTTATTTATAAATTTAAAAATATTTATTTTAATTTAAAATATATAAACAAATTATTTTTATTTAAATATAACCTAAATTATATTATTATTGAAAATGAATTCATGAAAATAATTTAAATTATTTTGAATTATAATTAAACAAATTAAGTTATCTATGAAAATTTAATTATAAAAAAAGAAAACTGAAAGAAAAAGAATAAATATATAAAAAAAATTATCCTAAGTACGATGTGTTGTATGTAAGTATTTTAAATAATGAATTTACGGAGGGATAGCGCACACAACCTCTCTACTAAAAATTTATTAATTTTTTACATATAATAATTATTATTTTAAAAATAATAATTAATTTGTAAATATAAATTAATTAACTTTATATATATATATATATATATATATAATTTTTTCCTTACATTTTTTTTTACTTCAACTTTATATTTTTATATTTTATTTTACTATTTATTCCCTTTTATATTTCTAAATTTTGTTCTTTGTTTTATTTTTTTATAATTTTATCTTTTAAAAATTATATTTATTTTTAAATTTTTTTATTCTATTCACAGTAAAAATATCAGCTAATAAAATAAAAAAATGGTCTCACAACAATTATTTTAAAATAAAAAAATTAAGAAATAAATTTATTTTTTACTAGTTTTATTATTATAAATATTATATAAAATTATCATATATAATATGATATAAAAATATTGAATATTAATATAAATTTTTTTATTTATAATAAATCAATTATTTTAATATTATATTTAATATTAAAATATAAATAAATAATTCAGATTGAATTTTTTTTAAAATTATAAACTTTTATAAAATTTAAATATAATTAATAATATTAAATACTATCATAAATAATTTATATAATATATTTATTTTTATATAATAATTAATTTTTATATATTATATCATTCTAGAGTCATTGTGTATTATAATTAATGCTAGAGAGTAAATTTGTGAAAATGATTATAGAGAGGATATCATTTGGGAAGAAATTTAAGTAAAAGTTATGAAAGTTATTAAAGAGAATTAAAAAATTTGTTTAAAAAAAATTTGAATATTTTATTATAAATTTTATATTTGAGTTGTTTAATTTTTTTAAAATTATTTATTTTTAATTTTAACTAAATTTTTTTAGAAAATTAAATTAGAGTTGAGTTGTTTATTTTTAAGTTCAAGTAACTTTTTTTATTTTTTAAAATCTCAAATATCAAACTTATAATAAAACATTTATTTTTATTTGTAAATAATTTTTTAGTGATTTTTTTATTTATTTAATAATAAAAATTATTTAAAATAAAATAAAACATTTTATTATAAATTCACGAATAAATTATTTAAAATACAAAATAATTAATAATTTTAATAAAAAAAAATTAAGTAATCATATATAAAGTTTATAATAATTTTTGTTACCAAATGACAATAATGATAAGGAGTGCATGAATAAAAAGAGGAAATAGATTGAAAACTCACTGACTAAAAACAGTATCAACATGAGCAGAGACGAGAATATGATTGTCTTGAGGAGATAGATTTTTAGGCGACACTTTCACTGCCACCGAGTCACCATCCTCAGAAGAGAGGCGTTCCACTTCAACTTCGACGTCCCCGTTGGCATTTTCCTTTATCCTCTCACTTTCATCCAAGATATACTGCACATCCATTAATTTCCCAAATCACCAAGCTTGAACATCGTAACTACAGAGACACAGAACGAGGGGTACCTGAAGGACAGGAGTAGTGTGATCCTGAGAAGGAGGGTGAGAGGTTATCTCAGTTATGACCTTCACGTGTTTCAATGCTTCCTCCTCTGAGAAACCTCCTCCCTTTTTTCCACTGCCAGGCAAAGCCACGCTGCTCGCCACTTTAGAAGCAGCTGAACCAACTTTTGACATTGCTGAACCTCAGTTATGTAAGACTAAGACAGGTATGCAGGTAACCAAGTGATATATATATATATATATATAGTCGTGTCATCACCATCTACTATATCCAATAATTGATACACTACTCCACCTTCACAACAGCCACGTAACACTTCTTTTAAATAAATATTAATTTCATATACCACCTCTCATCTTTTATATATAAAAATATATATTATTTATAACACTATTTTAAAATGGATTTTTCTAATGGTCTCTTTTTAAGTTGATTTGTTAATATTTTCATGAGGTTTGTTTTTATTTATTCCATTTTGAAATTTAAAAGCAGAATTCAATGATAACTTTAAAGAAACACCAAAATAACATTATTTTAACAAAAGTTAATTATAATTTAAAATGAAAAATAGGAAAATAACTTAAGGGCATCTTCAATACAAATTTTTAACTACAATGGTTTAAAATAAAATTAAATATTTTATTATGAATATTATGGTTAAATTATTTAAAATATGATGAGAATTATTTATTTAAGTAATTTTTTTATTTTAAATAACTTTTTTTATTTTTAAATAATTTAAATAAAAAATTTATAATAAAATATTTTTTTTATTCTTAAGCAATTACTGATAACAATTTTATCAACTCTAATTAGAATATTGAATTAACTTTTATGGTCATTCAATGTTTTTATTAAAATTTTAAAAATAAGAACAAAATCATCCAGAATTTTTTTCAAAGGAAAATGAAGATAAGAAAACTCAAATGTGGATTTTCACTATAATTCTTTCTAATTATTTAAAAAAAAAATTGATGTAGTATTAATCATAAAAAATCACAAAAACATATACATTAAGATTATTGTTAAAATAAATCCTGAGATAAGGGGCTTTAAAATCATCAATATATTTAATTTGTTAATTTCAAAATAATGAAAAAATATTTTATTTTATTTTAAAAATATGATTATATATTCCCTTCATATTAGAATATGTAATTATATATACGTCAAAGGTTTGGTAGAGAAGATAAACGAAGGATCTGAATAAACGGATAAAGATATGGGTCAGGCAAAACAACCATGCCACAGCCACAAATTTGAAATGAATAAACGTGGCCGAATATGGTTCATCCAAACGTTTTTTTTTTTTTGACTTAGATAACTCTATTTTTCTCATGATTTTGTAAATTTTAAATTACGATTCAGTTTATATTGAATTTATAAATACTTTGTAGTCTAGAAACTTAAAATTATTTATTTTGATTTTCCAAATTTAAAAGATGATATTTTATATTTTTATCAAAAAATAATTGACTTCATATTTAAAATTAATGTTTAAGAATGAAATAATTAATCAGGAAAAAAATAAAATATTTATTTTATATATGTTATGATAATAATATTGTTAAAATTAATTTTTATATTTAATATATTATTTATTTTAAAATTTTCATTCGTCACAATTTTATATTTAAAAATATATTGGTGAGTTAAATAAAAATAATGTATATAAACTACAATAAATAATATAAAATTTATGAACGTAAAAAATATAAACTCTTTAATTGAAGAATAAGATATATATAGTCCAATGATAATATCTTGACATAATATTCGCTACGATAATTTTAATTTATTATTTAATTTTAAACTCTTTAATATTTCTTGAACCTATATATAATTATTTTATTATTATTATTTAGCCTGTGGATCTAAACCTATTATCTTGTTCCTTTTCTTATTACCTGTTGATTCTGGTTTGAAATTTATTTGCTATTTTGAAGAAACTACTTCTATAATAGACACATTATGCAATCACACCTGAACAAAAAAATTGTAGAATCCAAAATTCCGCAGTCTTATAATTGTTTTTTTCAAGTATTTGCAAAATATTTTAACTTCAATTTTGTCGTCTCTATTATAAATATCATTTGCTTATATATTATTTTATTTTATTGTTTAATATTACATACAACAATAACTTTTTTTTTTTAATTTCAGATCAACACAAAATAACAATAATATATTCAAAAATAAAGTTATTTGTATTATTGAAACCTCTTTAGAAGTAACAAGAAAGTTCAAGAAAGAGTGAGGATGGAAATGGAAGAAAAAATATATATTAGAGACATGAAATTAACTAATAACAAAGCTTGTTGTACTGTATATAATAAGTGGAGGAATATTGAAATATATAATTTTAAACAAAATTATTTAATTTTAAAAATTAGGATGATTATATTTTCATTTCTTAAAATTAAGAAATATGTTAAACATAAATTAGGAGAGTTAAAATAAAATTCTAAAACTTATTTTTTACAGTTAAATTTACTTTTTATAGGTTTAAAGAATTATATTTCATTAAAAAAATTATTTGTGAAAATATTCAGAAACTTAAAATATAATTGAATTTTTTAAATACTATTCGTTAATTTATTATTTTGGTTTAAACTTGTACGAAGATACATCGTTAATCACATCGGCAACTATTTTATATAATCAATTCTGAATAAAATAAAATAAAATAATGATCCGTTTCTAAATTAGGTGATCTACAAAATTTAATTTGATATTTTAGAATTTTAAAAATTGCTTTTAGATGTTAACTACCGTTGTTATAAAACTATATAATAATTTCTCCTTCAATTAATACTTGTCGTCGTCTAGACCCAACCCATTACAAGAAGTTGGTAAAAAAAGGCCCAAGATCTAAGGCCCGGTTAAATTCTCTTCGCTAATTTTAATTCCAAAACTCTATTTTCGGAAGAAATTATATAATCTACTTATTGATTAATGGTGTAATATTGATCTATCTTCAAAATGAAAATCTATAAATATTTTAAAAGATATATGTTAGAATATATTTTATTATAACTTCAAATTATAATAAATTAATAAATAGAAATCATTATCATTATTATCAAGAATAATCATTATTATATGAAAATAAATATTTATTCAGATTTTTTTACTTAGAATAATAATAATAATAAATAAAATAATCTATATTATATATAAAGGAAATTCTATTTTTCATAATGAATTCTTTGACATAACATAGAGGAAATAAATATTATGATCAGTAATAAATAATGTAATATATAACCAAAAAAATAGAGAAAAAAAAGCAACAAAGCATATTAAAAAAACTATAATAACTTATCCGATAAAAGAAAAAAAAAGAATAACTATTAGTACTGTTTCTCATTTAAAACTAGTATTAATATTATTGTTTAAAATTATTATCATTACAAATATATAAAATTACTTTATTCATATAAAATAATAAATTCACAAGATAAATAAACAAATAAATAAAATCAGAGTTAAGAGGTACTTTACAAATACATTCTTCGAAAATTTATCGAAACAGTATGTCTATAAATTATTTTATCACTCATAATGTCAGATATTTTAATTTAGAAAATTTTCAGAATTAGTAATTCAAAAAATTTTAATTACACTTCTAGATTTAATAATCTATTTATTTAAAATATATTATTTTAAAATTTTAAAAATATAATTTCTGTATATTTTAGGTTGTTTAATCCAAAATATAAAAAATTACATTATGTGTTGGATTAATCTATCCGAAGTATTTTCAAATTCACTGGACATTCCAAGATTCATCATTTTACAAATTATCAATTTCATGAGAGGATGAATATTGACAGCGGAGGCAACATTTTTTTTTTTTTTTGGAGTGGGTCAAATTAAATTTTGCTCATATTTGTAATTAATAAATAAAATTATGAATAATATATTAATATTTATTAATAAAATTAAAATTTTGCAGGAAATCATAATCGTTGGAGGCCCACTTTCCCTCCTCCACCGGGCCTCCAATATGAATTGAGTTTATGGGCTTTCCATAAAAACTTCTCAATTAGATATAGCCCACAAAATGTCTATTCATTTCTGAATCCCAATATATAGAGTTTCTTTGTAATTTATGCTTTAAACTCGTATGTTCCATTTTTATAGGTTTTGGTGTTTATCAGCTTCTATTTCTTTCATATACAATCCCTTATGCGTCCACAGTGTTATATAAATAATTTTTTAAAATACGATTGTTTATTTTTATTTTATTATAACATAAAAAAAAATTATTTTATTCATCAGTATGCTCTATCGCACATTTTCTTTTTTATTATTTTCTTACTTATCATAAATATTTTTGTTTTCTCGTAATAACAAAATAATTTTTTTTCCATATTCTTTCTGATCTCTCACCATAATTTAGTATAATAAAAATAATTATTTTTATTTAATAAAGAATAATAAAATTTTACAAACAAACGATAAATAATTTATATATCTACATTTTTGATAATATTATTTTATTTTAAAATAATTAAATTTCTACAAAATATTTTTGCTCACTGTATATATTATATATTCTCTCTATTCTCTATACTGTTAATTATACAGTAAATATGGAGACCCAGGTGTTTTAACATGTGTTTTAACCCGATGAATTAAAATGTGCCGTGTGAACAATAAACGTTATAACATACGAGTTTTATGTAATAAAAGAAATTATTAAAACCACTTGAAAATCGAGTTTTATGTAATTACATCGCATTCAGTTATGTCAATAAAATAATATATGATAGGGAAACAATGCATAGTGGATGAGTAACTGGCATGGTGGACCCTTCCATCACTACTTACTTGACCACATTAACCGTAGAAATATGCACCACCTCTATTTTCTAATTGCTACTTTGTAACGTTAAGTGCAACATTAAATTCAACTACTCTTACCCATCTCTGACATTATATGCTTCTCTGTCTATTGTTCTGACATCTTAGTTGACCATGTCAGATCCTTGAATTGCTGCAATTCACAAATTATAATGAACCAGAAAAAATATTGTGCACGTTTATGTTTTGTGGTGTAGTATTGGACCATGGTCAATGGTGATGGTTGGGTGAAAGAAGAGGCAGCATCTGATTTGATTAGTGGTGGTGGCGGTACAGGGCTACAGCTGGTGCACGCTTTGTGTGTAATATGATGCATGTACTGAACAGCAAGTATAGTTCATATGGGTGGACCTAGGGCTTTCTCCAACATTTTCCATCAATCTTGTTACTTTTTGCTTCTCCAACTGTCCGTACACACGCTTGTGATGTGAATCTGATGATGTTATTAATTCCTGTTGCTTGTTCCAGACTGCTGAAATGTTTCATTATTCAGATTCAACCTTGTAGGAACCAACATGAAATAGACTAAACAAGAAAGAACCCGAGAAGACACGAGGGAAACAACCGAAGTAAAAAAAATTAATTTTTTGTTGTCCCAGTCAATACTGATGATGATGATGATGCATGAAAGAAGCTATATTCTATTCCGTGTTGCAATTTCTTTCCTTCTTTTCTATTGAATCTTAGAAGATAAATAAATAAAACATATGAAACTCGTGCCAATGCAAAATTATCCAAACCACCTTTCAAAACACTCTCACCACCTGTGGGATTTAAATGGAAATTTTCTCCCATATCATACATTACCAGTCATCTTCAATTATTCCCTCCCATCAACACACTGTTTTCGTTCTCAATTTTTTAAAATGACAATTTCTATTTTTCTAAATATATATTTTTAAAAATTTTAGTATATTGATCAAATAATATTATTATAGTTAATAATAAACGGTGAAATGAAAATCATGAAAACGTGGATAGACAAGAAAGAAATTGAAAATCTAAAATGGTGGTCAATAAAGACCGTGACCGACTATCAAAGGGACGGTGAAATCAACGGTTACAGTGATGATGACGGTGATTTTGATGGGACGTAAAGTACACGTGGCAATTCATATATGGTGATTAGGATATTCCACTACACGTATAGTTCACTCCCATTCTTCTCCCATGTAATAATAATTAGTTTGGTGACTTTATTGTTCCTTCTCTTCACAAATTACATTTTAGTTTTGTCAACTTAAAAATTTGCACATAAGTTAACACATGTCATCAACCGCATTTTTCTAAGTTAATGTTCAGAAATAAAAACTCTTTTTTTTCTTTCAAATATAAATATTTTTCTCAAAGCTTTATAACCTTGGTTCCCAAATGAATGTCAAAGTCAATTTTTATCATTTATTCTTATATATATTACCTTCATCAATCATTTAACCACATATAACATCAATTTAGATCACTGCTACAGATATGCATTTCAACGTCGGTTAAATAAGGCTTTCAACATCGGTTATACAACCGACGTTGTAAGAGGCGACGTTGAAAGTATAAACTTTCAACGTCGGTTATTTATACCCGACGTTGATAGTTTAGGCTTTCAACGTCGGTTATTCATACCCGACGTTGAAAGTGAACACTCGTCGCTCAAGCGAGTACAGTCGTCGCTCAAGCGAAATAGAACCGAGAGTCCCCTTGTTTGAAGCACTCGTCGCTCAAGCGAGTACACTCGTCGCTCAAGCGAAATAGAACCGAGGATACCCTTTTTTTGAATCTTTCGTCGCTTAAGCGAGTACACTCGTCGCTCAAGCGAGATGGAACCCGAGAGTCCCCTTTGTTTGAAGCTTTTGTCGCTTAAGCGAGTACACTCTTCGCTCAAGCGAGTTGGAACCCGAGAGTCCCCTTTGTTTGAAGCTTTCGTCGCTCAAGCGAGAACACTCGTCGCTCAAGCGAGTATGGGTTTACTACGTCGGTTATGGTATGAACCGACGTAGAAAGTCTATTTTTTTTTTTAAATGGACGATTTGTTTATACTAGGGTACCCAATGTTTGTATATATACATACCTGCAAATTTTTTATACAACCCAGGCAGACAATGTACAAGATATAAACAATTGAATGTGCATCCAAAAATAAAATTGTATCCAAAATTATTGTGTATCCAACTACTTATCTACCGAATACACTTACTACTAATCTAACTAATGAACTATCTAGTAAACTAACTAGTAAAGTAACTAAACTAACTACTAAACTAACTATTAAACTAACTACTAAACTAAGTACTAAATTAATAACTAAACTTGCCTACTTCTAACTTTAACAAACTTATCGGCCCATGTGTTTCTAATATCGTCAATTGTCTCTATGGGCAATGCTTCCCTGTCTGAAAATACCTGTTACAAGAAAAAAGATAATTTAACAGAGTATCCAATGACACAATACTGGGTCTTTTATTGAATACTAAATTTAAGCAAACCTGATTCCATGTATCCTCAATCTTGCTAACAACAATCAGCCACATCCAGTGCATAACATAATATCCGCACTCATAAGATCCTGGTTGCCTATTACACTACAAAAAATAATATATTAATTTGACATATAAAATGAATGATATAATACATAAATATAAAATGACTTACATTAACAAAAATCCAATCTGAGTCGTGCTTTTGCTTGTGTGTACTCCATCAATTGTATTGCAAACCTTAAATGCACTGTGCAATACAAGATATAATGAAACAATTAAGTAACAAAACAATTAATAATTGTTTAAATTATTATAAGTAACAAAACAATTAAGATATAATGAATGCCATATCATATTCTTGGCATCTTCTCCATTGGCAAACAATCGCTTCAATCTTGGAATAATTGGAAGATACCATATAACTTTTGTAGGAGGTCTCTTTCTATCAATATATTCGCTATTATCATCCTTGTCTTTCAATTTGTAACGCGATACACCACATCTTGGACACTCATGTAGGCTTTCAAACTCTTTTCTGTATAATACACAATCATTAGGGCAAGCATGTATCTTTTTATACTCTAAACCCATTGGACAAAGTATTTTTTTGGCTTCATACATACCATCAGGCAAGGTGTTATCGCTTGGGAGCATATCTTTCAAAACTTCTAGTAACTCAGTGAAACTTTTGTCACTCCAACCAAATTTGGCCTTCAAATTGACCAATCTCAATACAGCTGACAATCGCGTGAATGTTGTACATCCAGCATACAAAGGTATCTCTGAATCTATCTTCAATTTATCATAGACAGCAGCATGTGCTTGCAGAAAATTCTCTTGACCTACATCACGAATCATGTCTTCTATTCGATCTTCCATTGTCATGTCCTCCTCTTCCTCAACTTGTGTTACTATTGGTGTATCAATCACTTCACCATGCCATGTCCATACCATATAATTCTTCATTATCCCATCACATAAAAGATGTTCCCGTATTGTCTCTAGTGTGTGTACTCTCCCATTAACGCAGTTAACGCGTGGACAATACAATTTTCCATTAACCTTGGTGCCATTGTGTTCGGCAAATCGCAAAAATTCTTCAACTCCATTCTCATACTCTTGTGAAATACGACTTGCATTTACCCAACTTCGATCCATTTTGGAATTGGATTCTACAAATGAGAAACCAATAAAACTACATTGTTACTACGTACCATCACTTATATAACTACATTGTTATATGTAGTTTCCATGTTATACGTAGTTTCCATAATTCACACTTCATGCTTAATTTCTAACCAAAATCCGACAGAGTTTCCTTTGTTTTTTGGCAACAATTTTAAATGACACAGATGAACTCGCCAATAAAAAGCCCCTTGGGCATATTCAAGCGATCCAAGTATAATTGTACACATCATCAATACATTGAAAAAAACTATATTCATCTTAATTTTAAAACTGTATCATTATTTGTCTTCACTTGACTGGAATGAGCTGAAACTTACAGCTAATCACTATTTTATGGGGACAAAATGTATAAACAATTAAAGCAACAGTTAACGGCCAACAATAACATGACTAAGAATCTCTACCTATGAATTGTAGTAAGTAAAATTTTATTACTTAAACTTTTTGCCCAACAAATATAAGTGCAAGAACATCGTACCTGTGGGTTAAGGCAGCGAATGAAAGTGCGAACCACGGAGAAAGAGAGCGAGTGTTAGGGTCGACGCCGCAGTGGGGTGGAGGTGGAGGATGCAGTGTGCCGTTAGGGTCGAGGCTGTGGTGGGCTAGAGGTGGACAATGCAGTGCGGGCGGAGGCTGCGGTGGGGGTGGAGGTTGGGCGACTAGCGTCGCGGTGGGCTGGAGGGTGCGGTGGGGTGGAGGTGGAGGCTACGGTAGGGTGTAGGTCGAGGCTGCAGTGCGGCTGGCGTCCAAATGAGGGTGCTAGGTGGTGGCCGCGATGCTCGAGAGTAAGGGGAGATACAAAAATGTTAGAGATGCAGGGGAGATACAAAAATGTGCTAGGTGGTGGCCGCGATGCTCGAGAGAAAGGGGAGATACAAAAATGTTGGAGATGCAGGGGAGATACAAAAATGTTAGAGATGCATGCATGTATATGGGTTTTCCACGTCGTTTATAATAACACCCGACGTTGAAAGACCTTTAGATAGCGGTTCTACACTAAACCGCTATTATATTCTCACTTTGAAGAGCGGTTTAGGAGGAACCGCTATCATATTAATCATTATGATCGATTAAATTGCCCAAATAATCGATTATTTTTTACTTAACATAGCGGTTCCACAGTTAACTGCTATTATATGCTAACTTTGAAGAGCGGTTGAGGAGGAACCGCTATCATATCTCCGTTATGATCGATTAAATTTTCCAATAATCGATTATATTTTCAAATAATTGATTTTAGATAGCGGTTCCACAGTAAACCGCTATTATATTCACACTTTGAAGAGCAGGGAGGGCAGAGAACGGTCTATTCGCTTTTGTCTTCTCTGGAAGATCTATGATTTGGTAGCAGAGAAGGGTGTAGCTTGGAGCCCGCCATGTCATCAATAAAACCTCCCTGGAGCTTGGTCATTCCGGATGAGCTGAGCTACGAAGTTTGGCATTCGTGAGGACGCAGCTCGTGTCGAAAGGGCATTATCGCTTATCCGTATATGAGAATTGGGTCACCGCGGCAGAGCTTCAATCGAAATATAGTGATTCTTTTGGCCAGATTTACTTATCCAACCCTCGAGTTTAAGGGTCCCGAAGAGACCAGACCTTGCCTTGGGAAGGCATCACTTATGCTAGTAATCATATCTGCACTTTTAATCGTTATGATCGATTAAAATTCCCAATGATCGATTATATTTTGAAATAATTGACTTAAGATAGCAGTTTCACAGTAAACCGCTATTATATTCACACTTTGAAGAGCGATTTAGAAGGAACCGCTATCACATCTGCACTTCGATTATGATCGGTCATATATGTATTCTGATCGGTCATAATGAGTTCAGAAGGGTTTTCAACGTCGGGTGAAGGCATAACCGACGTTGAAAGCCTACATTCCACGTAATTCTGACCCTTTAAGACATTTTAATCGATTGAAACGTGTTTTTAATCGATTGAAAAATTTCTGATCGATCATAAATAAAATCTGATCGATCACATTTGATTCTGATCGGTCATATTTGTATTCTGATCGGTCATAATGAGTTCAGAAGGGTTTTCAACGTCGGGTGACGGCATAACCGACGTTGAAAGCCTACTTCCCACGTAATTCTGATCCTTTAAGACATTTTAATCGATTGAAACGTGTTTTTAATCGATTGAAGAACTTCTGATCGATCATAAATAATATCTGATCGATCACATTTGATTCTGATCGGTCATATTTGTATTCTGATCGGGCATAATGAGTTCAGCATGGTTTTCAACATCGGGTAAAGGCTTAACCGACGTTGAAAGCCCAATTTTCCACGTCGTTCATGCTAAAACGACGTAGAATGTGTCAAAATTCGACTTTCGACGTCGGTTTTTGACCAACCGACGTTGAAATCATGTTCAACGTCGGCTAAGATGTAACCGACGTTAAACAGCGACGTTGAAAGTATATTTTCTAGTAGTGGATAATTTTAAATAACAAATAAATATGTAATAACAATAAAAATAAAAAAATATCTTAAATATTATATTTAAATCTATATTATCAAAATAATAATTATGTAATCTTATTTATAATTAAAAAATATATTTATTATTATGATGAAAGAAATTTGATTTTATCATGCTTAATATGTAATTTTTTTTTATATTTATCACAATTGGAGATCCAAATATGTTAATGATTTTGGTTTTAGATAGAACGATTTAAAATAGGAATGAAGATTAGATTTCAGTGAAAATGACAATCAATTGACTAGAAGAATATGTATTAGATTAAATTAAAAATGAATATCAATTTTATGATGATTCACAATGTGTGTTGGATAAATTAAACAACAATAAAAAATTTAACTTCTTGAATTTGTAAAAAGTTAAAGACAATTTTCTTTCATTGATTGGTGATGGAGCCCAATAGATTAAATAACCAGCATGTTTAATGACGAAAGACTGTAAATGACTATGAACATGAAAGTTTTTCTCACATTAAGTATCATTTGATATTTTCTTTCAATTTTTCCATTTTGTTGGATCTAAACACAATTTGTTTGATGTAAATGTCTTTTCATAAAAAAAAAAATTGGAAAAATTTGGGTCTATGGACAAAACAAATATTTTTAACCTTTTACATCAAATTGATTTTGTAATAAGATGTATAAAATTTTGCAACATATGACTTAACTTATCCCTTTGATTTTAACAAAAATTTATGTATAACAATTATAATCATCCATCAAGAATAATTAGAAAATATTTGTGACCAAGTAGGAAAGGTTTAGAAAAGGACCCCAATATTTATATGAATAAAATAAATTTGTTTGGATGTTCTACCAATACTTAGTAAATAAAACATTTTTATTTGCCTAGCTAAATGACAATGGCTTCCTTGCAGCATAACCAAACCAATTGTCTTCGATTAGGTTATGTATTGAATTTTGCAAAAAAAATTACAGAAAGTGAGAAAATAGAATATGGTGGAAATTAATTTAAAAGTATTAAAAAAAATTAAAATATGGTAAGTAAAAAACACGATGAAAAATATAATTGAGAAAAAATGAATTATGCTTGAAACACAATAAGTAACAAAATTACTTGGACAATTTGACATGGATCAATTTTATTTTAAAACTAGTCTAAAAATTAAATAAGGAAGAAGTAATTTGATTTGTGACCTTATATTATGGAAGGGAAAGAATCATCGTTATTAAAATTTTGACTCGAATAAATATTTGAGCCAATTTGTAAAACATGAAATACATTGACATGTTTCGTGGGACACTTGTAATTTGTGTATGAACTTCTTGAGTTATCGAAGTGAGTAATAAGAGCAATTAACCTTTGATGTTAGGTTTGAGTCAAACAAAAACATTTCTTAATGTTGGATTGATAAGAAACTAGATTATAATAGCAAGATCTCTTGTGAAAAGATATGAACTATGTGATAGTTATTTCTAAGAAACGATATGAGAACGATTAAGAAAAGACTCTTATTAAATCCAATGTAACAAAAATTTAATTTTTAATTCAGGATGCAACTCTATTTAACAATATCATCTTTACAACTTTTTTTTTCACATATTTACGTCAAAATAGAACACTATAAAATATTAAAATAATTAATTAATTTATAATAAATACAAATTTATATAAATATTTCATATGTTTATACTACACTACACATACTAATTTATTATAATAAAAAAATATATTTATTTACTATTTCTTTATTTTAAGAAAATTATTATGAGATATTTTCTTTATTTTTTAACTTTTTCCTTATATCGTCAATGTGAACAAAAGAAAATAAAAACTAAAAAAAAGAGATTAAAAAATTATAATTTTTATACCATAAAGTGAATTTGTAAAAAAAGAAAAAGTATAAATTTTATTCTATAAGGTGAAACTATGAAATATGAGAATATGAAAGTGAAATATATATATATATATATATATATATATATATATATATATATATATATATATATATATATATATATATATAAAGAAGATAAAGTGAGTGTGTGGTAGAAAAAGTTGAAGGAGAAAAATAAAAATGTGAGAGAAGGAAAGATAAAAATATGAAGATGAAAGAAAGAGAGTAAAAAAAGTATAAGAGAATAAATATAATATTTATAAAATTGTTTTTAATATTTTTAAAAAATTAATTATTATATATATAAAATATATTGGTAGGAGGACAATATGCCCAAATTCTTCTTAAATCTTAATTTTGTATTTCAACTTAAAACCAATTAATATTAGATGAAACAAGTAATAAATAAATAAATCATATCTTAAAATTTGAGGTAAATGATATGAGACTCACCTACACATCTATTTCTTCTATTAAGAAGAATTAAGATAGGTGATTAAGTTTTTTTTACACCCATAATAAGTCAATTATAATTAGTAAGATTAATTTTTTTTTATATTATAACAAATTTAGATTAATTGAGAGAAAAGATAAATGTGGAATAATAAAATAATAATAACAGTAAAACATCTTAATGTATTCAAAATATATTAAGATAATAATCATGTAATTTTATTTATAATAATTCAAAAAAATAAAATATTATTATTATGATAGAAGAATTTGAATTTTATTATTTGCACCAATACACATCAATACATAATTATATGCTGTTATGAATGTTTGGTGATAGTATTATATTTCACGTTGCATATCTCATATCTGTACATGGAACACACATGTTCAACCATGTTGGCAACATTAACATATGTCTATAGTTTTTCTTAGCAAACTGGTCCACAATTCCCGGAAGAGAGTTGTTCTTATTCAAAATCTGTTCCAATAATTATCTTAAAAACTAGGTACGTATGGTTTACATAAATAGTTTACATTCCAAGTCATGTATCAATTATTTCAAATATTTGACGTGGAAATAAACTTGACAAGCATAACCTATCACAGTGCAGAGCACATTAGACAAATATATATAAAATAAATAATTTCCAAAAATCATTAAATTTAGGTATCTCAGATGACTTTACAAACTTAAAGATATGTAGGTACAAACAACTTTGTTGAGCCATGCACCTATGCTCAAATTATATTTTATAATTCAGGGATGTTGATAAATATTATCATAAATAAATGTTTGAAGACAAACTCTAGCATAGAGGTCAAAGAAAGTGGGTTCTGTGTGGCTATGTTTATGCTAATGGTTCAAAGTGCTTTGCTGGCTGATCAATTTGGTGCCCAATCAACATGAGTTGTCTGTGATTTGTTTAAGTTTAAATAGTAATAAAAAAAATGGACATACAAATATATAACCTTTATGCAATGCGAAGGGCCAACCATCACTTCTCAGTTATCTATTTTTCTTTTTGGCATGTGATCATGATTTTGTGGCTGAAATTGTCATCTCTCTCTGATGTTGATAGGTAAAAGATGGAAAAAAACTCATACACAGATTAGTTTGTTAATTGATTTTCCTGAGCAATGGTGGGCATGATTAAGATGATACTAAGTAATTACCATTTACATATTATTCCTCACATGTACATTTACATACTTGTGCACAAGCAAAACAAATCAATCAAACCAATTACTAATATGCATGAACACTAACTTATTTTTGTTAAACATTCTTGATTTTCCAATGAAAGAGATATATGCTGTCAATTAATCTAGAATATCTACTTCAATGGCAAATTCGTTTTGTGTTGAGCTGAACGGAGAATCTTTGCACGTTAATATTGTCGCGCCCATATAACATCAATCAGTGTCACAGAAAAAGACTGGATAAAAAGTGAACATAAGTGCAACAGTGTTAACCTCAAACATTGAGGTTTTTGTTGTAACCTGGTTGGTTTGAGTTGGAGTGTATGTGGTATGCGTATCAAACAGATTTTTTGGCTTTGTATTTTTATCATCATAATTCATGATGTCACGTGGTTGTAGGATATCACACATTCCAAATGTTACAATTTGTATCCTGTGTGTCAACTTGATACATTATGACTTGAGATTCACTGAATCGAGAATTTATTCAGGTTAAATTGGCACTGCAGAATTTTCATTCAGTTCTTGTAAGAACAACAATATGATAATATTGATTATTAATTCATGGAACCCTGTGTCCTGATAACACTTTGTGCACAACATAACCCACTTTTCAAATCATGAGCTTCATCTGTGCGATCAAAAGAAGAAGACGAGGATGATGCATGCACTGTTTCATTATTAATTAGCAAAGCTTTGAAACAAATCGATATCTTTTCATGTTCTTAAATAACATGTGAGACAAAAGGTTTATTATTTATCATTTAGACCATTATAATTTAGTTTAATTATTTGTCAGGTCACAGGCCAAATTTTTTAAATTATGGGGTCTATAATTCATGTGAGTAAATAACAAAATAAGGAGGCTGGGGATAAACCATTAAACTATTTACGATACAACTTGAATGATACAATCTGAAGTCATGATCGGTGGACATAGCATTTAATATAACTTTCTTTTGATTTTAGTAATCAAATGTGTCGTGCTAGGTTTTCTGTTAAAACGGGACAATATATATCTTAGCTCATAAACCTGGTTAATTATTAGCGGAGCATAATATTCTGGTTACTTTTATTTTCTCAATGTTAATGATCAGAATATTGCTGGCATCGCAATCATGTCGTTCCAAATCCAATGATTAAACAGTGTTCATCAAACCCTTTGTCTTAGCCCACCTTTTTTTCTCTTTCCATATATTGCATTGTCATTTCTCAGCCTCTAAATCTAATCAAACTTTTTATCTATTTCTTTTCGCAAAAAGATAATCTGTGAAAAAAATTCCGCATTGAGTAAATTACATAAAGAAAAACAGAGTTGGCCTAAAGTTGGAAAGATCCAGAGGGAAAAAAGGTTCTGTAGATACAGAGAAAGAACACAATCCTCTTAAAAAAATATTCGAGTTCTTTTGCTTGCTGCCTCAATAGATTTTTCTTTACTTTTGTTGTGAATATAAGCCGTTGCTTAAACTGTAGATTTTTTTTTTAAATCAAATTAAATCGAAGCAAATAACTTTATAAAAATTGTCCAAATCAAACCAAAATGGTAATAATCATATCGTGTCTGAAATGAATAATTTGACCGTTGTGGCGTAGAAAGAGAAGTAGAAGAATGTATCAATATCGTGAAAAGAAGGAGCATTCTAGAGTTTGGAGAGTGATGACATGGACATGACCCCATCGCTTAGTATCCGTTACCACAACCGTGAAAAAAAAACGAAAAAGCAAGAGAAAAAACCGTTACAGTGGAAACCACGGGTCCCGCGTGCAGAAGTGGGTCCCACGGGCAGGTTCACGGTGGAACCGCCAAGTCGTTTCGGACCATAACTTTTCGTTGGAATGGCGTGTTCTGGTTCCCTTTTCCTAATCTCTCTTTTTTTCTCGAAATTTAAAAAAAAAGTGTTGTGGCTATGGATCCACCACGTGTCAACAAGATATGGGATAAGGGTATTGACTCCCTCCCTTGGGGTTCGCGTTTCCAAAGAGGATTAATCTATCTGTAAAAACGAATAGAAATGTGACACGTGTGTAGGGCGTGATTAACTATGGGTTGCAGACGATTCTGTAATTTGGAGCAGAATGACGAAGACTGGTCGAGAGTGAGAAGACCAGGTTGGCATACTCCACAGTGAAGTACTAGTTTTTTTTTTTTTTTTTATAAAAATATCATAATTATTAAGTTTTATTTTATTATTGGACACACCATTAGAGTTTTTTGTACTTATTATGAGAAGGGAGTGGTGCTTGTGCAGGCACTTTCAAATTGAAACCCTGCTCCACTCATGCAATTGCGATCCTTGATTCCTTTCACAACATAGTTTAGTTAAATTTGCTTTAATTGTTTCTTCTTTTTTTTCAATTTCATCAAATTATTTTTCTAATTTAACTTTTTTTTTTTAATTTATAAACTAATAATTATTTTTTCTAAAAGATTCAAAGCTATATAAATGTTCATAAAATAAAACCAAGCTCAATTGAACTGAAGAATAGTATCTACATTAAATGTCATTGTGAACGTTTGTTTGTTTTTTCTTTCTTGATAGATATTTTCATGCAAACTAAAATTTCCATAAATCAAAATAACAACGACAAAAACATTAAAATATATATTTTCTTAAATGTATTCCTCCTTTTTCTTCTTTGTTCAAGTAAAACAAAAAAAAAAACAAAAAATTGTACAAAAATCTCTACAACTTTATAGTATCCTAGTTTTTTACAACAAATATTTTTGAAAAATAAAAAGGAAATTGAGAATTATAAAATACACCATTGTCTTCATGTTAACAAATACTATTCAAATATGATTTTCAAATAAACTTCTTGACTAAAATCTGTAAATTATCAAGGCACCTTGGTCTCATCAAACTGATCACAATATCATTTTGAAGTTTCATTCATTAAATTCAAATTAATTTAGATTTTTCATCATAATAATTAAAAAAAACAATGAAAAAATAATAAACAATATTATTTAGATTAAAAGAAAGAGTATAAATAGATAAAAATAAAATAAATTATATATTATTTTAATATTAATTTTAATTAATTATGTGATTATTATTATTATTATATATATACTAATAAAAAATATTACATAATTCATTATGCTATTATTTTCACAAATCTCTTTGTATAATTCTAAATAAAATATGATTAAAAATTTTCAAAGTTTATGGTTTTTCTTCTCAGAGTACAATGATCGCATTTTTTTTATAAATGCGACTTTAGTCACTTGAAACAAACACAATGTTAGAATAAAGAAGTACGTACGATCAAGTGACAAAAAAAATTATATATATATATATATATATATATATATATATATATATATATATATAATGAAGAACAAAATATATATTAAATTTTGTGGTGTACTAAAAAGGGTATAATTGTTTGGATTTAAAGCTTGTCCTCATTAATTTATTTATCATTTCATGTCAAATATTTCCTTGTTGATGTTGAATAGTTTTGTTATAATTTTAGTACGAACAAACATCTTTATAGATTAACAAAAATTATTATAGAGAATTTATCTCAAACTTTAATCTTTTAAATACATTAGAACAAGATATTTTAGGTGAAGTTAAAAAATATATATATTTATTTTAGTACTTAATAATTTGGTCATAACTTTGTAAACAAAAATATATAGTTATGAATTAAGGTTACTTAAAATTGAGACCCATCTAGTAAATTGAAAAGTTACATATATCACATTATTTATTGCCTTGAAAAAAATATTGCAATGTAATTTATAACTAGTTGAATTACATCATAAAGAATATAATAAAACCTACAGCAATAAACATGTAAACATCAATGGAAGAAGGTTTTTATGATGCTAATTCCATGATCAACAAGAGAGAACAAAAATGTAAACGGTTAAACAAAATCACTAAATTTTTTCAGTGGTTTGGAAGCTCGTTTACACAAATTGAAAAAAATATAACAGTTAAAATTAAGCACAATGAAAACAAAAGAGAAAAAAAAAAACATAATATTACACAACTAATAACCCAAAATGAACATATAAAAAACATAATCATTTAACAGTGATCATAATTCCCTTAATTAGTCAATGCTCAATTCATTATTCATCTATAATTAATAGTTTGGCAAGACTTCCATAACCTACTCCACCACAAGTTGTTTCAAGTACAAAGGGAATTGTTTTCTCCCTCAATATACGTCAACCATTGATTACATTTCGTAGGTTTGGTATTTGCTACGAGGGATAGATATATCCAAACATCTAGATTCCTAGTGCTTTTTTCAAGAACAGAATCTATTTTTCATAAACATATGAGAAATTTCACCTCATAGTAATTAACAATCAGTTAATTATAACTATATTTAATTAATGAGAATAGTAGTAGCGGGTCAGAAAGTTGAAGATAAATTATTTCAAAATTAATTAGTTTTCAGAATTTGTTTCAATTAATCGTATGTTTTGGCGCAAAAAAACAGTGCAACATATACTGTTAATGAAAGGTGCACATGTGTTATTTTTTCTTAAAGGTACGTGTTTTTTTACTCTAACATTTCCCCTGAACCTCCTGAGAAGCAGAAACAGAATACTACCAAGGAATATGTTATCTTAAAAAACAATAAACGGCGAAACAAACTTGAAGTCCACGACCATTCTATGTTTTTCGTAATTAAAACATAGTATCCCCATATATGGGTAGTTAGTGTAGAATTATTTTTACCAAGAACATAGTTTGTAACCAATGGAAGTTTGAATGATAAAAGGTGGGGACCTAAATTCATTTTCGTTTACTTAAAAAAAAGGCATGCAATGCAAGCGTATATATTCTCTAATTTAAAGTACTAAAAAAAAACAAAGATAACATTTAATTTTAATTTATGGATAAATTATTGAAATTTTAATAATTAAATCACCATCTAATTATTATTCAATCCACAACAATTAAATGGTACCGATACAGTATCAAATGCAATGTGTTAAATAGTAGTATCAAAATAACATAATATAAAAAATCAAACTTTCGTGTGATATTCACTCCTCATAATTCATACAATACAATGTTAGTTCATTTGTATCATATTACTGGATTAAAATTCTTCCACTTGCTACATTTTTAGATTTTTCTAATTACTGTTTCATCTGTGATTGCGTTTGAGGCAAATACTACCATTTAACTTCATTTTGAATCAATCTGATTGATTTTTAGTTTTCTCACATGTAATGTTGAGAGTTGACAAATTTTATCCTTCATAAAGACGATATAAACTATTTTTGGTTTTTACACGTTTTATTTTATATCCTTCAACTATTATATCTGTAACTCCTTATTCTTTAATTTTTTTATACCATGTCTCTTTATTCTTTCATTTATGCTCTAACATCATATTTGGTAAATATGTAACTCGCTTACATATTTTATATTCGAACCATCACATGTTTGGTAATGGTGCTTAGTAATTAAAATTATAATTATAATTTTCTTTAAATGTTATCTTAAATTTCAAAAGGTAGTGTAACGTAGCCTTTAAATTATATTAGTCTGGGACAATAAAATAACTATAATGACAACAACTTGATGAACATTCCATTTGGATTAAAAAACCATGTATGAAATTACGTTTGGAATGGTATTTAAAGATTCTAAACAAGAGTAAGAATCGTATAATTTAGTGTTGCAATCTGGATATCTTTCTGAATAACTTGCAGAGTAACAAACAAATGAGGACAAGATAAAACACAAAACACCTTGCGATAATAAGATGGAAGCGGTAGAAAAATGAACAAGTTGTGGAAGTTTGAAGAAAGTGTGAAAACCCGTGACTGCAAGGTAATAGCCAACTACTACTCTACTAAAATGTAGATTCTGAAGAGACGAAAAATGACAAAAACAAGAGAAATAAAAATATGGAAATGAAAAAGAAGGGAGGCAGTGGGAGTGGTGTGGTGTGGTGTGGCAAAGTGAGGTGGAGTGAAGGGTCGGTGAAGTGAAAGCTAAAAGCCTAACACCAAACCAAACCAAACCATTTTTTTTTTCTTCTAATTTTTTAAAATTTTGTACTATATGGCATGCCTGCCAAATTGGACAGTTCACATTAACACCAAAATAGAAGAGTTTTTAGAAAAAGAAAAAAGAAAATTTGGTATAATTCTGAGGTGCACCAGCAGCATATATACCCCTCTCTGCTCACTCTCTTCCACACTTGCCTATAACCAAAGTTTCTTCCTTTCTTGGCTCTTTGCCTTCTCTGACAACCGAGGTTCCTGTTTGAGCGTGTTGTGGCAAGAGGGTAGTAGTGTATCCGTGTTATCCTATGGCCAAGGACGTTGAGGTTACTGAGCGTGGCTCCTTCTCTGGGAAGGACTACCATGACCCTCCTCCTGCGCCCCTCATTGATGCTGAGGAGCTCACAAAGTGGTCCTTTTACAGGGCTCTCATTGCTGAGTTCATTGCCACTTTGCTTTTCCTCTACATTACTGTGCTCACAGTGATAGGGTACAAGCACCAGAGTGACCTCAAGGACCATGGTGATGTCTGTGGTGGGGTTGGCATTCTTGGCATTGCATGGGCCTTTGGTGGCATGATCTTCATCCTTGTTTACTGCACTGCTGGGATTTCAGGTTCCTTTTCTCGTCCTTTCCTTCTATCCTTTGGTTCTATATAGAAAAATAGAAAAAAAAATTATATATTCATTTGTCATGATTTCTACAAGTTTTGCAAACTCTCATTTTTTTTTTCTTTTTCCTTTTGCTGTGTTGGTTGTCTGAAAAAAAATGTTTACTGGTTGAGGATTTCCTCTCCGTTGAATTTTGTGTTCCTTGGCTTCCTAATATTGAAACTTCCTCTGTTTAAACCCCATTTATTCAGAAGTGTTTTTCAAAATAAAAAGGATTTGTTAACTCGTTTCCTTTTCTCCTTCGTGTTTCCTAGCCAAATGGAGGAGCTTGCTGTTTATGGACTATGTTTTCTGTAGGAATTGTTTGTTCAGGATTACCATGTAGTTTCAATTCTCATTGACCGGGATTTTTTTTGTTGTGGTTTGCAGGGGGTCACATTAACCCAGCAGTGACATTTGGGCTGTTTTTGGCACGCAAGGTGTCTTTGATCCGAGCTATCATGTACATAGTGGCTCAGTGCTTGGGGGCTATCTGTGGAGTTGGGTTGGTCAAGGCCTTCCAAAAGGCTTACTTCAACAGATATGGTGGTGGGGCTAATTCTCTCGCTGATGGGTACAGCACAGGTACTGGATTGGGTGCTGAGATCATTGGCACCTTTGTTTTGGTATACACTGTCTTCTCTGCCACTGATCCCAAGAGGAATGCTAGAGACTCCCATGTGCCGGTACCTTCTCAATCATTTATCTTACTATCAGTTTCTGTTTGTGATACTGTGGCCTTGTCTAAATTAAATTGTATGTATGAATAATATATCAACTGTAGAACATGATATTGCTGTCTGAGTCCTGCTTGAAGGGAAGAGTATGTTAAATGTTCTAAATTAACATAGTTTAATCTGTTTTGCTGTTTAGTCTTTTGTTGCTTTTAAAATACGGGAAATAGTTTTTAAGACAATGATTCCGAATAGCATCTTGTCGAAGGCAAATAAAGTACTGTGCATCAATAATAGACCTATATATTAGGCCGTACATCTCAGTGTTAAATTAAATGACTTTTTCCTCAGTTTTATTGCTTTGCTTGTTGTAGCCATCTTGTGTGATTGTTAGTTTTCCAAAATTGAAAGTGGCAAATTTAATTTCAGAGGGATACATCTTTGATTTGTCTAGGCATCCTAGGGTGGTGAAACTACCGCTTTCCCTCACCAAATTTTCCAAATGAAATGATGTTATTAAAGAACTGTAACAGTGGCGTGCGTTTGTGGAACTTGGGTCCCCTCTTATAAGTGTACATTAGTTTGTGGTGGTGGTTGAATTTCATGCCCCCGCACATGATTATATGGTTACGCAATTTCTTCCAGTTTTGAGAAAAGTGGATTCTACTTTGTTCCATGAAAAGCAAGACGCATCCATGTTATCTAACAGTAATGGACTTGTAGTGTCTCAATTTCATGATAAAAGTGTTCATTATTGTGTCTCCGATGCTTGTGTCATTTTCCCAAGGCTGGCAATTCTAGTGGAAATGTCCAGCTACACCCCATTTTACCAATTATCAGCTTGAGTTCCCAAATAAAATTGCCTTTTACAGATAATTGTAATTTAAGTAAGATGAAAAACGGGCGTCACATGATAGTATGACCCATCTGTCACAACTCAATTGTCAATTGTTTTGTCACTACCATGTTCTTTTTTATAAGATAATTTGGAATCATGTGTTTGGAATAACTTTCCATCAACAGTATCTACTTTAAATCAATCGCATAAGATTCTTAATAAGCTTTATTCTATATCAGGTTTTGGCTCCACTTCCCATCGGATTTGCTGTGTTCATGGTTCACTTGGCCACCATCCCAGTCACTGGCACCGGCATCAACCCTGCTAGGAGTCTTGGTGCTGCTGTTATCTACAACCAAGCTAAGCCCTGGGATGACCACGTAAGCTTATTGCTTTTGTTATTACTATATCTAAATTTATAATCAATATAAGTGGGGTTAGAACAAAGAAAAGTTTATAAAGTTGTAGCTTTTTCTGATATATTGTTCCCTTGTGCCTGCCAGTGGATCTTTTGGGTAGGACCATTTATTGGGGCAGCCATTGCAGCCTTCTACCACCAGTTCATCTTGAGAGCAGGTGCAGTTAAGGCCCTTGGATCATTCAGGAGTAACCCCCATGTTTGAGTTGTCTTTCTCTTCATGATGGCTCTTTTGGAAAGAAGATAATTGGAGAGATGGAGTTGATATTGCAACTTTAATAATGGGAAATGCTTTTGGCTTGTATTTGCAAAGTTTCTTTGATCCTCTCAATTATATGTCTTCAAGATTGTGGATAAGTGTAGATTAAAGTCTCTTTCATGACAGGGGGAGCCTTTTGCACTTTCCTCTGTGTTGCCTTTAGCGTGTCATTGTTCTTCTAAGTTATTCTCTTCTGTTATCTTTGTACTCAAATATATTTATGGAAAAAATATTTTTAAATTTTACCTTTACTGCATCCCTTATTACACACAGCAACAAGTGACGTTGTAAGTAACTACTAATTTAACTAACTGTAATGTAATATCGAAAAATGCTTCTGAAGGTGGTAAGCATGTGGCTTCCTGAAAAGTAAAATCCTACGTGCGTAGTCTAGTCATGAACATCTCAGCATCTTACTGTATCATCTCTAATCGTCTTCCTCCTGCTCACGAGAAATGCTGGAATCTTATGGCCACACCAGGCCCTGGAAATCCATTGCCACATCAGATGCTGCTGTGATGTGATTTTTTTTTCCTTTGACATAATATAAGAATATTGTGCTCATGCAGTTAAAGTGCTTCCTTTGAAAAGATTTTTCAATGACATAGTTTAAAATTATTATTTTAGTTTTTAAAATACGTTTATCTTTAAACTGAACGCCCACTTTTTAAGAGCAGTACATATATCATACGATGGTGATGCATAAATCTTTCATTTTTTTCCTCTTTGACGTTTTTCTATTATACTCTTTAAAAAAACAATTTTATCCAATTTTAATGTATGTAACAATGTTCAATCAGACCTATAAATAATATATTTTAAAAGAAATATTATTCAAATAGAATCTTAATCTTTATTTTTTTATTTTATGTAATTTTTTTCTCATAATTTTTTCGTTAATTATTATTTTTATTTTTGAACACGTCTAGTGAGATGTTTATTAAGATATTAAAATAAAATATTAATTATTTGGAATAATTTCTCATTAAAGAAATTTTATGTGACATGATAAATGTTTAATTTTTTTTATAATTATTTCATCAAATAATTTATAAATATAAACAAAAAAAATAACAAATAGAATGATTTTTTTATTTATTAAAAAAATCTAATGAAATAAAATCAACAATAAATTACTATCATAAATTTTTATTTTACATTTTTTAATATAAGAAATAACTCATATTAAATATTTCAAGATATCCTTATTTCTCTTAATCTTTCTATCTTCATTTCCACTTATTCTTCTAATTAAATTACTGTATTTAAATTTAATAAAAATATGTTAAAACAAAAAATTTAAAATCAATATTAAAATTTTAAAAAATATCAACTAATTATTTAAAATTATGATAAAAATAAATATCTTTTATTTATTATGATAGTGAATATTTACAATGACATAAATAATTAATTTTAAATTATTTTATTATGATAAATAATTATTTCGAGTTAAATATATTTTCTACGCACTAATTTAAATTAGTTATAATTAAATTAAGTTATGATAATTAATTAAATTATGTAAATTTTAAATCTATTTATTAAAAAAAATTACTTTAAAATATATATTTAATTCTTTTCTTAATAATTATAATATAATAATATTTGTAATACCTTAAATTTATTATATAATATTTTTTGAAATATAATATATTAAATTATAATATTTCTCGATCATATAAAAAAGGAAAACAAAAATATTAAACGAAATTATAGAAAAAAAAAGTATATTGTATCTAACGAATTTATTTTTTATTGAATTTTACGTATGAATACTAAATAACAAATTTTAAAAATTTTATTTAAGTTATTTTTTAAAATATATTATTTATGATAATTATTCTATGTGAAGTGAGTGTTTTTTTTTTACTTGTTTCGGTAAAAATTCCTACAGAATATATAAATTAACAAAAGAAAATGTGTTTCTTTTAATCTTGTATAAGTTAAAATATATATTTTTTTTATATTGACTTACGTAAAGGTTATATATAAGCTATATTGAGTTAAATTGACAAGTAAAAAACTTTGTTTTATTTTCTAATCTCTTATTCATACAAAATATCATTTTAATATGTTAATAGTATATAATATATTTTAAAAAAATTATAAAATGAAGAGTTTAAAATAGTTATTTAATTTTTTTATAGAAATTAAAATAAAAATTAACTATTTTTATAAAGATTAAAAATATGTATAAACTTATTTTAATATTATAATACTTCAGGGCCTGAAGTTCAGGCAAAGCTACCGGTATTTGGAAGAAAAACTCAAATTAGATTTGAGGTTTATTTCGCTTTAAAATATTTGAATAATAATTAAAAAAAGTAAGAAGAAAAAACGAAATATATTTCTTTTTATGTTATAAATTTGGTTTATATATAAATTTTAAAAAATTACGTGAAAGAGCCTATTGAAATTAACGTATCCTCAGTTTAAACTTATTGAATATTTGTTTTTCCATGATCTTTTTGTTTCTTGAATTGTGAAATGGTCATAAATTAAAGTCCATATAATTAGGTTTGTTACCTTTTTCGTTTCTGAGAGTAATTGAGAAAGATGAGTTGGTAAATGTTTGTGAGTGCAGTATTCTTTCATCATGTTTAGATTTTGAAATAATGAGTTTAATTTAGTAGCATTTTTTTAATCATTACAAATTTAATATCAAAATAAATTTATATTTTTTAAATTTAAATTAAAACTAATTAATTAATTTTTAACTTTATCTTTAAAAAAATATTATGGAATGAATTTTTGATTGACCTTTGAAAAACTTTTTAAAAATATTTTAATTTTTTTTAAAACGTTTCGGAATCAACTTTCCATAAACATTTTTTATTAATCCTTACAGAATGGTGAATTCATATTCCAAATTTCGTAATTCATAACTTAAACCAAACATATAAAAAAGTTATTTATGAATTTCATTTTCCTGATATTTTCGAAATGGTAAAATAATATTCTGAATTTCATATACAGAACTTAAAAGAAGTTACTAGTTTCGGATTTATTAATTTGGGACAGTCCAAAATACCGAAACACACTGGAATAATATTGTCTTTTAAAGAAGATTTTGGATGCAAAAAGATGAAGCTATAGAAATGCAGAAAAATGAATCAAACAAACAGTTAGAAAGCATGCATAGTGGGCTTAAAAATCAACGGAGTTCGGCCCAAAAGGCCCATGTGTATTTGATTGAGCAAAGCACAGTTTATGGCGTGCAATCACACCCTGTGAAAGATAAAGAAGGACTAAGAATTTTCTAGATTCCCGCAAATTCTTAGTCCTCGTTTCGTTATTCTTTTCTTTCTTTTGTGGTTACAACAGAAAGACTAAGAAATTATTTAGAACATTCCTAACATTTCAATTTCATAAACAAAATTGCATAAAAGAGGGAAAATGAAGGGGGCAGTAGAAAATTGCTTTGCATCAGAAATCCATTTTTTTTAGCAGTAAAGATGATGTTAAATCAGTGTATTGTTTTAAAAATATAATAACAAATCCACATTTTTTTAACCTTATCAATACTCAATTAAATAATAGGATTCATGGAAATTTTAGTTAGTAAATTTTTTAAATCCACAGTTAAATTATAAAATACGTAATTAAATTATAGTAAAAAAGGTCTCAATTAAAGTTAATATTTATGGTACTAAAAAAATTATGAGAAAAAAAGTCCAATGACCCATATATAAATACGAAAAATTAGTTTTTTCTAAACCCTAAAATGAATATGTATTAATCATCAATTATTTTTGGTGATTTTGCACGTATATAAAATTCATTTTCATATTAATTAATTTAACATCTAAAATAACATCATATATATATATATATATATATATATATATATATATATATATATATATATATATATATTACGGTTTGATTAACTGACACGAACTTCAACAAGATAATAAGGTTCGATAGAGTAAGACGAGACAGGGAGCATGTGGTCCATCCAATTTACGTGGTCCTTGAATTATTCCATCGTTTTCGCTGCGTTAAAAGCTTAACCCAACGCTCTTTGTTGTTCCATGTCACTTAGTTATGAATTGCACCTTATCATTTTTCTGTTAAATGTAACAATTGCGAATAATCCTTCATTAAATATCATAAATTTTTATTATATAGAAATGGTTAATGTTATTTTAATTTATGTTTTATGGAATTTCATCTTTGTTGCACCATGTTTATGTTTTGTTTATACCTTTAGATCAAATCTACATGCATGTCAAATATATACATATAAAAAAAAAAAATTTATGTTTTCTTCTTCTGCTTTACACGTGGAAACTTGTTATTCAATATCAAACAAGTAAAATCATTAATCATTTTGAGTGACTTAGGTTTAGTGGTCCCAAAACTTTTGAGTCAAGTAAAGGATACAATGGCAAGTAGACAATTTTTTTTTTCTGAAATTATAAAGGAAATAGAAAATAGTTTTTCATCATCTTCTTTATAATTATTTTAAAATTATATACACTTATCAAGTTAGAAATTTTGGTTATTCGAGAAATAAGAAAACTATAATATCTGTCTCACAAAAATAGTAAAATTATATTCTACACTATATTGTAAAATATATCTAATGATAATAGCATTTTTTTTTTATTCTACAAACTTAGATATGTATAATATTAAAAAACATGTTAGCTTGACCTGAAATTGATTTAAATACTGTTGATTGTGAGTAGCTGAAATTTGAATCCGATAAAGTTTTTCAATTGTTCGGTGTGAAATTAATGAATGCAGCTGATGGACAACTTATAGGCTGAAGAATTCAAATTTATAAATTTCATAGAAAAAAAAAATTGATCCTTTATTAGATTATTTTATTTTAATAAATTATTTATACATGAAACAATTATTGAGGAAGATATTATATTTTGTGAAGAAATGGATCTAATAATTTAGAATATAAGTTGTTATTCATTGTTGCATAACATATATATCAACGAAAATAAGCATTTGTAAGATAGGAAAATGGAACTGTAGGCACTGCTTTTCCTCTGTGTTGTGTGTTTTGTTCTTTTTGACCAACCGCTTTGTGATACTTTGGCATCTGCATTGGAAATTTCCATTGTTGTCCTCTTCTCAGAGTACTTTACCCACCAATCTCGTTTTCGTTACTTACAACCATTTCTGCACTCAAGAGTGGTTAATTCACTCCGACACACTCACCTCAAAGGAAGTTGAAGGAAGCTCTTCAATTTGGTCTCTACGAGGTTGTTTGTTCAAAACCTAATTAAAGATGGCACCCATCACCACCTACTTCTTCATGCTCATGTCCTCAGTCTTTTACGTTTTCTGGGATGCCCGTATGGTGCTACAAGAGTTCACTGCTCAGGATCATCTTTCCTTTCCATTCTTGGGTTACTCTGTCAACCCTCATGAATATCCAATCATTCTCTGAATCATGTTATGTCTCTCTCTTCTCTATATCACTCCAATGTTAATTACACTATGTTCATACACTCTGTTTTTCTCGGATTCACCTTTACTTGTGGAAGTGTTCTGTTTTACAGATATGTTATTATGAATGTTTATCCCTGTGGGTGCTGGAGAACAGAGAGAAAGTGATAAATGTGAAATGTAATATGATTAGGAAAATGGAGAGATAAGGAAATAGAAATAGGAATGAGTGACGATTGAGTGAGGTGTATGTTTGTAACAGCTTTTTATTTTATTTGTAAATTACACTTCTTCTTTCTGAGATCAATCAAGTATTTTCTCAATTTTTTAGTTTATGTAGGTAAAGCAATAAGCACATTCATTTTGTTTCTTAATTTTTAGTTTTTTACCTTTTCCGTGTCTTAATTTAATAAATTAATTATTTTATATAACTTTCTTCTTAATTTTATTGAATAAAATGAAATATATACATAACATTACTTAAAAATTACCTTCTTTTCTCATATCCTTCAAATGCTTTTATAATTTTTCTTTTATTAATCTATATCATTATATAAAGAATTTTTTAAGGCTTTTTTTATTTAATAAATTATTTATCTTAGATTTTTTATTATTATTTGAATTATATTTTCTTCAAATTTTCTCAAATATAAATATAAATAAAATTAATTTAAAAAATATTTTCTTTTCACTATTTCAATCACAGGTTTTTCTTTAATATATACTTTTGATAAAAATAATAAAAATTGTCATTCTTCCTTATTTTTCTTGTTTTCTTTAATGTGTCTTTCCTCTTAAAAAATTTATAACATGTATTTTTAAAATTAACATATATTAATTCATTAATTTAAAAAAAATGTAATAAAAAATATAAGCACGCCAACCTCTCTGTTTTGTTAATCAATATAATGTTCTCTTCTTTGTTTTTATTGGTGTAAAAAATGTCCCATCTAATTTGTACTTTAAAACAAATTATAATTTTAACGTTCTATTTAATATCAAGTAAATAAATAGATTATTCTATTATTTGAAAAAATTGTTTCTAATTTAATTCATATTAGTAAATTGATTTCAGATATAAAAATTATTACATATTTATATATTTTAATAAAATAAAACATAATGGTTATTTTAAAACTAAATATTACGACTATTTTTATATTTTTAACAAAATCAATATATTTTAAACTCTCCCTATGTAAAAGTTTAGAAATTAATAACAAATAAACGGTATTAAAATGGAAAGAAAGTTACAGGATAATTATACAGTTAGAAATAGATATTGAAGTGATGACTCTACATAACGATGATCAAATCTCTCGAATCAAGTATAAAATTTCTGTTACTTGAAGATGTTCCTTTTGCTTTAAGTTATTGTATCTCTTTGCTTTGCTTTTGGTTTTTGTAGCCATCATTTTCAATGAGTGTGACCAATACTTAATGATTGTTGTTTGCAAGACACAAGTGTGGACGAAGGATGTTCGAAGAAACATTATATGTAACACCCACTCGATGGGTATGTCGTGAAAGAATGTTTGCTACAATTGTAACATTATCTTTTATTTTCATTGTTGGACCAATATTTTAGGGTTTCACATCATATTAGTATAATATGATTTCTTTTTTCTCAAGGTATAAGTTTATTATTTTTATTTTAGTAAATTACAATAACACTCCTAAAATTTATGAAGCAGCACATTTTACAGTTCTGTGAAATCCTCGTAATGAAGTACTGAAATTCTAACAAAATTTTGAAGTTTGAAAAACATTGACTGTAAAGAATAAGGTAGAATATTTAGAAACCATGAAAAGAAAAGTAACAACTGTTTCTTTGTTTTCATATTTAATCTTTAGTCACTATCATACAGATGTTATGTCTTCTTTTCTTCTTTTTTTTAATTCTTCTATATGCATTTACGGGATGAGTTAACATTAAAGCTATTCTAACATCTTGCAAACAAGTATGTTACAGAAGAAAGTTTAGCTCTTAATCTCAGTTAAAATATTAAAGCAAGTGGATTATCAATGCGAAAATAGGCAATGACCAGAAAGAAGAAAAGCTTGGTCGAATATGGGTCAAGAAAGTAAAGTGGGTGGGATATGTAATATGGAATGGTTGCTTTTAAAGCAGAGAAATGGAAATGTGCCCATTTGCCGACAATAACGTTTTTAGACTTTGAAAATAATGCTTTTGGAAGACAAAAGAAAAAAAAAAAAAAGGAGAACTGAAAACTGGGAATAACACTCAACTGATCAGCTAGGAGGAACGAGAGAATTGAAGGAGGAAGGTTATCTAAGACGTGAAGTAAGAGTTTGCATGATCCCAAACGAAAATGAGTGATTGATAAATTTTCGTGTTATCTGTATCTTTATTATTAGGAACTTTTTTCCTTGTTAAATTATGTGTTATTTGATAAAAATATTACATGTTTGAAAATTTTTATTTTATATTAAATAAATAATAAAATGTGTAATAATAATTATATAATAAATTTAAAGTGAGTGAGATTTCTTATTTTTATCAAAGAAATTTTAAGTTTATATTTAACTTTTTTTTATCATATTGTAATAAAGTGCCGTAAAATTTAGTTTAAATTCTTATTTTAAAAGATGTGAATATACTTAAAATCAAGAGTAGGAAAGAATTATTTATGTGTTATAATTTTTTTTATATAATATTATTGTTTATTTATTATTAAATTACGATCTTAATTTTTTTCTTATTTTTAATATTTTCATGTTATATTTTTATGTTAATTATTTTTTTCTTGTTTATCTAGTGGTCAACATTTTTTCCATAAGTAAGAGTGATCCATATCTTATTTGTATTGTTTCTCAATTTTGTAGCATGTGCATAACTGAGTTCGCATAATGGGCAACACATGGGGAACATTTGATCATGCATACCCTTGTTTCTTAGAGATCAAATTTGTGAAGGTCAGTGGTAATAATTACAAAGAAATAGGTCCATAGCTTTGTATTTACAGGTCCCACACTGTGCAGATATTATAAAAAATTCTAATGCTGAGAACACGACTTGTTTGTGTTGTGCTGAGTTGCTTCAGCTTGTGAGCCAAGTGGGTATGAAGAACAAGAAGTTGTGGAAAACGCTCTTGAGGCATTCATTTGCTTGCGGCCGGGCTTGGGCTATTTCTGCAGAAGGCTTTATCCACTCCAGTTTGAGAGTTGATACGTGGGATTTGTCCCAAGACCTAGATTCCTTCCACCAATTTGAGAGGGCTCGTTTTCACTTCCTCTTACGTAGAATCAAATATATTAAATACCCTTTTTTCAAAAAAAATTTTAGCCTGATTTTTTTATTTGTGTATAATCTTATGTATAAATTATATATTCTTAAACTTAAATTATATAAATAGACCCAAATTTTTTAAGAAGGTTGAACTTTTGTAATATATTCTAGAATATGTTTCGAGAAAGTCTAATTTAAAAATACATTTAAAATTTAGTGTTCTAGAAATATATCCCTTTTTAGAAAATCCTTTTTAGAAACACATTTTAAATTAGTGTTCCATAATATATTCCTAAAAAAGTTTTTTTAAAAATACGTTTTCAAAAAAGTATTTTTGAAAACATATTTTAGATGGAGGGTTCTGAAAAGGTGAATCTGTATTACATAAAAATGAAAATAAGGATAAGTATAAAAATAAAATAAGTTTAATTTAATTATAAGGTGCAGTGAGAAATTATGAGGGTGGAAGAAGTAACAGGCATTTGAGAGTTGATATGTGGGATTTGAGCCCAAGTACTAGATTCCTTGGGTCTTTAGACCTTATAGAGAGCTTATCTGTGGGATTTGTGAACGAAGGCCCAGATCTCTTGGGTGGGTCAATAGACTAGAGGATACTGCATGAGTGAGGCTTGTTTCACAGGCCCTCCCTCTGTCCTTGCGGCAACAAAAGTCCAGAACCAGTAGAGGTTGTTGGACCATCACACTGTTTAAGTGTGTCAACTACTTTCCTCCTCCTCATTAATTAAAAGTGATGAACGTCAACCTCCACCTCTCCCATCATTTTTAATGTTGCATAATTAATTTAGCTAACCTTTTATATCAAAATATTATTTTTAAATTATATAAACAAAAACTGCACAATTAAATCAATAGAAGTTGGAAATTGATCATTTTTATTATTAATAAGAATTTTTAAAATTTGTATAGAAGGATTTATAACAATTTATTTAATCAATTAGGCTAAGACCTTTTTAATCATGTTTTTCTAAAGTTATACCTCTAGTCCATTTCCATTATTGAATTTGTCAAAATATACATAATTACCCAATCACAAGTTATGTACAGTACATTTTTTAACCATAATAATTATTTTAAATATCAACAATAATTTGTTAATTAATCATAACACAAATTTATTTTTTAATTTATCATAATTATTTTTAAAATTGATAAAAAAAATAGCATAATAAAATTCTTATATAAAACACATGTGTTTTAAAAATAAAATAAATGGATTAATATTCAAAATCTTCTCTTCCATAGTTATATATATAATTTTTTTTTCAACATATATGTGTATATTATGTTATAAACTTAGTGTGTAACCCAAGAGAGGGGGTAACGAATAGGATAGGATTAGATGGGATAAATAGTGGAAAGAGTAGGACATTGCTTGGTGTGTAAGTGTAAAATCCATCATCTAAACCTGCTCTGCAATTCACCACTCGCAGGGGCGCAAACACTGCGCACTTTAGCCACAATGGTGCACCCAATAGCGGAGGCTAACGAGGAAAGCCCCTTCGGGACGCTAACGCCAGACGACTTCTACGCCCGTCACTCAGTGAGTCACGGTTCGGAGTTCATCACCAACCCTAGGGGTCTCAAGCTCTTCACACAGTGGTGGACCCCACTCCCTTCCACCACTGTCATCGGAACCCTTGCCGTCGTCCACGGATTTACCGGCGAATCCAGCTGGCTCATCCAGCTCACCGCCGTCCACTTCGCAAAGGCCGGCTTCGCCACCTGCGCCATCGACCACCAGGGCCACGGCTTCTCCGACGGCCTCATCGCTCACATCCCCGACATTAACCCTGTCGTTGATGACTGCATCTCCTTCTTCGAGAGCTTCCGTTCTCGCTTCGATCCCTCGCTCCCTTCGTTCCTCTACTCCGAATCCCTCGGCGGTGCCATCGCGCTATTAATCACGCTCCGACGCCGCGAAATGACGTGGAACGGCGTTATCCTCAACGGTGCCATGTGCGGGATCAGCGCCAAGTTCAAGCCGCCGTGGCCACTCGAGCACTTCCTCTCCCTCGCAGCCGCGGTTATCCCAACGTGGCGCGTGGTCCCCACGCGCGGCTCCATCCCCGATGTCTCGTTCAAGGTGGAGTGGAAGCGGAAGCTCGCGCTGGCGAGTCCGCGGAGGACGGTGGCTCGTCCGCGTGCCGCCACAGCGCAAGAGTTGATGCGGATCTGCCGCGAGCTGCAGGAAAGGTACGAGGAGGTGGAAGTGCCGTTCCTAGTGGCGCACGGCGGCGAAGACGTGGTGTGCGACCCCGCGTGCGTGGAGGAGCTGTACGCCCGCGCCACGAGTAAGGATAAGACGCTGAAGATATATCCGGGAATGTGGCACCAGATGGTTGGGGAACCTGAAGAGAACGTGGAGTTGGTGTTTGGGGATATGTTGGAGTGGCTTCGAACACGCGCTCTACGCGCCACCGCTTAAGTACAAATGTTGTAGGAGTTTATTTTATTATATTATAATATTATTATATAATAAAAAATTATGTTGGGCAAGTTGCCCGCAATTTGGATCAGCAACTTTTTTTTTTTAAGTAAAATAAATAAAATTGAAAATTATAAATGTGGAAAAATATTTATAGCTATTAATATTGTAATTAATATGGTATGGTTGGCCGGTCCAACCGTAATTACAGCTCTCAAAAGCATGACTTAACAAATTTTTATCTATTCTTTTAAATAAAATAAATAAGAATACGTGTTTTCAAGTAAAATATTGTCAGTCATCTTTTTTTAACAAATATTAACCATTGTTAAGAGTTAGAGAATTTTATTATATCCCAACAAGTTGATGGTTTGAGTAGCACTACATTCTACAATTATCATACATAACAAAATTCTTTCTTGTAATTCATTTTATTTTTTTAAGTCAATATCTTTTAACAAGACTCCAATTTTTTTACATTTTTTGAAAAAATTAATATTATAGTTATGTTTTTAACTAACTTATTATATTTACAAAACTGTACTCATCTTTTTCCACTTTCAATTTTTTGTTCTTAATCTGTTAAAAAATAATTGTTTTGGACCGTGTCCACACAATTTATTCCCGCACAAAAGAAATGTAAGGACATATATGTAAACCATAATTAAGGTCTAGGGGTCATCATCTTCCTCCAATTCACATATTTTCTTTTTGGCACCCCATGCATTACCTTTTGTTGGGAGTGTAGAAGGTAAAAAATACACGTCGAAAAGTCTAATCCAAGGTGAAGTGAGAAAAAAAATGAAGAACAAAATTTCTTAAAAAAAAATAGTTTTTAAAAATTAGGAAATTTGATCGATAATTGATTTTTCAAAATACTTATTACAAGACATTTTTTCTTTTTAATTTTTAAAAAATTAATAAGAAATGTTTTCTCATATTTTCTTTTTCATATAAACGTTTCACATTATATCAAAACATCCATTCCCATTATTATAATATTTTTAATAATCATTTTCCAAAATTTTCATAACTTTTCGTTATCATTATTAGTTTAAAATAATTTTAAAAATAGATCATCAAACAATTTTTTATAATTTATTTAAAAAAAAATCGGAAAATTATTTTTCAGAAATTAAAAAAAAATAAACTAAATTAATGTTCATCCATCCACAAAGAATTGTTTGACAAAATAATTGTTAACAAAATATTCCCACCCATTGATGTTCAACATAATGGGCCTCATATAGAAATTATTAGTGTTTGGTACTAATTCTCTCGCAATTCTACAAATTTCCTCCTCATGCCTAATCCAATTAGATGATAAAATGGGCCATGCTGGGTTACCACCTCCTGTGTGTTGACGGATCAGGTGAGGCGACTAACCCATTAATATTTTTTATATAAAATTATTTATATATTTTTAATTATATAAATAATTTTTTTATTTATTAGTTAATATTTTTATTAAATAAAATGAAAAAAATATTATATATTTATGTATTAAAATAATTAATTAGAATTAATAACTGAAATTTAATTAATTTCTATTATTTAAATAATAATATATTTATATTTTTTAATATAATAAAATATTTTTTTAAGTGATAATAAATCCATCTCATCCACTGTTAAATCAAGTTTGCAGACCGGTTCATCCTATTTTATCATCTAAATCCAACCATAACAAATTTCTTCGTAATTAATATATATATTATTAGTATACGACACCATTTATTAAATGAGTAGTTATTATTATGACAAAATAACTTTAAATTAATTATTTATGTTATAGTAAATAAATTTATCTATTATCAAAATAAATAAAATTATTTATTATAATCATACTTTTAAATAATAGGTAAATATTTTCTAGTTTCAAGAATAATTTTAAAATATTTGTTTTAATTTATTTTTATTAAATTTTAATATAATGATTTAATTAGGAGAATAAGTGGGAGAGAAAAAAAGAGAAATAAAAGATTTATACTAGAAAAGAAAAAAAAAAAAAAGGAGTGAATGAGGAATGAGAAAAAAAAAAATAATGAGGAAAGAGAACAAAATTTGTGTATAAATAATAAATATGTCTAATTGACTAAATAGATGATAAATATTCTATTTAAATAATTTTTTTAAAATATATTATTCAGGATTTAGAGTTTAAATAATAAATTAGGAGTGCCAATTCCAAGGCCTCGTTGAGTCTGTAATGGTCTTTCTTGGACATTTTCTTCCTGCATATCTATAGTTTTTTCATATGATTAAATTAATTTATATTTTATTCTTACGTTAAGAGTTGGGAATACACTTTCAGAAAAAAAATTCCAAAAATATGTTACGTAATGAATCTTTTAAAAAGTAAGTTCTGGACTATATTTATGAAATTATTTTTTCATAAATGTATTCCCATTTATCAATCTGAAATACACTTTTAAATTATACATTTTAAATGTATATTTTATATTTATTAATCTAGAATATATTTTTAAATATATTATAAAATATATTTTTCAAAATATATTTCATTTTTAAAAATATATTTTAAAATAAGTGTTTTAAAATACTTTTTTTAAATTAATCCAAAAATATATTTTTAAAAAATATATTTTAGACCCATTATTTTTAAATATATTCTAAAATATATTTTTTTAAATCTGTTTTATTTTTTAAAATATATTTTAGAATAAGTGTTTTAGAATAAGTTTTTACAAAAATTAATTCAAAAATATATTTTAACCTTAGTATTTTTAAATTCAATCTAATTTAAATATTAAATTTCGTACAAAATTTAATATTTAAATTTCAGTACAAAATATGTAATATATATATATATATATATATATATATATATAATATTAATGATTACTAAATATTTAATAAAATAATACCATAAAAAACCATATATACATATTTAGGAAGATGTAGAAAAATGAGCAACAGTGCTGAACTTTTAAAAGAAATTTTTTTTTTAAAACGAAAGTAATTAAAAAAAAGTATTTTAGTTATTATACCTAAAGAATAGAGGCGTTGGAAGAGTGACTTCCACTTGTTTCTGCATTTTTTGTACGCTAAAATAACAAAATATACCTTTCAAAATCCTTACAATTTCTAAAGCATACTAACTAAAATATATTTTAAAAATTTACATTATACATTCTGAAAGTATTCCGTTAATTTATTTCTAAAGAGGAATCTCAAATATATTTTTAACTATTTTGAAATCCTATAATAATATGAAATAATATTTTTATAACAGTTTATAATCTATTATTAAATATCCATTATAGAATTATTTTAAATATTACTTTCCAGAATTTTACATTTTGAAAATAATAATGCGAAATATTCTAAACAGAAACTTACCTTTGTTTCTAAGGCATATAAAAATAATATATATATATATATATATATATATATATATATATATAATAGTTAAAAATTAATTATAGACTTTGTATTCATTTTCGGTCTTAAATTAATTTTATCAATTTATTTACTTAAATAAACCGGTTTATTATTTTTACATAATTTCTTTTCTCTCTTCATTCCTTATTTTTTTCGTCTTTTAGTTTCTTTCTTTTCTCTTTCATTTATTCTTCTAAATAAGCTATTATATTAGAATTTAATAAAAATAGACTAAAATAAATATTTTAAAATTAACAATAAAACTAAAAATTATTAATTAGTTATTAAAAATTATGATGATAATGAATAATTTTATTTATTTAATAATAAATAATTAACTTAAAAATATTTTATTGCAATAAATAATTATTCATTTAATTAAAAAATATCAAATATTTATAAGTTGATTTTTTATTTAATAATTTAATCTAATTATAATTAGATTAAATTATGATAATTAGTTAGTTTAGGTAATTTTAAAAAATATTTATTAAAAAATTAATTCAAAATAAATATTTAATTTTTTCTTAACAATTATAACATATCAATAATATTTGTAACATTTTAAATTTATTATATAATATTTTTAAAATATAATATATTAAATTATATTATTTATTGATCATTTTAATTTTTTTATTTTTAATAATAATAAAAAAATCACTTTATCAAATTTTAATATATTATTTTTAATTAAAGAATAAGATGAAGTGAGAGAAAAATAAAAAATGAGAAAAGAGAAAATAAAAGAAAATAAACACTAAATAAACACAGTAAAAATTAGTGAAAAATAAATAAAGAGGGAGAAAAATAAAAAAATAAAAAAGAAAATATAAGAGAATAACTATTTTATGATTGAATTTTAGGTATAAAAATAATAAATAGGTCTAATTGGATAAATAAATTTAGAGGAATTTATTTAAGTAATTTTTTTCTTAAAATATATTATTTGTGAAATTATTGTCTGAAATTAGCACAAGATGTTTTTTAATAAAAATACACTGTAAATTTGTTTCCATTAAGGATATATATATATATATATAAGAAATGAGGGGTTTAAACAGCAATAAATGGGGTGCTGATAGTAATACTCAGTTAAGCATGGAAATTAAGTAAAACACCAATGAAACAAATTGGATACGAGGTGTGTTTATTTAAAGGAAAGATTTGAAAAATAATTTATGTGGCTCTTTTTTGAAACGAGTTGGGCCTTTTGTGAGGCTTGGGTCAACTGGTTTGTAAACACTTTGGGCCAGTTAAAATCTGACCTAAATCCAATTTGAATTCCTAAAACCTTGCACGAACCACTAATATATAATGGTGGGAAAGAATGAAGAAAAAAAAATGGAGGGAAAGAAAAAATCTCCTTGATTAAAAAATTTAGATTTGTTTCATTACTTAAGCTAGTTTTTTCATATCTTCATTTGAATTTTTTCACAAACGTCAATGTGATGTGAGATTAACTTTTACATTACAAACAGCAGGAAAGTAGAGTTCTCACAGAACAACAACGCGGAGATTGGAATGTTTAATATTAGGAATAGTTTTTTAAAGTTTCAGTTAGTTGCTTGATTTTATTGTTTTTCCGACAATGCTTTAACTGTACATATTTACTGTGTCCGAAAACATGGTACAGATACGATAAAACCACATGAATTTACTGAAAGATGTTGAAGTCATACCTACTTTTCTTTACAAAATATAGGAGAAAGAAACCACGTCGATAACGTGTGATCAAGCATGTGTCGGTACATGTTTATTCCATTTTTTAAGCAAAATCACAAAAACAGTTTGTGAAAAGTACAAAATTTGTTTGGTAGAGGCAAAATGCAAATTGTTTTAAGTGACATCATTTTTAGGGGTCAATAAAGTAGCATCATGCATTAAATAATCTTTCATCCGTACATGGAATCGTGGAACAACCTACATGGATCCACAGTTCCTAAAAAAACCTATAAAAGTTTCGAGCCCACGAAGTCCCTTTCAACCGGGGTGGCAAGACCATATTATTTGTCACGGTTCTATTGTAGAACGCCACGCGAACATTACGTACACGTCTCAAATGTAGTGTTGCAACCAACAATTTCTACCTGTGTTCATCAGGGTGAAGTAAAAAGATCATTGTCTTCTTATTGTCAATGGAAATTACGTGAAAATGGAGAGTGGTTGGCAAAAGGGTAGCATTGGATGCATATCAGTAAGCAACGAAAGAAAGTAAAATAAGTGAGAATGTCTTGGGTCATTTATGGAGACAAAGTAATGGAGTGGTAACAAATGGACATGATTGGGATATTGATTAGGACTAGGAGAACGGGTAAGAGAGTTAAGGAGATTAATGCAGAAAGGACCACCAAGTTGTGGAGATGACAATAATTCTTCTTTCTAGTTACTAAAATCCAATAAAAAGAGGAAATCACAGAAGAAATTGATTATACTGTGAGACAGAAAATAAATGAAGTGAGTCATTGATTTGTTGAAGGCGAGGCATGGCAGACACGCATGCAAAGACATGGTGGATGACAAGAAGAAACAGAAGAGAAGGATTGTATTATGATTTATGAGAATATGTAGATTGACATGAATGTCCGAATGAGATTGTAAAAGTTAAAGGAGTGGTTTATTATTGCATGAAATACCTAGGAGAAGAAAGAGCAAAGTTGAGAGAGAGTGTGAGTGGTCATTCAAATGTCTTTCAGTCTATTCAACCCAACTTGCTCCTCCATTTTCCATTCACAATTGACTTGTAACTCCACTAATCCCATCTTGATGTTGTGTTTCCCTCCATAAGAAGGTGATTTAGATTCATCAAAGTCTTCATGTTCGGCTTAATTCTTCTCTCTGGTTAATGACCAAACTTGAGTTAGTGGGTCGTGTTTGCCACTGTTGACTTTGTCATATAGTAATGGACTTTGCTATCACAATTAGGCAACTATACCATCCATATTTAAGAAATCACACGACCCGAGCCCACACCCAACCCACGCCAAAATGATATAACATAAAATAAAATCAGTAATATTTTAAAAAATACTGTAAAAAATATATAATCGAAAGAAGAGATAAAAGAATGGTGTAAATGGAAATGAATTCAATCCTGTGTACTTTGATCACACACTTTCAATTATTGGTATCATGAAAGAATATATATAAATTCTAAGAAGTGCCCTTTATTAATAAAAAAGAATGTCTTCAGTCTTGTCGCATTTAGGTTCATCCAGGGACTAGGGATTGGTTAGGTTTGGATAACCTCCATAAAATTCAACTCCATCATTCATCCAGTTAAACCATTGGATTAATATATTGTAATAACTATATTCAAAATAAAGTTTTTAATAATATAACAAAACTATAATTAACATTTACAATTTTATAATCAAATTAATATTATATATAGATGAAGCATATTTTCAATTAACTTTATTAGATCAAACCATAACGAGTATATTTTCCACGTGAATCACAACTTAATCTGATAATCTAGGTCGAATTTCACCCGTTCATTCTAGATTTTATAACCATGTATCAATTGATTTTTTTTTTTAATGAATAACTATAATCTGATTAATCTGATCATGTTGAAGACAATTTAGGTGAATTCGGTTTGCAAAATTTGGGTCATATATGATATATAATTTAAATTGTTAGGGCCATTATTTATTAAGCCAAATAATAAAGTGATATATAACTTTTGGCTAAAGGCATATGTCATGAAAATAAAATTGTGTCGAGACCATTGAGCAATTTCTAATTTGATGAGGGACCAAATTAGAAATACTAAAACTTAAGTAATTAACCTAATTCTGGTTATTTTAAGGGGTCGTGGTCCCCTTTTGGGAATACACACAGAACGTAAGTATCAGTCCTGTTTCTTTCTTTCTATCCCCATCAAGAGAGAAAATCAAGAGGAAATACAGGTGCTTCTTCAGGTGGAAGACCATAAGATCAATATAGTGCTCTACAAAGACATCATCGTTATGGCTAATTCGAGTACGCTTTCGCATTCGGTTTACAACATGTTTATCAGTATGAGATTATGTTTATGTTTGATCGTTAGAATCAAAATCAGGATTATTATTATTATTATTATTATTAATTTTCCAACAATTGGTATCAGAGCCGCCCATATTTGATTCATGTCTGTTTAATTTATAGAACCCTAATTATGAAAATTAGGATTAATTTTGTTTTAAACAATTCAAATTACCAAATTTTATGAACCCTAAGTGGAGAATAATCTCTAATTTTCGTGAACCCTAAAATTTAAATTTGGGGGTAACATCTCCAATCTGATTCTGCTTGCTGATGGAACCGTGGAGGAAGTTATGGATTCTTCTTCTTCTTCGTTTTTCCCTTTTGTTTCAGTTTAAGTTTCAAGTTTTACTGAGAAAGAAATAGTGTTTCAAATTTCAATCTTTCTTGTATTGGGTTATCTATTCTCTTTGAATCTTTTGTTTTTGTTTTTATTTAATTTTATGGGTTTTTGTTTTCGTTTTCTTTTCATGGTGGATATGGATGAGTTTGGAATTGGGGGTGGTGTTTGGGGAATTCCCAACACAGAAAATCTTAGGTAAATGGTGAATGTTTCCATAGGCGTGACTATTCTTATTTTATTTCCTTTAGGAAAATTTGATGTTAAATTCCCCTGTTTAGGGTTTGAATGATTACTGTTTAATCCCCTTTTAGGGTTTAGAGCAATATGCTAAAGAGACTCAGAACTATCTCCGTTTCATCCCTAGTGTGATTTTAGGGAGATGTTCATCCTTTATGTATTGGTGGAAAATTAGGCCTTTTTTCATCCTTTGATTTGTTCAAATGAGGTGTTCATCCCTAATGAGATTCTAGGGAGGTGTTCATCCTTAGTAGAATTCTAATGAGGTGATTCTCTTTTAAATTAGTTTGCAAATATTAAATATTTGGTTTTGTTATATAAATAAAATATTCAATTTTTTGGTAGTTTAATATTTTTTGTGAGCAAATTGAGTCAAGAAGTCACCAAAGTAACCTCTCTTGAATTGGACGAGTTCATGAAAAATATTGAATGTTAGTGTTTGTGTATATTCATGCGAGTATTAGTCGACCAAAAGGAAGATTAATATTTGGCCGAATTGCATACACACTTGTAATGATAAACATGTGATAATTATAAGGATTTGCTTTGTCGATGATAAATCAATCCAAAGACTGGTTTGTTGTTGGACGTGCTTTATTGTCAATGTTTGATTATCACAACAAGATACCTCTAGCAGTTAATATTACTGTCCAAAGACTTGATATTGATGGTGCAGTGAGTATCTTGAGATGAGGTAAACCACTATTTGAATATATATTATTTATTTTTTATATAATGTGAGCATAATTAGTTTATTTCTCGTGTTCTAAATTCAGCTACAATTGCTTATGTATACGCAATTTAAATTGCATTCCGGTCCGCAATAGAACAAATTTTGAGGATCTGGAAAGAGAACATTGATATTGTTCTTGGTTGCATGGATATGGATCTTGCGTTAAGGATCGAGCAACCCCTACTCCTACGGATTCAAGTACCTCTGAACAGAAAAGAGATTATGAGAAGTGGGATCGCTCAAATCGCATGAGTCTAATGATCATTAAGCGTGACATCTCGGAGGTGTTTAGGGGCACTGTTTGTGAAAACTGTTGAACATTCAAGGACTTGATGTTGCAAATAATGATCATGAAGAATGTTGATTTTGATGATGATCCAAGAGCTTAAAGACTTAGAGTATTGGAGATTGAAGATTGATGATTTCTGTATTGTAATAAGTCTGTTTTAGTTTGATTGAGTCTGTAATTATAGAATCTAAGATAGCCGGTACATAGTTTGGAACTTAGAAGCTTCAAAAAGCTCAAATTTATCATTCAGGCTCGGCTTTAATCGATTAAATAGGTAAATAATCGATTAAAACAGTGAGAAAACCATTTTCTGTACAAACTCACTGCTTTAATCGATTAAACAACAAAATAATCGATTATTCCGTACAGTTGCGTACAGATAATCGATTATTTCACCAAATAATCGATTAAACCGAGAGTATTGGGTTCGACGTATTTGGCTCTGTTTTAATCGATTATTACTCCAAATAATCGATTATTCCAGATCTGTTTCGATTTTAAACTTCAAACAAACCCTATTTTCGAAAACCCAATTACCAAGAACCCTAGTTTCGAAATCCCCAAATCCTAAACCCTAATTTCCCTACTTAAACTCTCCTTTGGCACTCAGAAAAGAAGAACAACTCTTTCCATACAAAAGTTAAGTGCTGTGAGTGCCAGAGAACTGTTTGTTGCAAGGAAAGGGGGCTTTTGGAACCTGGTGTGGGCTAGAAGCGATAAGAATCACTAAGTGGAGTTCTTAGTGGATTGTGTGTTGTGCCGTCTCTGGGGAAAGCTGTTCTTCATCTCTTGTGGGTTTCAAGAGAGGTGTTATCTTTAACTTTATCTTTTCCATTGTAATTTGTAATAACTTTGTTTATAGTGACAGTGTTAATCCTCTGTTTGAGTGATTAACAACTGGACGTAGGGTCTTTTGATCCGAACCAGTATAAATTTCCTGTGTAAGACTCTATCCTTTTCTCTATTTACATTTACACAGTTTTTAATCGGTAAAATTTGGGGAAAATTTTGAAAACCTAATTTTTATTAAGAAACCAATTCACCCCCCTCTCTTGGTTTTTGTCCGACCACGCGAACATTCCGCTGCGCGATTCTAATAAGTGGTATCAGAGCTTGCTTTGATAGTCATTCAAATTTTCGAAAATGGCCGGATAAAATCAAACTTTTGCCGAAGGTGCGTCTATCAACAGACCCCCACTTTTTGCGGGTCAAAATTATCCTTTTTGGAAGGTACGTATGCAAATATTTTTAGAGTCTGTTGATAGAGGCGTTTGGGACGCTATTTTAAACGGTCCATATATTCCTAAAGTAACTGAGAACGGTGTTGACGTTCCCAAATCTTTTTCTAGATGGACTGCCTAAGAAAGTAGAAAAACACAATTTGATGTTAGGGCTAGAAACATTATTTCATCTGCTCTAACCCTTGATGAGTTTTATAGAATTTCAGTTTGTAAAAGTGCACAGGAAATGTGGGAAATGCTTAGAGTGACCCACGAAGGAACTGACGACGTCAAAAGAGCGCGTAAAAACTCCCTAATCCAAGAATACGAGATGTTCTGGATGCAACAAGGAGAAACGATTTTCGACGTTAAAAAACGTTTCACTCATATTGTGAATCATCTCACCGGATTAGGTAAAGTATTTGACGTTGATGAATTAAATGTTAAAATTTTGAAATCTCTGGATAGGAAATGACAACCTAAGGTGACGGCTATCTCGGAGTCACAAAATCTTGCCACTATGTCTATGGCGGCGTTATTTGGAAAGCTAAGGGAGCATGAGCTTGACCTTGGAAGGCTAAATGAGGAAGAGGGTCAATATCAAAAGAAGAACCTAGCTTTCAAGACCGAGATTTCAAAAGGCAAAAATAAGAAAGAAGAAGAAGAGGACTCCGAAAATGATGAAGAAGAGATGAGTCTTTTCATAAGAAAATTCACCAAGTTCATGAAAGCAAAAGGAAAACACCCTTTCAAAGGTAAGGGAAAGGTAAAAGAAAATTCTTCCGTTAATATAAAATGCTATGGTTGTGGTGAAGCAGGGCATATGAAGACCGAATGCCCAAACAAGAAAAATGATGAACATAAGGGCAAAAAGCAATTCAAGAAGAAAGCCTATATTGCTTGGGATGACAGTGATTCAAATTTAGGATCAAGCGACTCGGAGATAGAAGCAAACATTTGCTTGATGGCAAATGACAACATATCATCTGATTTTGAGGTTAGTGATTCCGATTCATCCTCTAGTGATGAAAATGACCATGATGAATTGCAAAATGCTTATAATGAGTTATTTACTGCCTTTAAGAATATGAAAGACGAATTTAAAGTTGTAAAGAAGAACCTAAGAAGATCCGAAAAGGAAAATGAGTCATTAAAAATGAAAATTGCATGTTTAGAAGAAAAGGAGGTAGCCAATACGAAAATTGTATGCTTAGATGAAGATAAGGACTTAGCATGTGCAAATTGTAAAGAGCATGAATATGACATAGATATTCTTAACCATTTGCTTGACAAAGCCGAAAAAGAAATTGATGATCTTAAGAAGCATGAAATGGGAATTGCTCAAAATAATGTAAATCAAAGAGTTCCTTTGAAAAAGAGTAAAACTAAAAAGAAAAGAGTATGGATAGAAAAAGGAACTAGAGCATGTCATGTTAATAATGTATCTTGTTCTAAAACTACTTCAAATGCATGCTTCTATTGTATGAAACAAGGTCACACTTCAAATAGGTGTAAAATTAAACATTTTGGTGTTCCTAAAGGCAAATATATTTGGGTTCCAATTGTTAAATAAATTTGTTTGTCTCTAACCCCAAGGACCCAAAAGTTATGGGGACCTAAGTTTACTATGTTCTTGTTTTGTAGGAAACTTCCAAATCAAAGAAGTCTATGTGGTATCTTGATAGTGGATGCTCAAAACATATGACTGGAGATAAAACGAAATTTGTAAGTTTCAAAGCCAAAGAACAAGGATATGTGACTTATGGGGATAACAACAAAGGAAAGATTCTCGGAATTGGAAACATAGGTGGTGCAAACACATTGGAGATTAAGTATGTGCTTCTTGTTGATGGACTAAAGCATAACCTTCTTAGCATAAGCCAATTGTGTGACAAAGGATTCAAGGTAACTTTTGAAAGCAAATTTTGCACCATACATTTAATAGATTCCGAAAAAGTAGAATTAAAAGGCATTAGGCATAATAATATATATTTGATTGATTTGGATTGTTTACATGAGTCTAGTATAACATGTTTAGTTGCTAAGGAAGAAAACCCTTGGTTGTGGCATAAAAGAGCGGCTCATATAAATATGCATCATTTGAACAAATTGATCTCAAAAGACTTAGTTATTGGATTGCCTAAGTTAAAATTTGAAAAAGATAGATTATGTGATGCATGCCAAAAAGGTAAACAAGTAAAATCATCTTTTAAATCAAAGAATGTGATTTCCACTTCAAAACCCCTAGAATTATTACATTTAGATTTATTTGGACCTTCTAGGATAAAAAGCTTTGGTGGAAATTATTATGGACTTGTAATTGTTGATGATTACTCTAGGTACACTTGGACATTTTTCTTAACTACGAAAAGTGAAGCTTTTAAGGTCTTTAGAAAGTTTGCTAAACAAATTCAAAATGAGAAAGACCTAAGAATTAAAGTTTTAAGAAGTGACCATGGTGGTGAGTTTCAAAATGAAAAGTTTGAGAATTATTGTGAGGAAAATGGTATATTACATAACTTTTCTGCTCCTAGGACTCCCCAACAAAATTGTGTAGTTGAGAGGAAAAATAGGTCATTAGAGGAACTTGCAAGAACTATGTTAAATGAATCTAATGTTCCTAAATATTTTTGGGCTGATGCGGTTAGTACGGCATGTTATGTTTTAAATAGAATGCTCATTAGGTCAATTATTAAATCTACTCCATATGAATTGTTTAATGGTAGAAAACCTAATGTTGCACATTTAAAGATTTTTGGATGTAAATGTTTTGTGCTAAATAATGGAAAGGACAATCTAGGAAAATTTGATTCAAAAGCCGATAAGGGCATTTTTCTAGGTTATTCTCTAACTAGCAAGGCATATAGAGTGTTTAATAGGAGAACTTTAAATATAGAAGAATCTATTCATGTTACCTTTGATGAGATTGTAGACCTTGGGGAAAATCCTCTTGAGTCAAATAAAAGACTTGCAGGTGATGATGAATATATAAGGGAGGCTCTTGATGAACTGTATTTAGAAGATAATGAGCCTTCTCAAACTACTCAATTAGCAAAGGAATGGCAATCACCTAGAGGACTCTCAATGGACAATATCATAGGTGATATCTCAAAAGGGGTAAGAACTAGAAATATGACAAATTTCTGTATGTCTGTTGCTTTTGTGTTACAGATTGAACCTAAAAACATTGAGGAAGCACTTAAAGATGATCAATGGTGCATAGCCATGCAAGAAGAACTTAACCAATTTGATAGGAATCAAGTCTGGGAATTAATCCCAAGAGAAGAGTCACATCAAGTTATTGGAACTAAATGGGTATTCAGAAATAAGCTTGATGAAGATGGAAACATAACAAAGAATAAAGCCAGACTTGTTGCAAAAGGGTATTGTCAGGAGGAAGGTATAGATTATGATGAAACTTATGCTCCTGTTGCCAGGTTAGAGGCTATACGCCTACTTCTTGCTTATGCATCTATGATGAAATTTAAATTATATCAAATGGATGTTAAAAGTGCATTTTTAAATGGTTTTATTAAAGAAGAAGTGTATGTAGAGCAACCCCCTGGATTTGAAGATTTTAATAATCCTAATCATATTTTCAAATTAAAGAAAGCATTATATGGGTTAAAACAAGCTCCTAGATCTTGGTATGAAATATTAAGTAGTTTCCTAACTGCAAATGATTTTTCAAGAGGAAAAATTGATTCTACACTGTTCATTAAGAAAGTAAAAGAACATATCTTATTGGTCCAGGTATATGTTGATGATATAATTTTTGGATCAACTCGATAATTCGTTATGTGTAGAATTTGCTAAGATTATGCAGGGAGAGTTTGAAATGTCTATGATGGGAGAATTGACATTCTTCCTTGGACTACAAATCAAGCAACTTAAAGATGGCAATTTCATCTCTCAAACTAAATACTGCAAGGAGATTCTCAAAAAGTTTGGTATGGACACCTCAAAAGAAGCCAACACACCCATGGGAACTTCATGCTATTTAGACAAGGATGAATCAGGTTTGGAAGTTAATCAAACTATGTATAGAGGTATGATAGGATCACTATTATACTTAACCGCTAGTAGACACGATATTATGCATTACTGTCTGTGTGTGTGCTAGATTTCGAGGCTTGTCCTAAAGAATCTCACCTAATTGCAGGTAAAACATATTTTAAAATACTTAAAAGGAACTACTCGGGTTTGGCTTGTGGTATCCGTCTGATGCTTGTATTAGTTTATTAGGATATTCTGATGCTGATTATGGTGGATGTAAAATTGATAGGAAAAGCACTAGTGGGACATGTCATTTGTTAGGTTCATCCTTAATATCTTGGCATTCCAAGAAACAGGCATGTGTTGCTTTATCTACCAATGAAGCTGAATATATTACAACTGGTAGTTGTTGTGCTCAAATTCTGTGGAGGAAACAACAATTAGAGGATTATAGCATATATTTAAATGACATTCCATTAATGTGTGATAATACGAGTGCAATCAATCTAACTAAGAATCCAGTAATGCACTCTAGGACTAAACATATTGAGATTAAACATCACTTTTTAAGAGATCATATCAGCAAAGGAAACTGTAAAATAGAGTATGTAGACACTAAACGTCAATTAGCAGATATATTTACTAAGCCTCTACCCAAGGATAAATTCTATGATCTTAGAAGAGACTTAGGGATATTAGAAATAGCTTAAAATCTGCTTAATTTGACTGTTTCTGGATGATTGTTATGTTAAAATTCGTGGTGTAACATGTTCATAGGTTATTATGCATATAAATCTCAAAAACTTGATATAGCCTCTGGAATAATCGATTACTGGAAGTGATAATCGATTATTTTTCCTCAAAACGTCCAAAACAGGGTATTCTCCTCTGGAATAATTGATTATTTCGTGAAATAATCGATTAAATGCCTCAGATAATCGATTATTTGTTAGAAATAATCGATTAAAGCTGTCTGATATAGAGATAATCGATTATTTTGAGATATAATCGATTAAATGCGACCAGTCTTGCCTCCTAGCCGTTGCCAACGAATATTTTGCCATGGAATCTCTTCTATATGACCGTTGGAAGTATTTTCCCTATATATAGAGACCTCTAGTTCAATTATAATCACTTCTAACTCTTGCAATCAAGTTTTTCTTGCAATCTATACTCTCTTTGCCTCGTTATTCCCTCACTTGTCTCCAAATCTTCTTCATACTTCATCTATTCTTTCAAATGGCCTCATCCTCTCGCCCTAAGATTCCTACAAGAAGAAGATCTGCACCTTCTTCTCATTCCCGTCCTAATTCTGTTGAAGGATGAATTTCTGATACGGAAGGTCAACAGGAATTTCTGATGTACTGGAAGGAACGTGCCGTCATTTCTCCTAAATTCCTAATTGATGAGCAATTCATTCATAGAGGATTTAACTTTCCTAATCTTCTTGAATTTCAAGGAGTTCTCCCATTTATCCAAATGCAAGGTACATACTATCCTGACTTAGTTAGGGTATTCTATTCTAGATTTAAGTTTAGGGATCAAATTGCTACATCCCGTGTAAAAGGGGTTACCATAATTCTAGATGATGATATTTGGGAAAACGTTGTCCACTTCCCCATTAGAGAAGATGTTATTAACGTTTTTGGTGAGCTAGATGACTTTGATAGGTTCTTAGCTTATTGATCTTTTCTGCGGAATCCCTCTATGGAGATTGGGCGTATTCTTCATGCTGGACCTTTGAAGAAAGAAGAACGCATGATTCTTCATTTGCTTGTCTGGATTTTATGTCCCCGAGCCACAAATCATGCCCAATGCTCTTCTATTGATCTTCGCATTATTCATGCCATAATGAATAATGAACCTTTAGATTGGGGTGTTCTTGTCACAATGACAATGTTAAAGGCCAAACGTCATCCAACATTCAAAATTCCATATGCTCTTCTTGTATCCCGAATTCTTGAATATAAAGGAGTCAATGTCGAAGGTGAACAAGTTGTCCGAACTAATAACTTGAACCGCATGCTAGACAGCACATTGATTCATCTCCAAATGGTGCGGGTAAATGACATCTATGTTCACAAAGATGACGTCCAAAATCAAGGTGATGCAATTGAAGACTCTGATGAAGATATGCCTCCAGCAGCTGAGTTTCCCTCTACCCAAATCCAAAGTGTTGGAACATCCTCTTCGCATCAAGAAACAAGACAATCCATGGAAGATATGTTATCTGACATGAATCAAAGGATGCAATCGTTCTTCACTCTTTCTGGTGTACGACATGAGGAGTTAATTCGCCGTATATCGGATGTAGATGATAAAGTGTGTCGTTTAGAGAATAGATTTGATGCACACTTTAATGATCATGATAGTAAAGAATTTTAAATTCTGTTATGTATTTTCTTTTGTTATTGTCTTGATGTTGTAATGGATGAATGATTATGAAATAAAATATGATGCTTCTTTCATGCTATGATTAAGGGGGAGCTTTCTCTAAATTATGCATATTTTGAGGGGGAGATCTAATGTTTGTTCTTTCAGAGTTCTTTTTGATTATAATCAAAATAGGGGGAGAAAAATTTAAAGCCTATATTCAATTTTAAATTTTATCTGGTATGTTTAATGTGTTTGTTAGTATGACAGATAAAACAGGTTATTACAAGGGCTTTAAAAAGATAATTTTGATCATCATCAAAAAGGGGGAGATTGTTGAACATTCAAGGACTTGATGTTGCAAATAATGATCATGAAGAATGTTGATTTTGATGATGATCCAAGAGCTTAAAGACTTAGAGTATTGAAGATTGAAGATTGATGATTTCTGTATTGTAATAACTCTGTTTTAGTTTGATTGAGTCTGTAATTATAGAATCTAAGATAGCCGGTACATAGTCTGTAACTTAGAAGCTTCAAAAAGCTCAAATTTATCATTCAGGCTCGGCTTTAATCGATTAAATAGGTAAATAATCGATTAAAACAGTGAGAAAACCATTTTCTGTACAAACTCACTGCTTTAATCGATTAAACAGCAAAATAATTGATTATTCCGTACAGTTCCGTACAGATAATCGATTATTTCACCAAATAATCGATTAAACCAGAGAGTATTGGGTTCTGACGTATTTGGCTCTGTTTTAATCGATTATTACTCCAAATAATCGATTATTCCAGTCTGTTTCTGATTTTAAACTTCAAACAAACCCTATTTTCGAAAACCCAATTACCAAGAACCCTAGTTTCGAAATCCCCAAATCCTAAACCCTAATTTCCCTACTTAAACTCTCCTTTGGCACTCAGAAAAGAAGAACAACTCTTTCCATACAAAAGTTAAGTGTTGTGAGTGCCAGAGAACTGTTTGTTGCAAGGAAATGGGGCTTTTGGAACCTGGTGTGGGCTAGAAGCGATAAGAATCACTAAGTGGAGTTCTTAGTGGATTGTGTGCTGTGCCGTCTCTGGGGAAAGCTGTTCTTCATCTCTTGTGGGTTTCAAGAGAGGTGTTATCTTTAACTTTATATTTTCCATTGTAATTTGTAATAACTTTGTTTATAGTGACAGCGTTAATCCTCTGTTTGAGTGATTAGCAACTGGACGTAGGGTCTTTTGATCCGAACCAGTATAAATTTCCTGTGTAAGACTCTATCCCTTTCTCTATTTACATTTACACAGTTTTTAATCGGTAAAATTTGGGAAAAATTTTGAAAACCTAATTTTTATTAAGAAACCAATTCACCCCCCCCTCTTGGTTTTTGTCCGACCACGCGAACATTCCGCTGCGCATCAAATAAATGGAGTTTTAATCGATTAAAACATCAAATAATCGATTATAAGGTCAAATAATCGATTAAAACTTCAAATAATCGATTAAAACATAGAGGTTTTGGGTTCTGTTGTTTTGACTCTGTTTTAGTCGATTATAACTCCATTTAATCGATTATTTCAGTCTGTTTTTGTTTTTAAATTTCAAATCAACCCTATTTTCAAAAATCCAATTACCAAGAACCCTAGTTTCAAAATCCCCTATTCCTAAACCCTAATTTCCCTACTTAAACTCTCCTTTGGCATTTAGAATAGTAGAACAACCTTTTCCATACAAAAGTTAAGTGCTGTGAGTGCCAGAGAACTGTTTGTTGCAAGGAAAGGTGGCTTTCTGAACCTGGTGTGGGCTAGAAGCGATAAGAATCACTAAGTGGAGTTCTTAGTGGATTGTGTGTTGTGCCGTCTCTAGGGAAAGATGTTCATCATCTCTTGTGGATTTCAAGAGAGGTGTTTTCTTATCTTTATCTTTCCATTGTAATTTGTATTGTAACAATTTGTTTATAGTGACAGCGTTAATCCTCTGTTGAGTGATTAACAACTGGACGTAGGGTCTTTTGATCCGAACCAGTATAAATCTCCTGTGTAAGATTCTCTTCTCTATTTACATTTACACAGTTTTTAATCGGTAAAATTTGGGGAAAATTTTGAAAACCTAATTTTTATTAAGAAACCAATTCACCCCCCCTCTTGGTTTTTGTCCGACCACGTGAACATTCCGCTGCGCGATTCTAACAAGTGGTATCAGAGCTTGCTTTGATAGTCATTCAAATTTTCGAAAATGGCCGGACAAAATCAAACTTTTGCCGAAGGTGCGTCTATCAACAGACCCCCACTTTTTGCGGGTCAAAATTATCCTTTTTGGAAGGTACGTATGCAAATATTTTTAGAGTCTGTTGATAGAGGCGTTTGGGACGCTATTTTAAACGGTCCATATATTCCTAAAGTAACTGAGAACGGTGTTGACGTTCCCAAATCTTTTTCTAGATGGACTGCCTAAGAAAGTAGAAAAACACAATTTGATGTTAGGGCTAGAAACATTATTTCATCTGCTCTAACCCTTGATGAGTTTTATAGAATTTCAGTTTGTAAAAGTGCACAGGAAATGTGGGAAATGCTTAGAGTGACCCACGAAGGAACTGACGACGTCAAAAGAGCGCGTAAAAACTCCCTAATCCAAGAATACGAGATGTTCCGGATGCAACAAGGAGAAACAATTTTCGACGTTCAAAAGCGTTTCACTCATATTGTGAATCATCTCACCGGATTAGGTAAAGTATTTGACGTTGATCAATTAAATGTTAAAATTTTGAAATCTCTGGATAGGAAATGGCAACCTAAGGTGACGGCCATCTCGGAGTCACAAAATCTTGCCACTATGTCTATGGCGGCGTTATTTGGAAAGCTAAGAGAGCATGAGTTTGACCTTGGAAGGCTAAATGAGGAAGAGGGTCAATATCAAAAGAAGAACCTAGCTTTCAAGACCGAGATTTCAAAAGGCAAAAATAAGAAAGAAGAAGAAGAAGACTCCGAAAATGATGAAGAAGAGATGAGTCTTTTCATAAGAAAATTCACCAAGTTCATGAAAGCAAAAGGAAGGCATCCTTTCAAAGGTAAGGGAAAGGTAAAAAAAAATTCTTCCGTTAATATAAAATGCTATGGTTGTGGTGAAGCAGGGCATATGAAGACCGAATGCCCAAACAAGAAAAATGATGAACATAAGGGCAAAAAGCAATTCAAGAAGAAAACCTATATTGCTTGGGATGACAGTGATTCAAATTCAGGATCAAGCGACTCGGAGATAGAAGCAAACATTTGCTTGATGGCAAATGACAACATATCATCTGATTTTGAGGTTAGTGATTCCGATTCATCCTCTAGTGATGAAAATGACCATGATGAATTGCAAAATACTTATAATGAGTTATTTACTGCCTTTAAGAATATGAAAGATGAATTTAAAGTTGTAAAGAAGAACCTAAGAAGATCCGAAAAGGAAAATGAGTCATTAAAATTGAAAATTGCATGTTTAGAAGAAAAGGAAGTAGCTAATACGAAAATTGTATGTTTAGATGAGGATAAGAACTTAGCATGTGCAAACTGTAAAGAGCATGAATATGACATAGATATTCTTAACCATTTGCTAGACAAAGCCGAAAAGGAAATAAATGATCTTAAGAAGCATGAAATGGTGTTTGCTCGAAATGGTGTAAATCATCAAGTTCCTTTGAAAAAGCCTAAAATTAAAAAGAAAAGAGTATGGGTAGAAAAAGGATCTAGAGCATGTTTGGTAAATAATGCATCTTATTCCATAGCTACATCAAAAGCATGTTTTTATTGTATGAAACATGGTCATACTTCAAATAGATGTAAAATCAAACATTTTGGTGTTCCTAAAGGAAAATATATTTGGGTTCCTATAGTTAAATGAATTGTTTGTCTCTTTTATTTATTCAAAGAAAATGAATCAATTAGTATGTTTTAAACAGAATGCTTAGGTAAAATCATTTTATCTTTTCTACTGCATGAAGGTTCTTCACTTAAAGATTTTGCGAAATGCCTCTAAAATCGTTTTAAACAACTAAAAACAAAGTATTTTTATAAAAGCTTTCTTAAACATGTTTTTAACTCATATAGTTTTGAAAGAACCGATTAAAATCACTTAGAATGTTCAAAGAAGTTTTTTTTACAACATTTTAATCGATACAACTTGTTTTTAATCGATTAAAATCATTTAGAACTCATTATGATCGATCAGAATACAAATATGACCGATCAGAATCAATTGTGATCGATCAGATTTTAATTATGAGCGATCAGAATTTTTTCAATCGATTAAAACACGTTTCAATCGATTAAAATCACTTAAAGGGTCAGGATGATCGATCAGAATACAATTATGACCGATCAGAATCAGTTATGATCGATCAGAATTTAGTTATGACCGATCAGAACTCTTTTAATCGATTAAATCTCGTTTCAATCGATTAAAACAACTTAGAAATTTTCTACACAGCGTTTTAATCGATTAAAACTTATTTTTTTTTATCAGTTAAAATAACTTGAAAAGTTTTATAAGAAAGTTTTGCAGTATTTAAATAGATTGTTATGTCTCTAACCCCAAGGACCCAAAAGTTATGGGGACCTAAGTTTACTATGTTCTTGTTTTGTAGGAAACTTCCAAATCAAAGAAGTCTATGTGGTATCTTGATAGTGGATGCTCAAAACATATGACTGGAGATAAAACAAAATTTGTAAGTTTCAAAGCCAAAGAACAAGGATATGTGACTTATGGGGATAACAACAAAGGGAAGATCCTTGGAATTGGAAACATTGGTGGTGCAAACACTTTGGAGATCAAGGATGTGCTACTTGTTGATGGACTTAAGCATAATCTCCTTAGTATAAGTCAATTATGTGACAAAGGCTTCAAGGTAATTTTTGAAAGTAAATTTTGCACCATTCACTTGATAGATTCCGAAAATGTAGCATTGAAAGGCATTAGGCATAACAACATATATTTGATTGATTTGGATTGTTTGCATGAGTCAAGTATAACATGTTTAGTTGCTAAGGAAGAGAACCCTTGGTTGTGGCATAAGAGAGCGGCTCATATAAATATGCATCATTTGAATAAATTAATCTCAAAAGACTTAGTTATTGGATTGCCTAAGTTAAAATTTGAAAAAGATAAATTATGTGATGCATGCCAAAAGGGTAAACAAGTAAAATCATCATTTAAATCAAAGAATGTTATTTCCACTTCAAAACCCCTAGAATTATTACATTTAGACTTATTTGGACCTTCTAGGATAAAAAGCTTTGGTGGAAATTATTATGGACTTGTAATTGTTGATGATTACTCTAGATATACTTGGACATTTTTCTTAACTATGAAAAGTGAAGCTTTTAAGGTCTTTAGAAAGTTTGCTAAACAAATTCAAAATGAGAAAGACCTAAGAATTAAAGTTTTAAGAAGTGACCATGGTGGTGAGTTTCAAAATGAAAAGTTTGAGAATTATTGTGAAGAAAATGGAATATTACATAACTTTTCTGCTCCTAGGACTCCCCAACAAAATGGTGTAGTTGAAAGGAATAATATGTCATTAGAGGAACTTGCTAGGACTATGTTAAATGAATCTAATGTTCCTAAATATTTTTGGGCTGATGCAGTTAGTACTGCTTGTTATGTTTTGAATAAAATGCTCATTAGGTCTATTATTAAATCTACTCCATATGAATTGTTTAATGGTAGAAAGCCTAATGTTGCCCATTTGAAAATTTTTGGATGTAAATGTTTTGTGCTAAATAATGGAAAGGACAATCTAGGAAAATTTGATTCAAAAGCCGATGAGGGCATTTTTCTAGGATATTCATTAAATAGCAAGGCATATAGAGTGTTTAATAGGAGAACTTTAAATATAGAAGAATCTATACATGTTACCTTTGATGAGATTGTAGACCTTGGGGGAAATCCTCTTGAGTCAAATAAAGAACAACCTTTTTCATACAAAAGTTAAGTGCTGTGAGTGCCAGAGAACTGTTTGTTGCAAGGAAAGGGGGCTTTCTGAACCTGGTGTGGGCTAGAAGCGATAAGAATCACTAAGTGGAGTTCTTAGTGGATTGTGTGTTGTGCCGTCTCTAGGGAAAGTTGTTCATCATCTCTTGTGGATTTCAAGAGAGGTGTTTTCTTATCTTTATCTTTCCATTGTAATTTGTATTGTAACAATTTGTTTATAGTGACAACGTTAATCCTCTGTTGAGTGATTAACAACTGGACGTAGGGTCTTTTGATCCGAACCAGTATAAATCTCCTGTGTAAGATTCTCTTCTCTATTTACATTTACACAGTTTTTAATCGGTAAAATTTGGGGAAAATTTTGAAAACCTAATTTTTATTAAGAAACCAATTCACCCCCCCTCTTGGTTTTTGTCCGACCACGCGAACATTCCGCTGCGCGATTCTAACAAGAGATTATGAGAAGTGGGATCGCTCAAATCGCATGAGTCTAATGATCATTAAGCGTGACATCTCGGAGGTGTTTAGGGGCACTGTTTGTGAAAACATCATAAGTGCCAAAGAATTCCTTGCTGAAATTGAGCAGCGCTTTGCAAAAAACGATAAAGCGGAGGCAAACACTCTTCTTCAGAACTTGATCTCCATGAAATATCAAGGCAAAGGAAATATCATAGAGTACATTATGAACATGTCTAATATTGTTTTTAAACTCAAGGTACTAAAGCTTGAACTCTCAGAAGACTTGCTCATTCATTTGGTGTTGATTTCTCTTCCTGCAACGTTTAATCAATTTAACGTATCTTACAACTGTCAGAAGGATAAATGATCTCTTAATGAGCTCATTTCACATTGCGTACAAGAAGAGAAAAGACTAAAGCAAGACAAGACAGAAAGTGCTCATTTTGCAAGCACCTCCACGGCTAAGGTCAAAAGAAAGAGATCAGAGGATCTCGAGAAAGAGGCTGCTAAGGGTCCAGAACAAAAGAAACAAACTCAAGAAAACAAATGTTTCTTTTGCAATAAGACTGGACACATAAAGAAGAAATGTGATAAATATCATGTTTGGCGTGAAAAGAAAGGGTTGCCTAAACTACCGGAAGCCAATTGATTCTGAAAGATGGATTTATGTTGGAGATGTCGAATCGGTAGAGGTGGAAGCTATAAGACATTTTAAATTGTTATTGAGTACTAGTTTTTTTATTTGGATTTGAAAGACACTTTTGTTGTGCCGTCATTTAGATGAAATTTAGTTTCAGTTTCTTATTTGGACAAATTATGTTATTTGTGTTCATTTGGAAACAATAAGTTCAGTTTGTCTTTTAATTCAGATATTGTTGGAACTGGTTCACTTTTGATTTATGATAATTAGTATTTACTTGATATTGTGGCCACCTATAATGAAACCCTTAATACAGAATCACGTCGTACTAAACGGAAAATTGAAAATACTCATTCAGGTGCATTATGACACAAGTGCTCAGGTCACAATCAAATCGTGACGTTTGAGCTTGTGTTACACTCTTAAAGATATGGTAGAGAGTATGATTTGTCATTCCACCTTACTGGAATAACTTTGGGGAGAAACACTAAATACGACAACTTATATTCTAAACAGAGTACCAACTAAAGCAGATACCAAAACACCTTATGAGCTTTGAATTGAGCGACAACTTAGTCTGAAGCATTTCCATGTGTGGGATTGTCCAGCTGAGGCAAGACCTTATAAGTCAAATGAAAAAAAATTGGACTCCCGAACAGTAAGTAATTATATTATTGGTTATGCTAAAAGATCCAGGGGATATAAATTTTATGATCCCACATTAAAGACAATTTTTGAGATGGGAACTGCTAAGTTCTTTGAGGATATTGAGTTTGGGGGGAAGAATAAGATTAAGAACTTCATCTTGGAGGAGGAATCGGTAACAATTTCAGAACTGATTCAAATAATTACTTTTGATAAAGTAAGTTCGGAACCTCCACAATGCATTATTGATAAACCCCTTACTCAAGATGATTTGGTTGTTCATGAAGAACAAACTCAAAATCCTCAAGAACCTGTGCATCATGAGCTAATAACTTTGCAGAGATCCACTAGAGAAAGAAAAAGTGCTATTTCGGATGATTACATGGTATTTCTTCAGGAACATGAGGAAAATAATGATATAATGGAAGATGACTCAGTTAACTTCCGTCAAGTTATACAAGGTTCTAACTCTCAAAAGTGGATTGAAGCAATAGGATAATTATAAGTCCATGCAAGACAATAAGGTTATTGGGAACTTGTCCCATTACCAGAAGGTATGAAACTCATTTGGCTTCAAGATGAATATTGTTGATGATTGTATGTATCACAAGTTTAAAGGGAGACAAGTTTAGTCTCAATCAGTGCCCAAAGGGAATTTGGAAATTGAGGAAACGCAAAAGATTCCCTATGCATCAGTTGTAGGGAGTTTGATCTATGGCTAAGTATGTACGCATCCAGACATAGCATATATAGTTGGGGTTCTAGGCAGATATTTAAGCAATCCATGAATAGACCATTGAAAAGCAGCAAAAAGGGTCATAAGATATTTAAAGAGAACAAAATATTATATGCTCACATATAGGAGGTCAAACTAGTTGGAGATCGCTGGGTTTTCTGACTCAGATTTTTTAGGATGTCAAGAATTTGTAACATGCTATGAGGCATCAAATCATGGAATATGACTGAGAAATTTTATCACAGGGCTGCAAATTGTGAAAGGCATTGAAAGACCACTTAAGTTATATTGTGACAATAAATCAGCTATATTGTTAAGGAAAGAGTACAAAGTGGACAGATTTTCATAGAACACTTAAGGACAAACTCCATGATAGCATATCCTCTAACTAAAGGACTTCCGCCCAAGGTCTTTCATGAGCATGTTGCTCACATGAGTGTTTTACAGTTTGAGGAATTTGTGGTTTAGTGAGAGTTAGTCACTTTCATATATTTTATGTTCTATGTTTAATTTCATATATGTATACATTGATTTTTGGACATATTTGGTTATCTATAAATATGCGGTTTTTTCGTTCATTCATTACACTTTGTACAGTAAGGATATTATATCGATCTCGATAAGTTAAAGTTTGGACTAGTTGAAAATAGACGTGTACAGATCACCTTCACGTAATTTTTCATGCTACACATTTCATGATGAATCCATGTCATTTGGTTATGTTAGGATGAGTAATCATTGTTGGTTTTAGTTGCGATGATGCAATGAAAAGCTGGTTTGGTTCTATATCCTGATATGATTAATGGACAGGACTTTTGAAGTATGCTAAAAGAATATAATGACAATTTTGAGCTCATAAAGTCTAACACATTTGTAAGGTTGTAAGGACATATATATTTGTGACCAGTGGGAGATTATTGGCAAAATTTGGGTCATGTATATATATGATACATAATTAAAATGTGTTAGGGCCATTATTTATTAAGCCAAATAATAAAGTGATCTGACTAAATTAAAGTTTTGGCTAAAGACATATGTCATGAAAATAAAATTGTGTAGAGACCATTGAGCAATTTCTAATTTGATGAGGGGCCAAATTGAAAATACTAAAACTTAAGTAATTAATCTAATTCTGGTTATTTTAAGGGGTCGTGGTCCCTTCTGAAGACACACGTAGAACGTAAGTATCGATCCCGTTTCTTTCTTTCTATCCCCATTAAGAGAGAAAATCAAGAGGGAAATACGAGGTCTTCTTCAGGTGGAAGACCATAAGATCAATATAGTGCTTTACTAAAGACATCATCGTTATGACTAATTCAGGTACGCTTTCGCATTCAGTTTATAACATGTTTATCAGTATGAGATTATGTTTATGTTTGATCGTTAGAATCAAAATCAGGATTATTATTATTATTATTATTTTAATGAATAACTATAATCTGATTAATCAGATCATGTTGAAGACAATTTAGGTGAATTCATCAAGTCATTTAATAAATTAGCAAAAAACATATGTTTAATGATACTCTCATGATAAAACACGAGTTAAATTGAATTGGGAGGGTGAATCCAAACCCATACGCATACACATACACATATATAATCAAAACCCTTTCCAAATATTTGATCATATCAAAGGTTGATCATATCAAAGGTGAAAGGTGAGAACAACATAGTTACATGGGACATAATATTGTTGAAGTACCCGTTACGTATTGCATTTCACGACACCTTAATCGATTATGACATAGGCATAACCATTTGAGCCACGTATTGCACGCCAATTTTTATAATCTTACTTTTGTTTGCGACTATGCAGTATGTCATGTATTATATATGTCAATTTGAAGTGGTGATCCACACGTAAGTCACCTTTATTAAAAAAAAAAAAATTATATAATGGGTAGGCATTATTTAAAACTTCAATTAATTAAAAGAGTTAATGACTTAAGAGCGAAGTTATATATAAATACGACTTTAAAAAAGTTGTAAGAGAAGTAATTTCAGGTAAACTAAAATGGATTAACATCACAGGCTATAAGCTGAAAGTATCTGAAAATAACAGCTTTTATTCTATTGTTTTCACTCACGTTAAATCAAGTTGTTATTCAATAAACTCCTAAATAAGCAAGGCAAAACCAGAGCAAACTCTCCTCTTTATACGTTGTACGAAAACAACACTGTAACTTGGGATTGATTTTCATTAAAACGGTGTTTGTAAATTAGAGATAATCTTATTCTTATAGATTCACCTTTGTGATTTTAAGGCAATACGTATTCAATAAAAATATATAGAATTAAATATAAAAAACAGATAGTTTATATTAACAATACCACCTTTTATTTTCCCCACTCCTATGTTTAGGGTAATTTAGAAATGAGTTTTGGGATGATTAATGAAATAAAAATGCACTTAGCTTAAAAATAGAATCTCTGGTAATTTAGAAATGAGTTTTTGGGATGAGTAATGAAAGTTCGAGCATTCTCCAATTACGAGGGCTCTGGTTTTTTTCGAGTTAAGAATATTTTTACGTTGTTAGTTTAGTTCTAACAGTAACGTTGTTATTAGGGTTGCACTTTAATTGATATTTATGGTTCCACCAGCATGTATAAGGTCAATTGATCTCATTTTTTTCATGCTTTCAAAATAAAACCAGTCTTACTGTACTAACTACTCCTAAAATTAGTGGAAATTTCACTATAGTATCATTCTCATGAAAGTTATGTATACTTAGATTGATTAAGACAATATGATGTACAAGATTACAGTCTGAGTGATTTACAGGGACATGTCATCAATTAAACTTTTTTTTAGTAGAAAGTCAAGTTACATATTTTAAATTATTTAATGAAAAGCATTATATATATATGAAAAATGACAATGTTTTGAAAAATATAAAATAATTGGAAAACATACATCACAATAGTTTAACTCAGTTTAGTGACTAAATGAATATGAAATATGAGGAATAATGTTACCAAAATTGGAGCTAAATAAGTGAATATGTCTAAGATAAGAATAAAAAAAAATGATGTTAAAAGATAATTTTCTCTGTTAACCAATGAAATATAATTAATGGAAAAAATGAAGAAAAGAAGATGTGTAAAGAAGCGAAAGCATGGGTTAGTTTTGAAATTAAGAAAAAGGAAATGTTTTTGATTTATTATTTGGGAGTGAAATATTTGCACCTGATGACCAGAAACTGTCCCCTGTCCCAGCTGTCTTTTGTCGAATGTCCTTCGGCTCCTCTCCCCGTATGGTGAGAAAACAAAACGGAGTGGTCCCCACGTCCCTTAGCAAGGGCAATGCCCCCAACCCAATGAATGTTTTCCATTCCCAAACCCAAACAATGCAACTAATAGAAAAACAACCATTTGGTAACACCACCAATATTCATCATACACATACACTACCACTGCAGTGCTGCACCTGCACTATTATTCATCCAAATCAATTCCCACTCCCACAGCCACAATTCGTCCATTATTCTACATTTACACACTTATCTTTACTTAATTTCTCATTTAATGCAAAATTACCAGAGTGGATTCGGTGCATCATTAACTTTTTAATTAATAAGATAAACGTTATATGGTCACTGCTGCACAATAGAACGAATGTAAAGTGTACACGTTAGAAATTGGGGAATTGCAACGTTGATCACGGAGCAACAGTGTTGGTGCGATCTGAGCCATGGATGGCGAGCACCAAGATTGACGGTGTACAAGTGTCGGTGGCTCATTGGTGATGACGCTCAATTGCTCCAACACAATTCCTTTTGTGGGACCCATCGCCTGTCCCACTTTTCTAATTCTCTGCAGTTGAGATGAGGAGGCCACAAACGAAAACATTACCGTCTCTCTCTTACTCGTTTCTTATTATTTATATTTGTTTTTTCCGTCACCAGAAAGGCTAAAGTGAAGAAGCCTGGCCAACAGTGAATTGTTGTAGCGGTAATTTTTTATTTTTTTTTTAAAGTAAAAGGATGAATGGGTATATATATGTGTGGGAGTATACAGATATAGATATAGATATGGTGGTGCAGCTGTGGTGATTTGGCATTTTCTGGTTTTTGTTCGGTGCTTGTTGGTTGGTTGGTTTGTTGGTTCCATTTGATGTTTACATAGAGGAGCTAGCTTAGCTACTTTGGGCAAAAGAAACCCAGAGAAACGCACACCCCACTGCACCTGCTGCTCATACACTAAGAAAGAAGGAACCCCTTTACGCTTTAGAGACCAAACCCCTACTTTTGTACCACGGAATCATTACTCTCACTTCCAGTTTCAGTTTCAGATTCAGACTGATAGCGAGTCTTGCAATTTTTAGTGCTCAGACAAATAATATAATTTGCGGTAGGGGTGATTGGAGAAGGAACACACGAAGAGCGATTGCGAAATGATAATGTTGTTTTCGAATTGTCATCTTGGTTGGTTCACCATTCTTGTCAAATGAGGTATGCGTTTTGGAATGTTCTAATTCGTTGCTTGAATCTTCACAACACAACCCCCTCCTAAAGTACAATTCGTTTTCATCATTTTTTTTTTTTCCTCTTTATTCACAAGTTCCGGGTGAATTTTTTTCGACAAGCAGATTAAATTGCATGCAATAGACTGGCAAGATGTTTTAAGCACCATGCCAGCGAACCTCCCTGTGTTGGTTTGAGAGAGAAAACAAAAGAAAAAGAGTTGCGTTGTTTCATTAAAAATTTCCAGAAAAAAATTCCTGCAAATTTTTGAAGGAAAAATGGACTGTACTAATGAGTTGGAAATGCAAGAACCGAGCATTGAGACGGATAAGCTAAGCTACGAAATCTTCTCCATCCTCGAAAGCAAGTTCCTCTTCGGCTACGACGATCCGAAGCTCTGGTTCCCCAAACAAATACCCCCCAAGCCGGAATCTCAAACCCCGGCGAACGTCACCGCCGCAGACGACGTCTCCGCCGTCAAGAACCAGCGCGGCAAGATATGCATTCTCGCCATCGACGGCGGCGGCATGCGCGGGATTCTCCCCGGAAAAGCCCTCGCTTACTTGGAAGCCGCTCTGAAGAAGAAATCGGGCGACCAGAACGCCACCATCGCGGACTACTTCGACGTGGCCGCCGGCGCCGGCGTAGGTGGCATCTTTACAGCGATGCTCTTCGCGACTAAGGACCACCGGAGGCCGATTTTCGCCGCCGACGACACTTGGCGGTTTCTCGCAGAGAAAGGAAACAAGTTCTACCGCGCGGGCGGCGGCGGCGGGGGGTTCCTGAAGAGGTTGCTTTCCGGCGGGTCCGGTTCGGTGGCGACGGCGACGGCCGGTTTGGAGAAGGCTGTGAAGGAAGCGTTCACGGCGGAGAAGGGTGGGAGTTTGACGCTGAAGGACACGCTGAAACCGGTTTTGATTCCGTGCTACGACTTATCGAGTACGGCGCCGTTTTTGTTCTCACGTGCGGACGCGTTGGAAACGGATAGCTTCGACTTCCGGTTATGGGAGGTGTGTCGAGCAACTTCGGCCGAACCGGGTTTGTTCGAACCGGTTCAGATGCGGTCCGTAGACGGTCAGACAAAGTGCGTAGCAGTGGACGGAGGGTTGGCGATGAGTAACCCAACGGGCGCAGCAATCACGCACGTGCTGCACAACAAGCAAGAGTTTCCGTTCGTGCGAGGCGTGGAGGACCTTCTGGTTCTGTCCCTCGGAACAGGTCAACTCTTGGAGGTGAGTTACGACTTTGACCGCGTCAAAAGATGGAAGGCCAAGGATTGGGCCCGGCCCATGGCCCGCATTTCTGGCGACGGCTCCTCCGACCTCGTCGACCAGGCCGTCGCCATGGCCTTTGGTCATAACCGCAGCACCAATTACGCCCGCATTCAGGTATTTTTATTTTTATTTTTATTTTTATTTTTTTGGTGGGGTCAGTTACTCAATTTTGTGGTTAGTCAAATTGTCAATTGTCAGAATGTCACAACTACGCTTTGAATAAATGGAGAAAGGAAACTGTCAATGGCTTTCAATTTTTTTTCTCTTTTCCGGTAACTGGTTGAGTTTGTGAACTTCATAAACGTTAAGGGGGGTATTAAATGGAGTCAATTTCACACCAGCCGGAGGGTAGGGGGTGTGGGGTTTCCGTTGGGGATCTGTTGTGTGTTGTCTGGATGTAGCAAGTTGATGAGTACGTATGGGGTAGCATAGCTGGATTTGGATTTGTTATGGGATATCTATTGATGGATGCGTGTTAATTAATGTCGTGCTTTTTGTCCATTTTGATTTGTTTTTCCATGTTTAGGAAACCTTCCCGTTCTTGAGCAACTTGGATTTGGTTATACCATGGAATGGATACATACACATACAAGTTGGTATTTTAGATAATTGAATTACATTTTGTGAGTTGGATTCATTCAAGCAATGCCCAATTCAGAATCTTCCTTAAATATAACCGTGTCGTGTGTAGTAGAAAACCTTTTTTGATCTTAGGTATAACTATAATAAAAGCCCATTCCATATTGGTTGGGATTGTGATCGCCAAAAGTTTTTATTTTATTGTAATTAATGTGTGTATCTCGTCGTTCAATTTCCTTTATGGTCGTTCATTCTGTCCTTTTTGTTTGAGTGTATGATGCTGGCTAGCATTCAAATCTTACTGACACCGTCCATGATATAGAGATGAGTGTAATATTTAGCAGGGTATATTTCAGTTTTACATGATGGATGTTCTGAGGGATTCTTGTATGACAGGCAAATGGGTCGAGTATGGGGCGTTGTGGACCCAATGTGGATACAGATTCAAGTCCCGGCAACGTAAAGATGCTGGTTGGAATAGCAGAGGAGATGTTGAAGCAAGAGAATGTAGAGTCAGTGTTGTTTGGAGGAAAGAGAATTGGGGAGCAGAGTAACTTCGAGAAACTTGACTGGTTTGCAGGAGAACTTGTCCAGGAGCATCAGAGGAGGAGCTGCAGAATAGCTCCCACTGTTGCTTTCAAGCAAGCTACCCCAAAAGCGACTTAGGCCATGGCCAACACTACAAAGAATCAACCTAAAGAAAAAGGTAACCACTCTTTGTTGTTTTGTTTTGTGTTTACCTCAATAATTTTTAAACATCCTTTCAACGAAAGCGTTTTAGGGGACCCGCTGTATAAATTACCAGAGGGAAGGCATCTTAATTAAAATAATGAAGCCAATACAACACTATTCAGGTGTTTTTGTTTTCACTCTTAATAAATCAAACATGCCTGACATTGCATTGCCAAACTAATCCCATTTTTTAATAGCTCCATTTAATCAGATCACACAAGCATTTATGTCGACGTACATGACAGAATAACATTTTTAAATTCTTTTTCCTATTCAGTAATTTCTTTAGCTACTAGGAAAGTTTGTTTGCCGGAATGAACTCTTCCTATTTTTAGGTTTATAATTTAATTATTTTGCTGTTCTCTTGGGAAATGTTGGTGATGGGGTGAGGTTTAGAACATAATATTGGTAAAATTAATTGGTGGGGGATGATCACCTACTTGTGGATGTCTTGTAGTGAAATATGATCAGGTTCATCCTAACTACCCCACTTGAATTTCATTGACAAACATTGAATTGTTATCAAAAACAGGTGCTGAATTTGTCAGCTTCTGTGTATGCGTGGACGTGAACTTGTCTAAGTTGTCTCCTCATTAGCTCAGTATAGGTTATCAAATATTTTAACAGGCAATATGTCGTATAGAAGGAAGATGAAAGAACATAGGTGATGTCGGGCCACCGACACTTGTTAGTATTGGAAAGGGCATTGTGGTCAATTCATTTCAAAAGGGGAAAAGCCGGATGGGAACTTAGAAGATGTTAATAAGGGTATTTTGATCGTAAAGAATGAGATCATGGCGGGACACCCTTGAAAGGATTTCCGTAGTCCTGAAAAGGTGCTTCTCATGTCATGATGCCAAGGGCGGTTGGGTGGGGTGGTTGACCATTAACTTTGCTCTTCAGGGGTAAATCAAATTAAGTATGGAGTTTCTTAACTAGTTAACTTCGTGTGCAGAGGGCATTGAGGTAATTTTATTGAAATTCTGACATTCACACTGGTTGTAGGTCATATCCTAATTAAGTAGGTTCCTTCTTTTTCTGAGGTTTGTCGTATCTTGTTTCCTCCCTCGATCCGTATATTTGGTTGCATATCTTCTCTGTATCTTTCCCAACCAAAGATGGTAGTTTTCTATCCCCTGGAATAAATGACCAGGTCTAATACATTTTTGTAAATTTGTAAACTACTGTGTTATTCAAACCACTTGATTTTCTGTGAGATTTCACAGAAACCAATTTTCATACTTTAATGGAGTAGGGGTTCTTTTCATAAGTATGTTTCTGGGGCATCTTATTGGAAATTAACTTTATTACATAATTTTGACTAAATAAAGAACATTTGGGCTGTCAGAGAGAAATTGGTTGGTTTGCGGATTCGGGGAATTCTGACTATTAAGGGAACAGTGTAATGGAGGCAACATTACAAGGCATGAGCAGATTTAAAAACAAATATAAAAGAAAATAACTGAACAAAAGGTATTCACTATTAGGTCACTGCTCACATGTCCCCTAGAAAGGGAGAATGTTCAATAGATGCTCAAAAATCCAAACGTTTTCCTTTATTTTCTTTCAACCTCTCGAATGATTGTGTTTGCTAACCCCAATGTACAATAGGGTTCTACAAAATTAAAATTCCAAACAATATGGTTCTTTTCATTTTGTCTAATTCTTGAAGTGTATACAAGTTCATGATGTCAATTTGAAAACCTTGTAGTGTATAATGCGAATTGTATGTTAAAGATTTTGACGTGAAGTTTGATTTGTTGCAGGGAAAAACCGATATAGGAGGAAGCAGGAGCATGAAAAAAAAATAAAAAAGAAAAGGAAAAGGCAGACGGTAGTAGTAGTATAGCAGCTTTACTTTTGAAGATAGACAAAGAAGGTTAGGGAGTCGAGTGAAAAGGACAAGCGGTGTAAAAAGGGTGGAAAATCTTTGTGGGATACTTTGCTCTCCGGAGGACAGACATTGTGGTGTCCACTCCACCTTTCTATTAGGGTAAGAAACCAAGAAAGAAAAAGCCAAGTGTCTGAGTTTAAGCTTTTCAGGGTCAAACATGAATCAAGTGTGGATTTTTTTTATTTTAAAGATGAAAATTCAGGGTCGTCAATTGGGTCACATTCTTCCATTCTCCTTTCCTCTCTTTTTTTTTTTTTTTAAATTTATTTATTCAAGAATGTTTTGTAAATCTCTTTTATATTTCAGAAAAATTCATCCCTGCTTCAAAGAAATTCTTAATGTATGGGCTACATTGTTATTTTAAATCTCAAATATGTCGCCATACTTGTCTCTGACCACAGATTGGTTTCTCAGAAAATACTTGAACAATGTAACTGGAAAGAAAAAGAGACACTATCTTCACACTAAAATAAGATAAAAGAGCAAAAAAATAAACTGAATAACTAAAAGGTAATAATTAAGTTTTCATAAAATTTATAAAGTTTTATATATTTATTTCAGTTTAAATCATGGGTATCGTTGGTGCTAACAAAATGGTAGTTAGTGGACAAGTAGCCGTTATTCTGTTTTAATTGTGTGGCTTTGTGGAAGAGAGTTATGAATATTGCTCACATAACAACTAATGAGGTATGAAATGAAATTTGACCGTAGTCTGGTCCATGCGCATGCTGAACTGATGAGCCCTTTCCTGCGCTACGCTCTATTTGCTTTTCAACGTACCAACAAAACTCATGTAACATCATCGCGTGATACTATATAATAATAAAACTGTTTCAGATTTAAAAAAAATGTTATTTCTTTCACACTTTTAAATGTCAATATTTACATTATCATTTTAAATTATCAAAATCTTTTTTTTTTTACTTATTTTTAAAATATTAAGAACCATTTTTTTTATCGATAAGTAACTCTTAAATAATCTTGGACAACATATAATAAAATTGATAATATATTATAGTACACACAAACACACCAAAATAGTTTTACATCAATTTTTTTATAATAAGTAATATATATATATATATATATATATATATATATTATTTTTTTCTTTGAAAAGTGCACAGCATTTTTTTTATTACTACTAAAAAAGCATATAATTTTTATTTTATTCATACATTGACAAAATTCAATAGTAACAACAGGAAGTCGGCACTAAACTTTTCGAATTACTATTCGATCTAAATTTCTTGTATGCTTCCTCACATTCTCACCTATTCACTGCATGAATATTTTAAATTCAGATGAATTTTTAAAAATGAATTAAGAAGTATAATGCTCAAAGTTCTGTATATATATATATATATATATATATATATAAATAAATAATTTAGATAAAGTATATTATATTCAAACATTAAAAATGTAAAAATATAATTAATTTAATGTATACTACTATTCTGTAATTTATCATATAGGAATACTTTCAGGTCCTCAAGACTAGCCCGGACAAAAAGGAAAAAAAGGCAATGCATTAAAAAAAGCGCATGCAGTGAATTATATGTTTCTTCATTTTGCATTTCGTTCCATTTTTTTATACTATTACTTCAACAACAATCATCATAAAAATCATACTTAGAACTTCTGATAATTGAAAGTGTAAGTTTAGTATATAGATTAAACCCTCCATCATCTGTTGTGTCTGAGAATGAACAGTGCAAGTTTCTAAGAATGAAAACACTGTGCAGCAATAGGATCGAAAGCCTAAGAAACACGAAGTGAAAGCATAAGATTGTGAAGATGATGTGGTGGCCATTACTTTTTCATTCCCCGTAATTGAGGCTAACCCTACCTACCTTTTTAACTTTTTGTTGACATTTTTGGCTTTTCCATACAAATTTTACTTCATATTTTGGGAGGGTTTAAATTTAGTAACCATCCAGAGAGAAGTTCATTTTTAGAACACGAGTCTATTATCAACCGCATCCACGATTTGATAATCAACCCTGAACCACACATTACGAAGTACAATTTAATTTTCAATGCCATTTATAGATCTTGGATCATCCTAGTCAATCACTTAAACCACCACTTCTATATACCCTAACTAAGTAAACTGAATTCAATTTTCTAACAAAGAAAATGACAATAACCATGCATGTCATTATCATGAATCAGCCGTGGTCCTCTTCTCCAAGAGAATCATCATATTCCAAACATTTTATCCATCAATAAAAAAGGTTTGTAAATAATACAATAATCTTTTATCAATATATTTATGCAAAAAAAACCCCAAATAAATCTTCTCTTCAATATTTCATAAACCATATTTAAAAAAAAAAAAAAACATTACAGTTGTATGACTTAACCTAAATGTTGTTTGAAAAGTATTGTGTTTAATGAAACGTCTGAATCGGTAACGATGGCACTTTTTGATGATATATAAATTAAACACCTCTTATGAATATCCATCTAAGGTGGTGTAAAAATACTAAACATGACCCTACCATTGTTTCACATGCATGAGCAGACAAGAAATATGTTCTACTATTCCAGTGAAAAAGTTAACGTTGACAGTGTCTATACCAACTATTCAATTGTTTTTTGCAGTTTTTAAGTAATCATGCATCAAAATCCAACACCACCACTGTTTGATCCTTTCCGTCCTATCTTACAGAAAGATACTTTCCCTTATCAGTTTCCCACCTAATTAAATTCCCCTCCACTAATCAAACAGACATAAAGATAAATTGGTGGATTCTTGTCAATTGTTGCTTTTTTTGACATTTTTGTCTTCCTTTGATCACATTTAGCATCTCATTATAGGATGCTTTCTCCATCTTTTCCACTATTCAATGTGAAAGACACCACTTGTATTTCGATAAACCAGCTTATATATACACACACACACAAACACACACACACACACACACATATATATATATATATATATATATATATATATATATATATTGTTGGGAAAAATATGCTGAATCTTCCCATATGGTCGGATCTCGTGAAAGTGAAATAAAAGCGGAATAATTGCACACACAAGTTGATAACGGAGTTCGGCCAATAATGCCTACGTCTCCGGACTACTACAGATCTCTTTCGGGAGAAAAAAATACACAAGTGTTTACAAAACACTCTCAAAACACTCACAACTCACAACCCAATTACACCCAGAAGCTAAACTAAAACTCTCTAGTTTTTCTGCCTCTCACTGGTGCCACTCTTTCTTCTCTAAGAGAAGTAGTATTTTGTGTGGGATGGGGATGCATTTGCTTGCAGGAAGAAGACCAATTTATAGCAAAAATTGGTACTGTGCATTACCATAAAAAAATGCCTCGTGGGCACCTCATGCTTGCATAAAAAATTTTGGCAGCCACCCTTGCCCACTTCTTTGACCAATGGCAGCCACCCTTGCCCACTTTCTTTGACCAACAATCTCCCACTTGAGGACCGATTTCAATCTGTCCTCACACCTTGATCAATAGTAGTCTTCTCTTGTCTGTTATCCTTGTAAGCTAACTGAAGTTGAGCACAACTTCAGTTTGTCAATAGTCACCACCTTTGTTAGCATATCTGCTGGGTTCTTACTTCCCACAATTTTCTTCAATGTTAGCATCTCATCCTCAAGTAGAGATCCGATGAAATGATAACGTATGTCGATGTGTTTGGTTCTAGAGTGAAATGCTGAATTTTTTGCCGGATGTATTGCACTCCGACTATCACCGTGCAAAACACTCCTTTCTTGAATGAATCCCAACTCGCCAACAATCCTTGAAGCCATATCAATTCTTTATCGGCTTCCATCACTGCTACATACTCAGCCTACGTAGTGGATAAAGCAACAATCTTCTGTATCCGCGACATCCAACTAACAGCTGTAGTTCCAACGAGTAAACACATACCCAGTGGTGCTTCTTCGGTGATCAACTTCACCTCCAAAGTCTGCATCTACGTAGCCACTGCAATTTTAGATCTCCCTTTCTAAAATACGGACATTTTTCTGTTGTGCCTCGTAGATACCTTAGAATCCATTTGATCGCTTCCCAATGAGCTTTTCCTGGATTTGACATGAATCCGCTTACAACTCCCACTCGCATGGCCAATGTCCGGCCTCGTACGGACCATCGCGTACATCAAACTTCCAATGGTTGAAGCATACGGAATCTTAGCCATTAACTCTTCTTCTTCCTTCGTTTGAGGAGACTGATCCTTGGATAGACGAAAATGGCAAGCCAAAGGTGTATTGACTCGGTTTGGCATTGTCCATGTTGAATCTCTGCAAAACACGGTTGATGTACTCCGCTTGAGATAACTCGCAAAACTCCTTTTTGCTTATCTCTCGTGATTTGCATTCCAAGAATCTTCTTTGTTGGGCCTAAGTCCTTCATGTCAAATTCTTTTGACAACTGCTTCTTTAAGTTTATGATCTCATTCATATCTGAACCTCGCTACTAGCATATCATCAACATAAAGTAGCAAAATGATATAACTCGGACTTATACCTCTTGAAGAAACAACGGTGATCGGCGTTGCACTTCGAAAACTCTCCTTGTGCATGAAGCTTTCGAACTTCTTATACCATTGTCTTGGAGCTTGTTTCAGGCCATACAAGCTCTTTTTCAATCTGCACACCAAGTTCTTCTTTCCTTCGAAAAACCTTCAGGCTGGTGCATGTAGATCTCCTCATCTAAATCTCCATGAAGAAATGCGGTCTTCACATCTAATTGCTCTAGGTAGAGCTCCTCACTAGCCACAATACTTAACACAGTCCTGATAGTATTGAGCTTTACAAGCTGGAGCAAAGATTTCGAGTGTAGTCGACTCCTTCTTTCTGCTGAAATCCTTTGACGACCAGTCGAGCTTTGTATCTCTTAGAACCATCATGGTCTTCCTTCACTCGATACACCCATTTGTTGTGAAGTGCTTTCTTTCCCATAGGTAACTTGACTAGTTCCCATGTCCGATTTGAGATTAAAGACTTCATCTCGTCTTTCATGGCAAGCTCCCACTTGCTAGCATCCGTGGCTTGACAAGCTTCAGTATAATCTTCGGGCTCCCCTCCATCGAGTCAACAACATGTAGTCCATGTATCTCCTGTTAGGCACATGAGGCCGAGAAGACCTTCTCAATACGGGAGTTGGAGTAGGAGGTTCTGCTTGCACATCAAGTTCTTCAACTGATTCCTCCGGTCGAGGACTCCTCATTATAGGACTTTCCGGGATATCTTCCACCTCTGCATAAACCGGCCCACTCGCTTCGAGTTGCCGACACCTGTATTGTCCTTGTACATCACTCTTTCATTGAAGATTACGTCTCTGCTGCGGATCATCTTTTTGTTTTCATCGTCCCATATGCGGTAGTCAAACTCATATTCACCATAACCAAGGAAAGTACATTTCTTTGATTTTGGATCAAGTTTGTTTTCGCCTTGATCACCGATATGCACATATGCTACACAGCCAAAAACTCTAAGATGTGAGAGTTTTACCTCTTTTCCGCTCCATACCTCTTCTGGTATCTTGTGCTCCAATGGTACCGATGGACTTCGGTTGATCAAGTAAGCTGCTGTGTTGACTGCTTCTGCCCAAAACTGCTTTGGTAAGCCTGACTGCACACGCATGCTTCTGGCCCTTTCAGTCAACGTTCGATTCATACGCTCAGCTACCCCATTGTGTTGAGGCGTACCCGGCACGGTTCTCTCCATTCTGATTCCGTGCTCATAGCAAAACTTCTTGAATCTGGTGTCTACATATTCACCACCATTGTCGGATCTGAGCTTCTTAATCTTCAATCCTGTCTCATTTTCCACCATAGCTTTCCAAATCTTGAAAGCTTCAAATACTTCTGACTTATATTTCAGAAAGTAAACCCATACCTTTCTGGAGTGATCATCAATGAAAGTCACGAAGTAATGCTTCCCACCAACGGATGGGACAGTCGTTGGACCCCAAACATCAGAGTGGATGAGCTCAAGCTTCTCTTTCTTTGGGGTTCTTTTACTTGTCTGAAAGCTGACTCTCTTCTGCTTTCCAAGTATGCAGTCTTCACACATGTCAATATCTACTGACTGAAGACCTGGTAATTTTCCTCTCGAGTGCATGACCTTCATTCCTTTCTCACTCATATGTCCAAGTCTTTGGTGCCATATGTTGGAATTTTCATTTACTGCAACTGCAATCAAATGACATGCTCCTGCAGTCTTGTAGAGAGTTCCACTCTTTTTGCCTCGAGCAATCGTCATCGCACCTTTTGAGATCTTCCATTCATCACCATGGAAGATTGTCGTATAGCCTTCACTAGCTAACTGACCTACTGAGATTAAGCTCTTTGTCAGGTCGGGAATATGTCTGACATTTTTCAATTCCCATACAGACCCATTCAGCTTAATCCTTACTGCACCTTTGCCTACAATCTCACATGACTGTTCATTACCAAGGTAAACCTTACCAAGGTTTCCTGGAACATAATTCTCCAACAGTTCCTTCTGTGAGGTAGCATGAAAAGAAGCTCCGGAGTCTAACACCCAAGACTCCTCCCTGCCTTCAAGAGAACATATCAACGCCTCATCTTTTCCTGAGGTGGAGGCAACGTTTGCTTCGTCCTTTGCTCCTTGATTCTTCCGTGCACTCTTGCACTGGTTTCTGAAGTGTCCGGTCTTCCCACAATTCCAACACTCGATCGACTTTGAGTTGTGGGAACTACGATGATTTCTGGACTTGGACCGCCTGTCCTTTGATTTTCCATGTCCAATTTCTTTGGTTAAACTTCTTCCTCTTGACTCTGTATGCAATACTGAAGAGGTTGATGCTTCACCCGACTCTCTCCGCCGGATCTCTTCGCTGAGAACCAAATTTTGAACATCATTAAATCTTAACTTATTGTTTCCCGATGAGCTACTCACAGCTGTGACCGTAGCATTCCAACTCTCTGGTAGGGAAGACAAAAGTATTAAAGCCTGTACTTCATCATCGAATTTGATGTCAATAGAACTCAACTGGGTTGTTACAGTGTTGAGTTCATTGAGATGATTTGCCACCAAAGCACCTTCAGACATCCGTAGGTTGAACAATCGCCTCATCAAGTGAACTTTGTTTGAGGCTGATGGTTTCTCGTACATGTTGGAAAGAGCCTTCATGAGATCTGAGGTCGTCTTTTCTTTCACAATGTTAAAAGCAACATTACGGGATAATGTTAGACGAATAACTCCAAGAGCCTGCCTATCAAGGAGACTCCATTCTTCCTCTTTCATGGTTTCTGGCTTCTCCCCTGTGAGTGGTTGATGCATCTTCTTCTGATACAGATAATCCTCTATCTGCATCTTCCAGAAGCCAAAGTCTGTACCGTCGAACCTTTCGATTTTCATTTTTCCTTCGTCTGCAGCCATCACTCCAACTCTGATCTGACTTATCTGCTGGATCGTTTCTGACAATTTCTGTGAGCTACCGTGTTTCAGAACACGACTGCGGGCAAATTTGTAACGCCGACAAAATTTGCACTATTCACGTTTTCACTATTCACGGAATAGTAACTTACTATTCATATGAATAGTAACACCACAAAAATTACGAACTAACGACCAGACTCCGATATCGGTTGTTGGGAAAAATATGCCTGAATCTTCCCATATGGTCGAATCTGTGAAAGTGAAATAAAAGCGGAATAATTGCACACACAAGTTGATAACGGAGTTCGGCCAATAATGCCTACGTCTCCGGACTACTACGAGATCTCTTTCCGGGAGAAAAAAATTACACAAGTGTTTACAAAACACTCACAACTCACAACCCAATTACACCCAGAAGCTAAACTAAAACTCTCTAGTTTTTCTGCCTCTCACTGGTGCCACTCTTTCTTCTCTAAGAGAAGTAGTATTTTGTGTGGGATGGGGATGCATTTGCTTGCAGGAAGAAGACCAATTTATAGCAAAAATTGGTACTGTGCATTACCATAAAAAAATGCCTCGTGGGCACCTCATGCTTGCATAAAAAATTTTGGCAGCCACCCTTGCCCACTTCTTTGACCAATGGCAGCCACCCTTGCCATATATATATATATATATATATAGTCTTTACTAATTTCAGATTAAGCTTTCTAGCTTTAAAGAAAGAGAGCCTCAAGAATATTGTTCATACATCATTCAAAAACAGTCACCATCTTATCAACCAATCACTGGTTCTCTGCGAGTCACAAGGTTAGAAAACAAACTAATTAACTTAAGTTCCTGTTTGGTAACTGGAAAGTTTCTTTATCATGGAAAAAGTGGTGAAAAAATAATATAAAAGTTTCTTAATATGATCATGATTGAAGATATTATTTTACTTAAAAAAAATAATTAATTAGGTATAAAATAAAAAATTTAGTAAAAAGAAAAAAAGTATGATGATGGAGCTAAAATTTTTGGAAACAGCAAGGAATGCAGTCCGTTGATAAAATAAGTGACTTGAAAAGTGATTGTAGGTGGTGCAAAGTGGTTGTTTGAAGAAAAATGATAGTGGGTACGTTTCTTTTTGTCATGTTCATTGGGGCTATTCATCTTTTCCGTGTATATGCCATTTGTCTTGATAAACTACTAATATCTTCTTCCTCTATTTTATTAATTTTGATGCTTTTTTGTTTGGTAGTGCCTTCAACCACAGGGCTAATTATCTTTAATTTGGCAAATGGTGTCCTATAAAATTTAATACTATATTCTGGTCTTTATGTTATGGATGACCAAACTTGATAATGGAATCTTTCTTTATAGTATTCAAAATCATCGGCTTATCCTTCTTCCATTCCCACCCGTTTTCATTATTGATGGGATTTGCAGGCTCATAGGGCCCCCAAACACGACTTCCTACTAAACCCTATTAATTAATTGGATTATAGTAACAGTGAAAATGATCACAAATGATACTGACAAATTGAAGGGCTAGTCCTATCCTCCTCACAATTAATGACAAAAATAATAAATAATTTACGTCACTAATTGCTTGGTCTCGCTTTTTTCTCTCTTTGAGTCATCATCATGAGTGAGGTGAAATACAATGAAAAAGATAATCAATCATATACATATGGCTCTAGTTGTTGTTATTGGATTAGAAGTATTGCTAACTGAAAGTGATGACTCCATAAACAATATAATGTGAGAGATTTAGTCCCTATTTGCGTGCCGTGTTTGGACAAACTTCTATTTGGTTGATTAGAGACTTCATCTTCAACATCAATTCTGCACCCTCTACCTTTTTCCTACATTTTATACTATACACTCATATTTCGATCGAGAAATATATTTTAATCTCACCTATTGCAGTAGATATCTTCTTAATCGAGAGAAAATATGAGGGAGGATGTTGTTATATTATCTGTCTCAATTATTTGATTATAATTTATATATTTATTGTGTTGTTTATTTAATATAAATTAATAATTTGATAAGATTTTTTTAATAAATAAATTAAATTAATCGTATATGTGATTTGAATAGATAAATGAATAAAGCTGACTTTAGCATATCTAATGATATATTCCCGTGCAGATCCTTCAGTTTCAACGACCGAATTAGTTAAAAAACAAACATTAATTATTGTAATGTGACATGTGATAAAATTTAAGTAGGAATTTGATAAAGTTCTTCCAACACAGCATATGGTGAATATATATCTATCTAAACCCGACCAATCATGGAACTAACAAAAGTCAGTAACAATATTATTAAACATGAAACAGATTTCCAAAAAGAAAACGTAGGTTTCTATATGTAATTAAGTCAAATCATGCAAATACGACATATCACAAAACTGTAATAACTGTCGTTTAAATGGCTCATCGTTGTGGATAGTAACAAAAACTACAATTCGAAACCAATATTAATTATATGAAAAAATCAATTATATTTAATAATATATTTGTTTGTTATATATGTGTATTTCTTTTGCTAAACATTATTGGTGGTTGGTTAATTATCTTCAATAGTTGAATGTGATAGAAAGATAGTGACTGGTTCAGTGTTTGGATAGGTTTTAAATTGTTTTTTTAAGATTAACTATGTTTTAAGTATTTATAATACATTTATTTTTTATGATTTTAGTTCTTATAAAAAAACTTACCGGTTTTGATTATGCGTAAAATTTTGTTTCGCACTTAGAATAACAAAGTGACAATTGAGTATATCAGCTTATAAATACAATCTAAAGAACACTTAAGTAATTAAAAACATATATCCAAAGGTTATATCCTCTAAGCATATCCGTATTTTGTGTAAGTATATATACATTCTCTCAATGGTTAATATCTTTTTATTTATGATGTTATAAAATTAAAAGAATATAACACTAGAAATTAAAATCACAAGAGAAAAAGTTATAAAAATCAAAATAAGAAAAACATATAAGAACTAAAATCATAAATGAAGTAAATTCTGGATATCATAAACATATTAAACAATTTTTTTATTATATAGTTTGCTTAGGTTTTTCAGAACTTGTTCTTTGTTTCTGATAAAAATGTAAAGTTATTTATTTTATTGTTTTATAAATTATTTAGTCATGAAATTATACAATTACCCTTTAACATTACTTTGCAGGAAAAAGGATTCAAATATAATTATATCTAATTTAATGCAAACCAAGTACGATAATTTAACAACCTAGGCTTTATTAGTTGGCTAACTTTTTAGGATTGGGAAAGCTTGAATACTTAGGTATAGTCTTAATCAAATTTTAACCCAAATGATTATACTAATTATTTGATATTTGACCAAGACACATGTGTATGATGTTAGATATTTACATTTGGCACTAATGGAGTATCACTATGAAAAAATCATTAATTATCGACGGATAGTTACCAATAAATATGCATTTGTGATAAAATGAATGATTATCGATGAAAATTACCAATGAATTTAAATGTGGAATTTGATTTTATCGACAGATATAATCCGTCAATAAATGAACAATTAATTACCGAATGATATATTCGTTGGTAAATTAACAATTAGTTACCAACATATATATTCGTTGGTAAATTAACAATTAGTTTTAAACGAATATATTCAGTCGATAAATTAACAATTAATTACTAATGGATATATCCATCGATAAATATTTAAAATATATAATATATTTATATTTATATATTTATATGGATATACATTTATTTGTATATAAATATAATTTATTTGTAAGTTATTATCGGAAAATTATAGTAATTTAGTGATTGGAGTATCGATCTCTAATTCTAAGGTAGTGGGTCCGAATCTCATCAATTACAATTTTCTTAATTTGATAATAATTTAAAATATAATAAATAGATAAATATAAATATAAATGTTTTGTTTAAACATTACCTACGAATTTTGTAGGTAATATATCTCTATGAATAATTATCGACTCTAATTTTTCTTGTAGTGTATCATCCTTTCCCTTTTTGAAATTATGATATTCTCCCAATTTTTGTCTCCATTTCCGGCTTAATTAGGGTCATTTTTCTTCCTAATCCTATTCCAAATTCCCACGAAATAATATATATATATATATATATATATATATAACTTATATTTTAAATTCACAATGAATGATTTAAAGTGTGAAGTAATATTATTTTTAAATATTAACCAACTCTCCTAAAAAATATGTTTGAGATTTAAATTAGAAATAAGAATAAAAAATTGAAAATGATGAATAGTAATTGAAAGATCAAGTACAAAAATAAAGATATAAGAAAAGTAGTTTAAGATAGCGAGAATTTTTTTACTTATTGCAGAGATAATATGTAAATTGCACATTCAAATGTAAGAAGATAAAAAATGTTAAAAATGTATAATAAAGCAATTGACAAGAATGGGAGACTTTAAATTATTTATGGTAGTTTAGTGTGTTTGTTTAATCTTTTGAAGAAAAAATCAAACCCCTTTTAAAATGATATTTTTTTATTATTTGGAGTTTTTTTTTATGCAATAAGAAGCATAAATTATAACTACTTTTGAAATAAAGAAGAGTTTTTGCTTAGACTTGTAACTAAATAAAATATTGCTTGTAATTTGCATAAAACCTCTAACATTAAACCACATTATGTACACAAAGACTTTTTTTGTTGAGTGTGTAAACAAACTGCCCCAAGCCTTAAGTTGAAGAAACAGTAAAGCCCAACAAGGGATGACTTCAAAATTAAAATCACACATTACAAGTAATGCTCGCTTGTGGTTTTCACTAACCATTGTTGGATTTATAATGTTGCTGGTGCTCCTCTGTTAATAAACAAATTCGATGAGGCTCGTCTTAAAATAAATCTCCCCATCAAGTAATCAAGTAAAAATGTCATAATGTCCTCTCTCTCTCTCTCTCCCCATGGATAAGAATAACACTATATCTTGTACATATATTTTACCAAAAAGATGTGGGTATATGAAAGATATCTGCCTCCGTTTTAATTTTGTTGAAACAATTCATGGCTAACATGTCATCATTACTCTCCCTCTTTTAAAAGACTTTGAATTTTTAATACAAGAAAATCATTTTGCTCTCATTTCAGAATGATTATTTTAAAATATAAAATATTTTCCTTCCTATAATGATCATTATTTTATTTTATAAATTTATTCATGTCCACATTTCATACAACGTGAAACGAAGAGCGCGTTTGCGACCAGGTTTTTCCAGAAACAAGGTTCACTCCGAAAATACGAAAGGAGAAAACAAAAAGAGACATAGTTTAATACACACTAATACTATGAAATAAAGAGAGACATAGTTTAACTTACGCTAATAGCTAATACTAGGAGATAGATTGCATCCGCACAAATATCTGGCACAAGGAGAACATGTAGACCAAGAGCTGGATCCTCGCAAGATCAAACTTGAACTTATCCTGAAAATGAATTAACCGTCAACTGAATACTAAAGCCAAAAGGAGGATAAGTGCTGATTTATGCACCCTTTCATCTTCCTTCAGAAGGGCACTTGTTCTGGCTCTAATGCGGCCACCAAGGGTTCTTGCAAATCTCTGTTTACGGGAAACAGATTACACTGTGCATATTGTGCCATCAACTGGTCCACAATAACCAAAGCTACCATTGCCTCTACGATGGGTACAGCTGCAAACCCAGTCCAAATCAATTTTTCAGAACTTTTATTTTCTAGAGATTAAAATTCAAGCAAAAGAGTCTAAAACTTGAAATATTGTCATAATTGCAAATCATGCACGTACACATAACACTCAAATTCTCCTTTCTTTCTGACATTAGACTCAGATGTCATTTAATGCTTCCGTGTAACAAATTATCTTGCCCCTCAAGATATCTTTAAAATTGTTAAAAGTTCTAAAGATTGTCCTCTCAGCAACTTAGATGAATTTTATCAGAGATGAAGTTACAAAAAAGAAAAGAAAAACACCAAAGATAATACAAACATCACTCTTAACAGAAAAAAAGCCGGGTTATTAACCTCTCGGGACAATACAAGCATTATGGCGATCACGGGCTTTCAGCACTGTTTCATTTTTGTCCCGAGTCACAGTACGTTGCTTCTTCTGCAAAAGTGTAATACCATGTTGCTCGTGTCAAATACATACGGTAGTGCAAAGTAATTGTCATGTGTAATGAAATATGAAATAAATCAACCAATCAGGTAAAAATGGAGAACATGTACATGCAAAGGAATGGGTGTGACCAAGAAGACAAACACCAACTTTCCCTCCATTGCCAACATAAAAAGAAAAAGACTATTTTTCAAAATATTATGAATAAACCACACATCTTCATGTACAGCAATAAATTATGTTTTAAGATTTCATTTACCATGGACTTATCCCTCACAAATACGGAGAAAGGAAACCAAAGAAGCACCTTCATTACCTTGAGTCATTCTAAGGTTTGATAAATGCATAGGCCATTTCTTTACTGTGTATTTTATGCATAAATAAGATGAACAAATCATGTATAGTCAACATGTCCCCCCAGAAAACAAGCATATTCTGTTTTCATGGTCTTCCACTTCTGAGGTTTGCAAAGTTTTATACTTAGTATCCCAAACGACAAATTACAGACAGGAAATATATCATTACATATGAGTCAATTTACAGACATGGCAACATGTAATCATTTTACACTTGTTGTTTGCTCAAACATACAAGGACATGAATGTTGAACTTACATGGAAGCTTGTTGATTTTGATGATGATTTAAAAACAAAGGTCTTAGAGACTTGAAAGACTTGTATTCTTGTGTAATAACTCTGTTTTGATGATTTTGAGTCTGTAATATTAGAGTCTAAGATAGTCAGTACATAGTCTACTTTTTAGAAGCTTCAAAAACTCATTTTTATCAAAAACACACTGGTTTAATCGATTAAAAGGCTAAATAATCGATTATTACAGAGAAAAAAACCATTTTCTGTATCAGATTTCTGGAATAATCGATTAACAGCTGAAATAATCGATTAACAGGGTTGTTAATCGATTAATAGCCTAAATAATCGATTAACTGGCGTGGTTATGGGTTTCTGTTGATTTTGGCTCTGTAATAATCGATTAACACTCAAGATAATCAATTATTTCAGTCAGATATGCATTTTAAACTTCAAAATTAGACCAAGTTTCGAAAACCCTAGTCCTAATACACCGGGTTTCAAAAATCCCCAATTCCCAAACCCTAATTTGTCTACTTAAGGTTCTCTAAGGCTCTCTGCAAAGTGAACAACCTTTTTCAAACAAAAGTTGAGAACTGTTACTGTCAGAGAACTGTTTGTTGGAGGAAAAAGGGGCTTTTGGAACCTAGTGTGGGCTAGAAGCGATAAGAATCACTAAGTGGGTTTCTTGGTGGATTGTGTGCTGTACCGTCTCTAGGGAAAACTGTTTTTCATCTCTTGTATGACTCAAGAGAGGTGTTTTCGTTACCTTATCTTTTCATTTGTAATCTGCTTGTATAACTTTGATTATAGTGACATCGTTAATCCTCTGTTTGAGTGTTTAGCAACTGGACATAGGGTCTTTTGATCCGAACCAGTATAAATATTTTGTGTAAGACTCTATCCTTATTCTATTTACGTTTACACAACACTTTAATCGGTAAAATTTGGGAAAAATTTTTAAAACCTAATTTTTGTTAAGAAACCAATTCACCCCCCCTCTTGATTTTTGTCCGTTCAGGCAAACATTCCGCTGCACGATTCTAACAAGTGGTATCAGAGCTTGCTTTGATAGTTATTCAAATTTTCGAAAATGGCAGGACAAAATCAAACGTTTGCCGATGGTGCTTCTATCAATAGAACCCCACTTTTTGCGGGTCAAAATTATCCTTTCTGAAAAGTTAGAATGCAAATCTTTTTAGAGTCTGTTGATAAAGGAGTTTGGGACGCTATTTTAAACGGTCCCTATATTCCTAAAGTTTTTGAAAACGGAGTAGATGTTCCTAAACCATTTTCTAGATGGACGGCGGAGGAAAATAGAAAAACTCAATTTGATGTTAGGGCTAGAAATATTATTTCATTTGCGTTAACCCTTGATGAGTTTTACAGGATCTCCGTTTGTAAAAGTGCTCAAGAGATGTGGGAAATGTTGAGAGTAACCCACGAAGGTATTGATGACGTTAAGAGAGCATGGAAAAATTCTCTAATCCAAGAATATGAGATGTTCCGAATGCAACAAGGAGAAACAATATTTGACGTTCAAAAGCGTTTCACACACATTGTGAACCATCTCACCAGATTAGGTAAAATTTTTGATGTTGATGAATTAAATGTGAAAATCTTGAAATCTTTGGATATGAAATGACAACCTAAGGTGACGGTCATCTCGGAGTCACAAAACCTTGCCACAATGTCTATGGCGGCGCTCTTTGAAAAGTTGAGAGAGCATGAACTAGAACTAGGAAGGCAAAATGATGAAGAAGGTCAACACCAAAAGAGGAACTTAGCCTTCAAAACTGAAATTTTCAAAGGTAAGAGTAAAAAGGAAGAAGAAGACTCGGAGAATGATGAAGAAGAATTGAGTCTCATGATTAAGAAATTTACCAAATTCATGAAAGCCAAAGGAAGACATCCATTCAAAGGTAAAGGAAAGGTAAGAGAAAATACTTCCTTAAATATCAAATGTTATGGTTGTGGTGAAACAGGACATGTGAAGACTGAATGTCCAAATAAGAAAAATGAAGATAACAAAGGCAAGAAGTTCTTCAAGAAGAAAACCTACATCGCTTGGGACAATAGTGATTTGAGTTCAGAGTCAAGTGATTCGGAAATAGAAGCTAATATTTGCTTAATAACAAATGACAATATATCTTCCAATTTTGAGGTAAGTGATTCCGACTCATCTTCAAGTAATGATGAAAATAATTTTGATGAATTACAAAATGTTTATGAAGAATTGTTTAATGTTTTTAAGGACTTGAAAAATGAATACAAAGCTGTGAAAAAGATAGATCCGAAAAGGAAGTGGAGTCCTTAAAAACGAAAATTGTATGTTTAGAGAAAAAGGAAACCTTAGAAACGAAAATTGTATGTGTAGATGAAAAAGATGATAAGAATGTAGCATGTGCATCATGTAAAGAGTATGAATATGACATTGATATACTTAATCATTTGCTAGATAAAACCGAAAAGGAGATAAGTAATATTAATAAGGATAAAGTTGTTATTGCTCAAAATAGAGAAAACCATCATGTTCCTTTGAAAAAGCCTAAAATGAAAAATAGAAGAGTATGAGTTGAAAATGGAACCAAAGAATCTATTGTTAGAAATGTATCATATTCAAAAACTACATCTAAAACATGTTTTTATTGTATGAAACATGGTCATACTTCAAATAGATGTAAAATTAAACATTTTGGTGTTCCTAAAGGAAAATATATTTGGGTTCCTTTAGTTAAATGAATTGTTTGTCTCTAACACCAAGGACCCAAAAGTTATGGGGACCTAAGTCTACTATGTTCTTGTGTTGTAGGAAACTTCCAAATCAAAGAAGTCTATGTGGTATCTTGATAGTGGATGCTCTAAACATATGACCGGAGACAAAACGAAATTTGTGAGTTTCAAAGCTAAAGAACAAGGATATGTAACTTATAGGGACAACAACAATGAAAAGATTCTTGGAATTGGAAATATAGGTGGTGCAAACACTTTGGAGATTAAGGATGTGCTTCTTGTTGATGGACTAAAGCATAATTTCCTAAGTATAAGTCAACTATGTGACAAAAGATTTAAGGTAATCTTTGAAAGTAAGTTTTGTACCATACACTTGATAGATTCCGAAAATGTAGCATTGAAAGGCATTAGACATAATAACATATACTTGATTGATTTGGATTGTATACATGATACTAGTATAACATGCTTAGTTGCTAAGGAAGAGAACCCATGGTTATGGCATAAGAGAGCGACTCATATAAATATGCATCAATTAAACAAATTGATATCAAAGGACTTAGTTGTTGGTTTGCCTAAGTTAAAGTTTGAAAAAGATAGATTATATGATGCATGTCAAAAAGGTAAACAAATAAAATCATCATTTAAATCAAAGAATGTTATTTCCACATCAAAACCTTTTAGAATTATTGCATTTAGATTTATTTGGTCCTTCTAGAATAAAAAGTTTTGGTGGAAATTATTATGCTCTTGTGATTGTTGATGACTTTTCTAGATATACTTGGACATTTTTCGTAACATTGAAAAATGAAACTTTTAAGGTCTTTAGGAAGTTTGCAAAGCAAATTCAAAATGAGAAAGACTTAAGAATTAAAGTATTAAGAAGTGATCATGGTGGTGAGTTTCAAAATGAAAGATTTGAAAATTATTGTGAAAAAAATGAAATATTGCATAATTTTTCTGCATCTAGGACTCCCCAACAAAATGGTGTAGTTGAAAGGAAAAATAGGTCACTAGAGGAACTTGCTAGAACAATGTTAAATGAATCAAATGTTCCTAAATATTTTTGGGCTGATGCTGTGAGTACTGCATGTTATGTTTTAAATAGGATGCTTATTAGGCCAATTATAAAATCAACTCCTTATGAATTATTAAATGGTAAAAAGCCTAATGTTGCTTATTTGAAAATATTTGGATGTAAATACTTTGTGTTAAATAATGGAAAGGACAATTTAGGAAAATTTGACTCAAAAGCCGATGAGGGCATTTTCTTATGTTATTCATTAACTAGCAAAACTTATAGAGTGTTTAATAGAAGAACCTTAAATGTTGAAGAATCTGTACATGTTACTTTTGATGAAATTGTAGACCTTGGGGAAAATCCTCTTGAGTAAAATAAAGAACTTGCAGGTGATGATGAGTACATAAGAGAGACTCTTGAAGAATTATATTTGGAAGAGAATGAGCCTTCTCAACCAACTGAATTAGCAAAAGAATGACAATCACCAAAAGGACTTTCAATGGACAATATTATTGGTGATATCTCAAAAGGGGTAAGAACTAGAAATATGACTAATTTCTGCATGTCTGTAACTTTTGTTTCACAGATAGAACCCAAAAATGTTGAGGAAGCACTTAAAGATGACCAATGGTGCATAGCAATGCAAGAAGAACTTAATTAGTTTGAAAGGAATCAAGTCTGGGAATTAATTCCAAGAGAAGAATCACATCAAGTAATTGAAACAAAATGGGTATTTAGAAACAAACTTGATAAAGATGAAAATATAATAAAGAATAAAGCCAGACTTATTGCCAAAGGTTACTGTCAAGAGGAAGGTATTGATTATGATGAAACTTATGCTCCTGTTGCCAGGTTAGAGGCTATACGGCTACTTCTTGCTTATGTATCATTGATGAAATTTAAATTATATCAAATGGATGTTAAAAGTGCATTTTTGAATGAGTTTATTAAAGTAGAAGTATATGTGGAGCAACCCCCTGGATTTGAAGATTTTAGTTATCCTAATCATATTTTTAAATTAAGGAAAACATTATATGGTTTGAAACAAGCTCCTAGGTCTTGGTATAAAAGATTAAGTAGTTTTCTAACTTCAAATGATTTTTTTTGAGGAAAAATTGATTCTACTTCGTTTATAAAGAAAGTAAAAAAACATATCTTATTGGTTCAAGTATATGTTGATGATATCATTTTTGGATCAATTGATAATTCTTTATGTGTAGAATTTGCTAAGATAATGCAGGGAGAATTTGAAATGTCTATGATGGGAGAATTAACGTTCTTCCTTGGACTTCAAATCAAACAACTTAAAAATGACATTTTTTTCTCTTAAACCAAATACTGCAAAGAGATTCTCAAAAAGTTTGGAATGGACACTTCAAAGGAAGCTAACACACCCATGGGAACTTCATGCTATTTAGACAAGGATGAATCAAGTTTGAAAATTAATCAATCTATGTATAGAGGTATGATAGGTTCACTGTTATACTTAACTACAAGTAGACCTTATATTATGCATTCTGTCTGTGTGTGTGCTAGATTTCAAGCATGTCCAAAAGAATCTCACCTAACTACAGTTAAACGTATTTTAAAATATTTAAAAGGAACTACTGATTTTGGTTTATGGTATGTGGTTGGGACAGTACATTTCAAATGGGATTTTACCTCGAGAATTTATTATTTTGTGGTTCGATCTATTGGTGTCTGTTTTGTTGGTGAGGGATATAACAACATTGTAAAATGTGTCTTCTAAGTTAAGAGGGTTGTAGCATTCTCGATAAAAGTTTTCAAATCGAGATATTTGAAGATAGTGAGAGTATTTACCTTTCTTGGTCTTCGATTTATCCTGCACAATGAGAGAAGGATGCTCAGTCAATTTTGATTGGATTGTATCAAAGTCAGAGTGAATTCTTGAAAACCAATCATTCCACCATTGGGAAAAATCAGGAGTAGATAAGTAATTTGACTCGAAAGCATAAGGGTAAAAATGAAGTGGACTTTGTGGTAATAATTTGGTGAGTTCCCTTCCTACATTCGATTCATTAAACTTGAGCCTTGGGGGACTATCGATGTTGAAAAAGGGGGAAGCTTGACTTAAACCAAATTGCCTTGAGAAAAGTTGAGGATAGTAGATGATGAGTTTGATATCTTTCGATTGAAAGCCCGACACCAGAACATCTTGGGTTAAATAATTACTCCATACATCAATTAGTTCTGATTGTAGACCTGGAGTAGGAGCTGAGAATCTTGACTTAAACCATGTTGGTCCTCGAAGCCTATCACTTATTTTTCCATGATATGTAATGAAAGGAGTCAAACATGAGTCGAAATAAAATCGAGTAAGTAAGAACTTCAGATAAGTTTTATAATTGGCTTTATCGGAGGATTTTTGCTGAGAATGTCGGGATGTTAATCGGGCACCTTCTAAATTAAAATTTGGGGGAGCTTTGGATGGTGGGGGAAGGATACTTTCAAAAATCGAAGTTAGCCATAGTTGGATGAACCATATGAGACCTGAAAATTTTCCTGAGGGTTTTTGAGTATTCAAGATATCAACTGCCTCATCAAATGCTGTATAGACATGAGCCAACAAGAGTTTTGCCAAACAAATTCGAGGTTGACCGGTATGAAGAAGGTAGGCAAGATTATAAAAATGTGTTGAAATTTGGATAGATCGAGGACAGAAAACATGAGTGAAAAACCAATATACCAAAAATGCAATATGTTATTCATTGGAAACTGCAATTGATTGGTCATCGATAAAATGTCTCTCGATGAAATGACCATAGGCCTTCGCATCCCAATCGATTCTTGCTTTGAGAGAATCTTCAGAAGGGAAAGCAGTCTTAAATTATTTTTCCCCTGTGTGGGCTTTAACCCAGTAATTGCAGCAATCTCGAAAAGAGTAGGGGAAAGAGGACCACATCGTAGCTCCATAGCGTGTAAATCCTTATTCCATAGATGAACGGCGGATAAGAACATGGGCATATCCAAAGATGATAAATCACATCGAGATAAGTGGAGAAAATTGAAAATCCCTATGTCTTTCCAATGATTCCCAAACTTGGTTTTCACTCTATCAAACCACATGATATATAAGGGTTTTTTATGGGGAGGACCGGTTCGGTACACTTTTGAGGTGACATTTAGGAAATCAATCTTTATCTTAGTTTTGTGAATAATGGCTTTGCTTTCAAAAGGCAGACAAACAGTAGAGGAAGACGATCCACCAAAATAACGAATAGGACCACCGAATGCATAATCAACATTATCAATTGTATAAGGTATAAGTACCTGTGTTTCAGCGATTTTTTGCGAAGCTTCTTCCAACAGCAGGACCGGGGCGAACTTTTGGCCGTTTATCTCTATTAGATTTGAAATCACCGTCGACAATGGCGGGGTGGGAAGGTCAGAAGATTTGGAGGTTGCCATGGCAGCTGTGTAAAAGATGGAAGACGAAGAAGAGGTAACGAATGAGGAAGATGGGTTAGGTTTAGTAAAGATAAATGTAAGTTGATTTCAGTATTTTAAAGGAGTCAATTAGGGCAGTTGAAACGACAGACGTGGAAGGGAGTTAAATGGAGACATGACAGATTTTTTGGAAAAAAAGGGACGAGTTTTTAGGAGAAATCTAGTAACATTAATGAGGAAAATGCTTTGATTTGACATTTAATAATAAAAGCATCCTTTTGGCTTCAGAACATTTAAGAGTTGAAATAAATATTTTTTGAAAGAATACAAAATTTCGCACAAATATTTTATTCTTTCAAGGGGGCATTTTGTTGGTGGGAAAAATCGAGAATCTGAATCGACAATCGAAAGAAGGAATTCGATGATTAGGAAAATCAAGAATCTGAATCGAAAATCGAAAGAAGGAATTCGATGATTATTGTTGAGGAAAATCGAAAATCGAAAGAAAGAATTCGATGAACGTGATTGAAGAGGTAAAAAAAATCGATTATAGGTATTGAATGAGAGGCTAAGTGGGAAGTCAAAAACAGTTTAAAATACTCTATGGTTGAAGTCAAGTATTAATCAAATAAGGAAGGAAATTGTTGGAATATTTAGACAATGTCTCAGTATTAATCTCTTTACTTCAAGTATCTTTAGAATACTTTTGGATACCTTGGGGGATCTATAAGAAGAGTTAGGGTTAGGAATTCTTACGTGTTAAAGTAAAATAAAATCATTCATATCTTCACCTAACATTTGGGAAATCCAAATGAGTCCAAGTTCCACATTTAGTAAAAATGAGGAAATTAAGCAACATAAAAGGAAGAAGAATCCATAACCCAATATCTTAAGGTTTTAGGTGGAAGATGATATCAATCCCTTATGTGAGTTAAAATCATATCTCATTACTTATTGGTGTTGTCTCTCCTTAACGAATCTCCTCCCGAAAACCCAATAGTAACAACTTATGCTTTTGAAATAATTAGCTCTTGATAAAAATTTAAAGTTTAGCACAAGTTAGATGGACCTCGTGCATTGTCAATACTTTAAGCTCATGATAGGGTAGGGGATATTGCTTTGTGTTTTGTATCACATCATATTACATCACATAAATAAAAATACACGAGAATATTATTCACAATCTCTCTTATCCTCTTCCTCTACCTAGATCCCTAAACTACAGCACAATTAGTGAAAAACAAAAATCACACTTCAAGAGATGACTAAAGATACTCTAAAATATCGTAAGATACTAAATATTAAAAAACATTTCCCAGATATTCTAGCAAGAATAAGGATTGTGAAAACATATCAGATTTTCTAGTATCTGTATTTAATGGATGAATGGGATAGTGATGAAGACAGAAAGAGAAGAGATTAAACTTACTCCAATAGTCGCTGTGGGCTTGAAAGCTATTGTCATATCAATGATTTCCCCATTGGAAATTCCACCCTGATTTCATTACAAATATTTTAAGTAAAACAAATACAGACACATGACCATCATAATCCACATCTAGAACCAACTAATTAGTAATATAATTGACCAAATACCTGTATCCCACCAGAGCGATTTGTTCTTGTTCTTGTCCTTCCATGTTCATCTATATAGAACTCATCATTGTGTTCACTCCCAGTTAAAAAGGTTCCTAAAATGATTTCATTAGGCCATCAGAACACACCTCAGACACAAGTGATCCAAGAAAATACAGTTGGTACCAGTGTAGTCAGATCAAAATCACAAGACAACAAAGATTTAGTACCTGCAAACCCAGACCCCAACTGAAAGCCCTTGGTTGCAGGCACTGACATAACAGCTTTAGCCAGCTCAGCCTCAAGTTTGTCAAACACTGGTGAACCAAGACCCTGAGAAATACTAATTATTTAAATATCATATAACAAGCATTGTTTCAAAGTAGAGTGTTTTTTTCTTCCATTTCTCTTTATCATGCTAATTATTTAAATATCATATAACAAGGTCAAAATGTCTGAAAGAGCAGTCTTGATATTTATGGCATGATCTACAACTTAATTTTTTGTCAAATTAAATTATAGTATTCAAGGAAGGGAAGTTCTGAAACTCATACATGACTAAAGACTACAGCTTTTCAGAGTCTAGTTATGGCCAAATTTTCACCATTTTCTAGTGTTGCCGAAAGCTTCAAATCCACTCTATCATACAGTGGATAGCGTCACGAACAAATGGTGGAAAAATAGCAGGCACAATTTTTCGTATGAGAGAATAAGAAGAGAAAAAAGAAGACCATTAAAGGGAGTATATCATACAGTGAAACTCAAAGATTGCATGGCCTGGAAATGAAAAGGCTCATGTGGGGCTTATTTTAAAAGTAAGGAAGCCCAAGTCAGGCAATCAGTAAAAGTAAAAAGTTGAATACTATAGAATGAACAAAGACCATTAAACAAAAGCACTAGAACTGTTACTGCACCAACACCGTATTTAAGCCAAAAGAAAAAATTAAAAAAATATTTTTTAGAGAAAGTAAGTGACCAATATATGAAATACAAGGAAGCAATATACTTTTCAGAAATCGGATGAGGGGATACACTATGATCACCCCTGATTACAGGAGATTTAATTTTATTATCTAAACTTTTGTTTTGAATTGTTTTCATCGTAGTTGTATTTCTGTTTAAAGCCAACTAGCCATGTGATGGCAGGAGTTTACTAATAAAACCTTAGCGGTTGTAATCACTTTTATCTCTACTTGCTATCTTGCCAAATTATTTCAGCTTGATCGAGACAGGTGGAAAGACTTACACGAGGACAATTCCTCACAATGCATGTTACAACACCACCAATAGAATCACCTCTCACTTGTATAGCATCAATTGCAGCTATCATCTTCTCTGCATATTCAGGGTCTGGACATCGAACGATATTACTATCAATCTGGAAAATTTCCACAGAAAAGTGACGAACCAGGAATTTAGCCTCAGAATAGCAAGAATGAAATAATGATAATAACATCAATAAAAAGAAATCTCAATATAAGTTATAACAGTAAGCAATCAATTTGGAAGAAAGCATTCTGAACAGCACAGTATCGTGGCACCTGTTCAATAAAAGTGCAAACCAGGAATTTGGCTTCAGAATTGCAAGAATAAAATAATGACAACAACATCAATAAAAAGTATTCGCAATATAAGTTATAACAATAACCAATCAATTTGAAGACTCCATTCTTTACAGACAGTATGATGCCACCTGTTCAATATAAGAAATAATAGGATATTCACACATTAATTATGTTAAATCGGTGTTAGATTACTTATTTTCCTTGCAAGTGTATAACATATTAGGTCACTGTATGAATTCTAGGAAAAGTTAGCACCAGATAGACAGTTATTTGGAAAATAACAACAGGAGTCTAGTGCAGATTAAATTCATAAATATTCTACTTAAAGGCATTAGCCATGTTTTCATCATAATGAAAATTTATCCGTTTTATATGAATTGTCCCCCTTTTTTATCTCAATAATTCATCATTAGTTAAAAATAAATAGATTTGACATGTAACTACCATTAACTTCTGATCGGCTATTCGTGCACTGATTATAAATCTTTATTCTTTAATATGTACTTGTAAGATCAAATTTACAAGAACAACTTATGTGCATATGCATATTGACCAGAAGTTAAGTTTTGTGCCTCGAGATGGTAAAAGTAATTATCATCCATTTCCTTAGTAATGAGAAAGTCATTTCCATAGTAATATTCACGGGTAATGCTCAAAATGTATCTATCAATTTAAATCAAACAAGAGGCATAAATTGCAAAGGTATTCCATTGCCAATAAGCGAGCTCAATCAAAATAATTGTTAGTTAGCTTGGCTATATTCAAAATCCATTAAAAAAACAAAATAAATAAATAAAACAGGTAATCATTTCCATGTTTGGAATACACGAAATTTACTTCAAACAGCTTTAGAAAGGAAGCACCGTGGCGCTATAGCATAAATAACTAGGAATATTAACTTTAATACCTGACCAAACGTCAAAATGTCATGATCAATAAGGTCCTCGGGAAGAATAATGTTATGAACTTGAGACACATAGGCAAGAATCTGAAAAATAGGAAACCTTTAGCTCGGATCTTTCTTAAGGAATTGGCAAATAAAACATGTTACATGTATGTACATTATTATATCTATATCAACCATCTGTAGGTGAAAAAAGATTTGCATTTAGTAAAAAAGAAAACCAGAATGGGTAGAGATTAATCTGGCAAAGTTTGGCTCTGACAAACAAGTACAAGTTGACTTTAGGTATGATCAGTGGGGATAGGATGCCAACCCAGTAATCAAAGCAATATGATAGCCTTTGAAAGTTTATTTCTTAGGGTAATGTCTTTTTAAATTCATCAAACTCAGACTAGTACACGTGCACTCAATGAAAATTACATAAAAGATCAGTATGGATAGGATGTCAACCCAATGATAACTGCAACTCACACTAGTCATTTGGACATTTATTTCTTAGGCTAATGTTTCTTAATCATCATCTCCTTAAGTTTAGGAGATAATAGTCATATTGTGTTTTGCAGGAATTTTGAGTGAGGAATGATTCTTTCTTAGACGCTTTTGACACCTTTATCAACAGTTTTCCGTACATAAATAACCATTTAGAACTTTTGTTTCATTTCAGCAGAAGCTCGAGCGATAGTTAGGCGTGTGAATTAAAATCCTTATACTTTTACGTGAATCTAATCCAGATGGAAGGGATAGAACTTTGGATTCTTCTGCTTTGTAGCCCAAAATCATGAAAGTTTCCTTCTTGACAAGTTCATTTGCATATCAAGAGGTCCTTTAAAATCAAGTCTTTCACTTTAACAGTGGTATTTAATAGAATTAGCATACATGACATCTGCAGCTAATAAGCCTCAAAAAGACTTGTTATATGTAGATCTAATTTAGAAATAGAATGCTGATTATTTTTGTATAGAAGGTTAAATTCATATGAAAGGTTCTTGGTGGTCACTGAGTGCATCCTCTAACTTTGGAGCAATATATCATGATTAATTTCAATGGCTAAAACTTGCAGCAATCTGTATATAAGCAAACAAAAGAACCAAAAACCAAGAAGAAAAAATATGAATATGTAAAATCACAATATAAATATGGATATAGAAAGGCTAAGATGTTCTTAAAATGATATATCCTTCTTGACCAGGTATAAAAACAAAAAGGAATACGTCAAAGAATAATAAAAGTAACACACCTCAGTTCCAGAAAAGTCTTTAAGGATTTTCTTAGCAACAGCACCAGAGGCGACCCTTCCAATTGTTTCTCTTGCAGAAGATCTACCACCACCCTTAAGTACAATAGAGTTCAGATGTATGAGCTTATTACATATACATATCCCATTGAAAAAATGTTGGACTCATTACAAATAAAAGGTCAGTCAGTACCTGAACTGATCTGACACCATACTTCATGTCATAGGTAAAATCAGCATGGGAAGGCCTATAAGCTAATAACATCTCATCATAGTCCTGAAAAAGTTTCCCAGAGTGCAATATTTTATCAGCATCCCTGAATTATGATCACAGTTGCTTTGCTTGTCGTAAACAAGCTCTAGCATTAGGTACTCACATTTCCTATTTGATCAGTATTGGGTACAAATACATGAATTGGAGTTCCAGTAGTAAGTCCTGCAGTTAACAGATTATACTTCAAACCTTTTTTCAAGAAATTCCAAGCTAATAATTGTCTGAAGAAATATCGACCTTCTGAGACTCCTGAAAATATTTTGCATGTATCGGTCTCTGTTCTAGGAGTTGTAATTGGGCTCTGACCTAGCCTCCTACACATAAGAAATCTTGCAGTTGTTATTCTTTGAAGACATGTTGTATCAGAAGCAATCACTACCTATCATTCATAAATGTTATATTCCCTAACTAGCAGTTTAGCACAGATTTCAATCCAAATTTCAAAGTGTTTTATCACAGTGAAAGTGGTTGAATGAAGATAAATACATTATTTCAGAGGTATGTACCTTCTTTCAAGATCCACTTGCATATCAGCTTCCGAGAGAGAAATGCGAGGAGGACATCCATCGATGACACAACCAACACCTCCTCCATAAGATTCTCCGAATGTTGTCACACGGAAATGATTCCCATAAGTATTCCCAGCTGCCTGTATATCTGTAATATGTCAACACAAAGCAAAAGCCAATCTTTTCATGATAGGATATTTGAGGTTTAACGAAACAGAGTTTAGAAACAATAGATTTAATAAAATTATTATTAATAATAATTTTTATAAAAAAATTATTACAATAATAATTAAAATGGTTATCATATCATTATAAAAAATAATTAATATTTAAAAAATATAAATCTATTAGAGAATTAAAATTATTATTATGATATTATAATAATATTATTTAAAATTAATGACTTATATAAGATAAAAAAAATTATATATTTATTTTAAAGATTTCACAGATTTTATAAAAATATATATTTAATTTTTATAATTTTATCAATTTTATACCAAATTTTTATATTTTCATACCAGTTTAATTAAAATCTAACTATTTAAAAATAGCATATTCATTTTCAAACCAATTTTCTGATGCCATCCAATTTTTAAAATAATGTTAAAAATTCAGCCATCTCAATTCCACTAATTTAGATATAATTTTTTTATATTAATTTCTTTTAAATACATTGGCACAAAATTCTTATCCAACCTCGGCTATTATTTTACGTGTTTCTTCTTAAATTTTTTAGGATGATAAAATTAAAAATTACTAATAACATTTGGTAAATTTAAATGTATATTATGCTTGGATATTAATTATCAATATATTAGTAAATTATTTAAGAACAAGAGTGATAATGTTTTTTATATAAAATATGTTTCAACCAACCTCCATAGTTTACCAATTTTTTATTGATATGTTATCCCAGTGTAACATATCACACTACAATATAAATAAATACAAAATATTTTGATTTGTATTATTTTGCTCAAAAAATAAGATTAGATAATATTAAATTCATAAGTATAATTATTTTATTATAAAAGAAATTGATGAGAGAATTCTTTCAAAATAATTATTAACATTAAAATATATACTTATTAAGTAATTATTTTTTTATTGATTCACATATATTATTATTATTATTATTAATATAATTAATATTTAATCTTTAAATAAGGTGAGATTGTATATAAAATTCATATATCTCATAAATTTTATTACCTACAACTATATTTTTTATAAAAAATACATCTCTCATTATTTTATTAGGATACATTATTATTATTATTATTGTATGATATTCAATATTTAATTTTTAAAAGTATCATATATATATATATATATATATATATATATATATATATATAATTTATAAAACACATAAATTTCGTTATACACCACAATATTTTTGTTAATAATTTTTTTTATTCAATACAATATTATTATTATGTCAAAATTTATATTCAAATAATGATTATACATGAAATTTATATATCTCATAAATTTTTATTCATATACAATAGTATCATCAGTGACTTTTTTGTTGTTAAGGAGGTCACAGTTTTCCTAAATTTTCTCAATTTTGTTAAACTAATTATATATGTAATTTTGCTCCCTCAAAAAAAATATTATATATAGTTTTGAGTCTATTTAATTTTTTCATAAATATTAAAATAGATAATCAAAGATATAATTAAAAAAAAAACTAAAAGAAGAGATTTTATATTCTTACATTTTTTTTTTCAATAAAGGTTTGTTATAATATTTATTTGATTTCTCACTTTTAAATATATTTTTTTTTATCTCTCCCTCATCTAACTCAATAGTTACAGTTACATATTAATATGTTATTTTGACTACCCAAAATTGTAGGTCAAGATTTACCATTAATTGTATTATTATATGATACAATGATAATTATCAAACTTGTAAATTTCATGATTTTGAAATTTTTTTGATAGATATTAAAAATTATTGAAAATTTAATAATTTAATTGATATAAATATTTTGATATTGATAATTTTTTAGCATTACCTTAATATAATAAAATATTATATAAAAAATATAACATTTTTTTATACAATCACATGATAAGTAGACAAACATTTTAATAGAGCCCAGACATTACTTAAATATCTTATTTGGGATGATTAAGTTGCGTCCCTTCTTTGCTTAAATGAATCATATATCTTGACTCATCGGATCAATAGACTAAGCGACACAGGTAAAAATAGACTAGACTACTTCCTAAGAATGTCTAACCTGTTTTTCATCCCTAATTATCCTTCCTAAGAATTAAAATATAAATGAAGAAAAAAACACTTAACACTAAGAATTAATTGAAAATAAAACTATTAGCGGAGAGAGAGGACTGACGGAGTCTCTTAGGAAGACGACGGATGAGATAACCGGGGATGAGAGATCGGAGATCGGAATGGAGAGATCCGAAGGCAGAGAGACAAGACTCCATGGAAATGGTAACACGTGCTCACAATAATCTTATCTTTTTCCTTAATATGTTTGGTGTGAGGGGACACAAACCACCCTTGTCCATTATAGTGTTTGGTATAATTCAAGTAAGTTTCAGGTGCCAATTTATATTAAAATAAATAAATAATAACTTAATTTTAAGAGATGTTATATAAATCTTTACTTTTAAAAAATATCTATTTTTATAAATATTTTAAAAAAAGTAAAAAATGTTTTTTGTTTTTAAATAATTTTATTTATGTAAATACGTATTAAAATAGACATTTATTCATTAAAAACTAGACATTTTAAAATAAGTATTTTTCAAAATTTTTGTTGTAATAATCACTTTTTAAAATAATTTTTTTTAAATAAATGTTTTTTAAAACAAGTGTGTTACTAAAATAATTATTTTTTCACATAAACACTTTTTGAAATTAATGTTTTTATATGATCTTAAGACTTTACACAATAATCACTTTAATTTTGTTATCAGGAAAACATCCATTTACTTGTAGAAAACAAAATTTTAAAATTTACATAAATTTTGTACGTTAGTTAAACATTTTTTTATAGCTAGCTAACAGAAAAATAAAAAGTAAGTTAGTAAAAATATTAATTTGAAGTTTTTTTATTTTCATGTATTTGTCTTGTCTAAGTACAAGATATCTAGTAAAAGTTTGTTTTTTTTTTTTGAACGGAAGTTAAGAGAGATTAAGAGAAATAATGTATAGTGTATTTTTTATGCATGGAGAGAGGGAAACATATATTTTAAATATGACAGGACAATGCAATACATGTTTTAAGAAAATAAAAGTGTATTTTACGCTTAATATTATGACATTTTTAAATTAAATGAATGATGTATGTATATTCAGCTTTACTTGATTACTTTAAAGGCAGATTTATTTTAAGACGAGCCTCATCGAATTTGTTTATCAACAGAGGAGCACGAGCAACATTACAATCGAACAATGGTTGGCTAGTAAGGGTAATTGCATCACAAGAAAAGAAGTCTTAGGGCAGTTTGTTATAATTCTAACTACTTCATATAAGAAAAGAAGTAGAAATTAGAACTGCTTTTTTCATTATTTTATTTTATAAACTTATTCTTAGTGAAATAAAAATAGTTAAAAGAGACCTTAAATTTTAAAATATATGGATACAACAATAACATGAAAAATTCTGTTGCCACTAATCATGTCCACATATCAGACTACGTCAAAGTCAAAGGGGCGTATGTGTAAATATGTTCAATCCTAATTTTGTGATATTTTATGACTTACATTGAATTTCTATTTCTTACATGCCAAATAAGTCAAAATATTGTGTCCAAACACGTTAAGGAATCAGCCACTGCTATTTTTAAACTTTGCCAAAAATTTGTTAATTTAAGAACATATAAATAAGCAAAAAGAAAGCCATAAAAAACTAACAAAATTTAACTTGTTATTTGTAATCAATCACAATGCAGAATATATTATGAACAGCTCACCTAAACTTCAGAAAGCTTTCATTTCTTGAAATGCATAGCAACACTTGCTAGACCAAAAACTGTTACATTTCTTACAGTATACAATACCAGTTCATTAAGATACATGTTCTCGGAGCTTTTGCGACCAGGTTTTCACGAAATAATGTTCACTCTCAAAATTAAAAAAGAAAAAAAAAAAAGAGAAAAAAAAAAAAGACATAGTTTAACTTAACACTAATACTAGGAGATAGATTGCATCCGCAAAAATATCTGGCACAAGGCGAACATGCAGACCAGGTGCTGGATCCCCTCGCAAGAGGCAAACTTGTTCTGATTTATGAAAATGAATTAACCGTCAACTAAATACTAAAGCCAGAAGCAGAAGCACAAGTGCTGATTTATGCACCCCTTCATCTTCTTCAGAAGGGCACTTGTTCTGGCTCTAATAAGGGCACCAAGGGTTCTTGCAAATCTCTGTTTACGGGAAACAGATTACACTGTGCATACTGTGCCATCAACTGGTCCACAAGAACCAAAGCTACCACTGCCTCTACCATGGGTACAGCTGCAAGCCCAGTCCAAACAAAAATTTCAGAGCTTTTTTTTTTTTTTTTTTTTCTATCGAAAACATGAGATATCATCACGATTGAAAACCATGCACATACACATAATGCTTAAAATTCTCCTTTCTTTCTGACATTAGATTTAGGTGTCCTTTAAGCAAAAGCCGTCGTGTAACGAACTATCTTGCCTTTCAAGATATCTTTAAAATTGTTAACAGTTCTAAAGATTCTCCTCTCAGCAAATTAGATGAATTTTATTAGAGTTAAAGTTAAAAAAAAAAAAAAAAAACACCAAATATAATACAAAAAGCACTCATAACAAAAAAAATGCCAGGTTATTAACCTCTTGGGACAACACAAGGATCATGGCGACCACGGGCTATCAGCTCTGTTTCTTTTTTGTCCCGAGTCACAGTATGTTGCTTCTTCTGCAAAAGTGTAATAGCATGTCCACTTCGTATCAAATACATACGGTAGTGCAGAGTAATTGTCATGTGTAATGAAATATGAAATAAACCAACTAATCAGCTAAAATGGTGAACGTGTACACGCAAAGGAATGGGGCGGTTGAGTGGGACCAAGATGACAAACACAAGTTTACCTCCATTTCCAACAAAAAGCAGAAAGAATATGTTTCAAAATATTATGAATAAACCACACAGCTCCATGTACAGCAATCAAATTATGTTTTAAATTTAATGATTTCATTTACCAATGGACTTATCCCTCAGAAATACAGATAGAGGAAACCAAAGAAGCAGCTTCATTAGCTGGAATACTATTTACTAAAGAGTCATTCTAAGGCTTGATAAATGCATAGGGCAATTTCTTTATCGTGTATTCTATGCATAAAAAAATTGAAGCATAAACAAGATGAACAAATCATGCATCGTCAACATTTCCTGCAGAAAACAGGCATATTCTGTTCTCATGCCCTCCCACTCATGAGGTTTGCAAAGTTTTATACTTAGTCTACCAAAGGACAAATTACAGACATGGAAATATCATTACATACGAGTCAGTTTACAGACATAGCAACATGTAATCATTGTTACACTGGTTGTTTTCATATATTAATTTTTTATATTCTTTAAAATTGTGTAAGTTATGATTTCTCTTTGCAGATTTTTATGTTTAAATAAAAATGTAGTACTCCATCGATTCATTAAGGTATAAATAATTTCGGTAGTATAAATGTTTCTCCATATAGGGAAGAGTGCTAACGCACTACTTCAAAGCTCAAACAACTACGCTCAAATGAGGAAAAAAATGTGAGGATGTCTATTAACATGTGAAGATAATTACAAATAGTTGGGAAGGATCCTTTTTAACATATGAACAAAACAAAGAGCAAAGACTGAAGAAAAATGACACTAATGTATACGAGTATATTAAAATATATTGAAAACATTTTCAACATAAAATGTCATACTGTAAATGAGTAGATAAAAAATCAAGATCGTATTTCAGGTTGCAATTCGTCAATGCTAGTCAAATTACATGGCGTAATCATTGAGTAATAAAATTGCTGAAATTATGGGGATGGCGTCAAGTTAGAAAAGGAGGAAAAGAAACATAAAAGCATGCCAATTCGGTAGATGAACAAGGGGGGAAAGGGTCTGAGGCAGATCCATTGGCTCACAAACTAGCCAAGGCACCCATTTGGAAGGTTTACATTACGTGGGGTGGGAAACAACATGAGTAACTGCCGGGTTTAGGTTGCAAAAGGGGAAAAGAGATAAAAGGGACCAGATAACATTTTAATAAGTATAAAGATGTGATGTGATACAAAACGTACAGAACTAATTCCTATTTATACAAGCACAAGTATATGTTATTCAAATAAAAGAAAATTGTTGAAATATTTAGAAAATATGTCTCAGTATTAATCTCATTATCTGTAGTTAGTATCTTTAGAATATTTTAGGATACCTTGGAGGATCTCTTAGAATTGTTTCCACGTTTCATTATATCCTTATTTAATTAGGATTAGGAATTCTTACATGTTAATGTAAAATAAAATCATTCATCTATCTTCACCTGGCAACTTATGCTTTTGAAATAATTAGTTCATGGATAACATGTTATTAGAGGTTAAATGATCAAGTGGTTTAAAGTTCGATCCTGTCAACCCCCTTTGTCTAATAAAAAGTTAAAGTTCAGAAGTTAGATGGGCTTGTGCATTGTCAATACTTTAATCTTAAAAGACTTTTTGCTGACTATTAGTTCACGGAAATACAAATAGTGGAAATACTTTCTATTTTGTATCACATCATATTGCATCACATTAGTAAAAATACACGAGAATATTATTCATAACCTCTCTGATCCTCTTCCTCTACCTATATCCCAAAGCTCCAGCACAAATAATGAAATACAAAAATCACTCTTAAGAGATTACTAAAGAGACGCTAAAATATCCTTAGATACTAAATATTATAAAATATTTAACAAGAATAAGCATTGTGAAAGATATATCAGATTTTTCTAGTATCTGTATTTAATGGATGAATGGGATAGTGATGAAGACAGAAAGAGAAGAGATTTACTTACTCCAATAGTCGATGTTGGCTTGAAAGCTATTCTCATATTAATGATTTCCCCATTGGAAATTCCACCCTGATTGTCAATAGAAATAATTAATGTAAAACAAATATAGACAAACGACCATCATAGTCCACATCTAGAAACAACTAATTAGTAATTATAGACCAGCCGAATACCTGTATCCCACCAGAGCGATTGGTTCTCGTTCTTGTCCTTCCATGTTCATCTATATAGAACTCATCATTGTGTTCACTCCCAGTTAAAAAGGTTCCTAAATTGATTTCATTAGACATCAGAACACACCTCAGACACAAGTGACCCAAGAAAATAACGTTGTTTAATTTGTACCATTTTAGTCAGATCAAAATCACAAGACAAGCAAATTTCAGTACCTGCAAACCCAGACCCAAACTGAAAGCCCTTGGTTGCAGGCAATGACATAACAGCTTTAGCCAGCTCAGCCTCGAGTTTGTCAAACACTGGTGAGCCAAGACCCTGAGAAATAATAATGTCATTTTTATTCTAAGTGGACAAGTAATAGAAAAAACTGAATAATATAAATACAAATTACTAGGTGTTAAGATGAGAACTAAGAGGTGCCTTAGAAGATATTAAGGGAGATTCAAAGTTGCAAAACAACAAGCATTGTTTCAAAGTAGAGTGTTTTTTTCATCCATTTTTTTCTTTTGCATGCTAATTATTCAAATATCATATGACAAGACCAAAATATCTTGAAGAGTTTTGGGCATGAGCTACAACTTTATTTTCTAAAAGTAAGTTCTGCTATACAAGGAAGGGAAGTTCTGAAACTCGTAGATGACTTAAGAGTACAGCTTTTCAGACTCTAGTTATGGAAAAGTTTTCACCCTTTTCTAGGGTATGCACAAGACTTCCAAAATATTCATGCGTAGTTATGATCATTAGGTACTATTACAGTTAGGGTGAAAGCTAAAATTTAAAAAGATTCTTAGAAGAGAAAAAAAAGGCTTAGATACGTTTTATCTTCCCTGAAAAATTAACAGATTTTGATTTTTCTACCTAAAAAATATTTTTTTCATTTGACCCCAGATTTTAGTCAAATATGCATTTAGTCCCTATCACTCCTGATTAATTCTCAGCATCACTTAACAAAGCAAATCTAGTGACAGGGACTAAAAATATGTACTTTTAACGAAATTGGGATTGAACCAAAGAAAGGAAACAAAATCAAAATTGATTAACTTGTTCAGACGAAAATGGTATTTAAAAAGAGTTGTCAATAAAAAGTTGTGGAAAATCGTGAAAAGCTTAAAATCCACTATATCAAGCAAGGTAACCACACAGCGGGCACATTTTTATTGTATCAGAGAGAATAAAGAGAGAAAAAAAACTATAAATTTGGAAGAAGGTGAGGTTGAAAAACGAAAAAGGGAAAAGGAGGAAGGAATTAATGAAACAAGGAAGAGATAGATTTAATCAAAGAGAAAACAAAAATTAAAAGAGTACGATAACCTGTAAAAAAAGGGGTGTTGTTAGATTGGAAGAGAATGTTGGAGCCTTTTTGAGTTTTGGGAGAGAAATGTTAATGTCAAAGTTTAAGAAGAGGAAAGGAATTTAAGTGACAGGGTGATACTCAAAGGTTCCTTGGCCTGCCAATAAAGAGGCTACTGTGGGGCTTATTTTAAAAGTAATGGAGCCCAAGTTAAGTAAATCAGTAATAAGTAACAGATGAATTGTATAGAATACAGAGTCCACTAAACAAAAGCACAGACTCTTACTGCAAAACTGTAACCCGATATTTAGCAACACTGTATTTAAGCCCAAAAAAATTTGTTTAGAGAAAAAGTGGGTGATCAAAATATGAAAATACAAGTAAAATATATTTTTCAGAAATCGGATGTTGGGATACACCATGTTCGCCCCTGATTACAGGAAATTTAATTTTATTATCTAAACTTTGGTTTTGAATTGTTTACACTGTAATTGTATTTCTATTTAAAGACAACTAGCATGTGATGGTGGAGTTTAATAATAAAACCTTTGCAGTTGTTATCAGTTTTATCTCTTCTTGCTATCTTGCCAAATTATTTCAGCTGGAGACAGGTGGAAAGACTTACTCGAGGACAGTTCCTCACAATGCATGTTACAACACCACCAACAGAATCACCCCTCACTCGTACAGCATCAATAGCAGCTATCATCTTCTCTGCATATTCAGGGTCTGGACATCGAACAATGTTACTCTCAATCTGGAAAATTTCCAAAAAGAAAAAAGGTGGCAAACCAGGTACTTAGCTTCAAAATTGCACGAATGAAATAATGATGATTGCATCAATAAAAAGTAATCTCAATATATGTTATAACAATAATCAATCAATTTGGAAGAGAGCATTCTGAACAGGACAGTATGATGACTATTGTTCAATAAAAGTGGCAAACCAGGAATTTGGCTTCAGAATTGCAAGAATAAATAATGACAATAACATCAATAAAAATTATTCTCTATATAAGTTATAACAATAACCAATCAATTTGGAAGACTCCGTTCTTTACAGGAAGTATGATGCCACCTGTACAATAAAATAAATAATAGGATATTTCACACATTAATTATTTTAAATCAGTATTAGATTACTTATTTTCCTCGCAACTGCATAACGTATTGGATAAGTCAGCTACTCAAGCACTAATTATACATTTGTATTCTTTAATCTGTACTTCTAAGATCAAATTTACGAGAAAAACATATGTATGTATGCATATGGACCAGAAATTCAGCTTTGTGCCTTGAGATGGTAAAATTAATTATCACCCATTTCCTTAGTAATGGTAAAAGTCTTTTCCTTAGTAATATTCATGAGTAATGCTCAAAATGTAACTATCAGATTAAATCAAACAAGAATCGCAAAACGAATTCCCAATAAGTGACCTCAATAAAATATTTGTTAGTTAGCTATATTCAAAGTCCATTAAAGAAAACATGAAAAATGTAACAGATAATCATCTATAGGTTTAGAATACACGAAATTTACTTCTAACATCTTTACAAAGGAAGCACTGTGGCACTAGAGCATAAAGAAAAATGAAAATTAACTTTAATACCTGGCCAATTGTCAGAGTGTCATGATTAATAAGGTCCTCGGGAAGAATAACCTTATGAACTTGAGATACATAGGCAAGAATCTGCAAAAGAGGAAACCTTTAACTCGGATCTTTCTTAAGGAATTGGCAAATCAAACATGTTACATGTATGGTAAAGAAAATCAGAACAGATAGAGATTGATCTATCAAACTTAGACTCTGACAAACAAGTACAAGCTGACCTTATGTATAATCAGTAAGGATAGGCTGCCAACTCAGTGATCAATGCAATATAGTAGTCTTTGGAAGTTTATTTCTTTGGGTAATGTCTCTTTAAATTCATCAAACTCAGACAAGTAGACAAGTATATGTGCACTCAATGAACATTACATAAAGATCAGTATGGATAGGATGTCAACCCCAGTGATCACAGCAACTCACACTAGTCATTTGGACATTTATTTCTTAGGTTATTTTTCTTAATCATAATTTTCTTAAGTTTAGGAGATATTAGTCATATTGTGTTTTAGAAGAAATTTTGGGTGAGGAATGATTCTTTCTAAGACGCCTTTGACACCTTTTTCATCAGTTTTCCGTACATAAATAACCATCAAAGAACTTTTGTTTCATTCAGGGTCCAAATTTACTTGGAAGTTGAAATTTTCATTTCAGCAGAAGGTTGAGTGATAGTTATGCTTGTGCAATAAAATCCTTCTAATTTTCCGTGAATATACTACTAATCCAGATGGAAGGGATAGTACTTTGGATTCTTCTGGTTTCTAGCCCAAAATCATGAAAGTTTCCTTCTTCAAAAATTCATTAGCATGTCAATAAGACATTTAAAGTCAAGTCTTTCACTTTAACAGCAGTATTTAATAGGATTAGCATACATGACATCTGCAGCTAATAGGCCTCAAAAAGACATGATATTTTTAATTTAGAAATAGAATGCTGCTTATTTTTGCATAGAATGTTAAATTCATATGAAATGTTCTTGGTCGTTACTGAGTGCATCCTCTAACTTTGGAGCAATTATATAATCATTAATTTTAATAGCAAAAACTTGTAGCAATCTGTGTAGAAGCAAACAAAAAGAACCAAAAATCAAGAAGAAAAAAATATGAATATGTAAAAATTACAATATAAATATGGGTATAGAAAGGCTAAGATGTTCTTAAAATAATATATCCTTCGTGGCCAGTTATGAAAACAGAAAAACACAAAGGAATACCACAGAATAATAAAAGTAACACACCTCAGTTCCAGAAAAGTCTTTAAGGATTTTCTTAGCAACAGCACCAGAAGCAACCCGTCCAATTGTTTCTCTTGCAGAAGATCTACCACCACCCTTAAAGGTGATAGAGTTCAGATGTATGAGCTTATTACATATACATATCCCATTTAAAAAATGTTGGACTCATTACAGAAAAAAAAAGTCAGTACCTGAACTGATCTGACACCATACTTCATGTCATAGGTAGCATCTGCATGGGAAGGCCTATAAGCTAATGACATCTCACTATAGTCCTGAAAAAGTTTCCAGGGTACAATATTTTATCAGTGTCCCTGAATTATGACAATAGTTGTTTTGCTTGTCATAAACGAGCTCTAGCATTAGATACTCACATTTCCTCTTTGATCCGTGTTGGGAACAAATACATGAATTGGAGTTCCTGTAGTAAGTCCTGCAATTAACAGATCATACTTCAAAGTTTTTTCAAGAAACATACAATTTCCAAGTTAATAATAGTAGGAAGAAGAAATACTGACCTTCGGAGACTCCGGAAAATATTTTACATGTATCAGTCTCCTTTCTAGGAGTTGTAATTCGGCTCTGACCTGGCCTCCTATACACAAGAAATCACGCAGTTATTCTTTGCAGACATGTTCCATCAGAAGCAATCACTACCTATCATTCATAAATGTCATATCCCTATGTAGAAGTTTAGCACAGATTTCAATCCAAGCACCAAAGTGTTATCTCACAGTGAAAGTGGTTCAATGATGATAAATAGATGATTTCAAAGGCAAGTACCTTCTGTCAAGATCCACTTGCATGTCAGCTTCAGAAAGAGGAATGCGAGGAGGACATCCATCGATGACACAACCAACACCTCCTCCGTGAGATTCTCCATATGTTGTCACTCGAAAGTGATTCCCATAAGTACTCCCAGCCGCCTGTATCTCTGTAATATGTCAACAGTATAAGAAAGTTAAAAACCCATCCATCTCAATCCAATTAGTTTAGAATTCTTAACATGCAATGTAACTGGCTTGGGAACCAACTATTTTCTTTAATTTGTTGTGTTTATCATAGACTGCAATCCTACGTATTGAATTTGAAATTATAAAGAAAACTGAAAAAAAAAATGGTTTATAAAAAAATTCAGTTCCTACCAGCTAAAAGAAGATATGTAACAAAACATGTCTTTCAGACTAACCTACATCATCCTGCGAGCATAGATGTTAAATGGCAGCGACAACAAAAGGTATGCAAATACAAACGACGGAGGTTGGAGAAATGTGACATCCAATTTCATTTAACACGATTTGTTTCAGAATTCTTCCGCGAATTACATACTAACAATCTCACGACACAACACACTCCTTACAACAGATTACAACCGGAAAACGAACGATTGGAAATATTTAGCAGATAAAGTCGATTCAGCTAAGCAAATGAGCGAAGAGAACAGAGAAACACAGACAAATAACGAGGAGCATATTCTTAGTAGCTGATGTGTCTCAAAATTAATTGAGAAATCACGTAAAAAAAATAAGAATTAAAATATAAGCGATGAAGAAGAATCACTTAAAACTAAGGATTAATTGAAAATGAAACTATTAACGAAGAGAGAGAGGACTGACGGAGTCTCTTGGAAAGGCGAGGACGGAGCGCGAGTCGGAGATAACCAGGGGACAGAGATCGGAGATCGGAATTGAGAGATGCGACGGCGGATAGAGCTTTGGTTGAGAACGGTCTGGCGGAGAGCGAAGACGCCATTGGAATTGGAACAATAGCAATCACAGAATTGGATTGAATGAGGAACAAAAGCAATCACAGTGATATGATTTGGTGGTACTCTAAAGTTTGGTTGTTGAGTTGAGAGAGAAAAAGAAGAATAGAGGGAGGTTGGTGTCTGGTTAGTTGGTGGCAATGAGTGTAATTATGAATGGTAAGAAACCCAAGTGGCCATCACCTACCCTCTCTTACATATCATGTTTGGTATGCGGCCAGCTAGTCCAATTCTAGTGTTTGGTGCAATTCTAATGCAACTTTTCTACTTATTGATATTTTATATATAAAAATTTATCTATTTTTAAAAAAGTCAACAAATATTTTATTTTCTATTTCTCTGCTTTAAAATAAATTCGTCTAAATATCTTAAAAATATAATAATAAGTGATTATATTTATTAAAAATGATACATTTTGAAATAAGTTTTTTAAATAAATATTTTTTAGTGTTTTATGAAATAATCATTTTTTTTAAATAAGCTCTTCTTTAAATAAAGTATTTTGTTAAATAAATGTTTCTTTAACACAAGGTTTTTTCAAAAATAATAAATTTAAAATAAGTGTTTTTATATGGTCTAAGATTTTGCGTTAATTTTATTTTGTAATAAGCATTTATTTACATGTGACAAAACAAAAATCTTCAAATTACATAGTTTTTGCATATCAGTATAATATTTTTTATATAGCATATCTAATACAAGAAAAAATATTCGATGTGAAACTAAGCTAGTAAAATCTTTTCATACGTTTGTCTTGTAAGTTATAACTAAATTTTATATACATTGAATTTGAAAATTCAAGTGTCCAAAGAAATAAGTATCTTTTTTAAGCAAGTGATATTTGAAATAAGAATTGTTTGAAATTCGATTTTTTTTTTAAATAAGAACTTCTCTAATATGAAGTACTTATTAAAATATTTAAATAAAACACTAATTATTTAAAAAAAATCATTAGATAAGTTTATGACAAATTGTTAAAATTTTAATGTAAATTTATATGTCAAGTAATTTATACAAATATGATAATGACCATTCATTTTATTGGAATTTTTTTTAATGTATTTGGGTTGAGTAAATCATAACTAAAATTATAAATATTGGATTTTAAAACTCTAGCGATCTAAAAAAAATATCATCAATTTTGTCTCTCAAGCCTAATTTAAAGCATTTAATAACAAAAATGTCAATTAAAAATATAAGTTTTGTAAAAAAAAATTGGGTGCAACTTAATTACACATAGAAAATGACCTTTTTTAATTTTGTGGGGCTATATTAAAGCATATATTACTTAAAATTATCTCTAAACTTAGGTTAAGTTTATTGTTCTACAAACTTTAAACTATAAAGGTAACTGTAGTTTCAATTCAAGCAAACTCTTATTATTATAAAACTCTAGACTTTCTCTAAACTATCATTCAAGTTTTTATTAGTCCATAAATTTTTTTTTTTCATTTTTGTATCTAAGTACTTTAAGTTCCTTTTTTATAGTTTTAAATTAATTATATTTGATTCAATATAATATTTTTTATTTTTTCAATTATCCTAGCGAAATTCATTATCGATAAATTCAACTGTAATAAAATGTCAGCAAATTTGTCTTTAATATAGCAAGTCAAAAAGTGAATAATCTTTTCATCCGTTTGAACTTCTCTCCCAGAGAGGTAGAAATTTCTTTTTGGATCCCTTTTTATTCCCTTTTTTTTCCTAAGGTAACCAAAAATGCACAAATTATTTTTCTTCTCACTCAATATATTTTTTGTAGTTTAAATTTGTAATCTAAATCAATACAATCAATTTGACGATTATCATACTATTTTAAATTGGATGATCAAAATTATTATTCAAATAATATAAAATGAAAAATAAAACTACCAACTAACTATAAAGTGTGTATTTAATATGTGAGTGTAAATAATGAATTAAATAAAATGGGTTGAAGAACCCGTGAATTTTAAAGATGAATAAAAATATAAAAATTAAATTATATGATGAAGGTAATTTTGTTGTTTAGATCTTGTTAAAAAAATTTGTAATTAAAATAATATAATATTAAGAGTAGGGATTTTTTTTCATAAATAATATTATTTTAAAAAATATTTTTCAAAACAACATCTTTATAATATTATTTTCTCATCTAACACTATTTATTATTCACGTTTGGGATTCGGTTCCTAAGAAACCGAATTTTAAACTACCATTTCTAAATTTTTTTAGTTTTTATTTTTGTTTTATTAATTTTATAAATAGATTTTTTTATAATTATAAATATAATTTATTTTTAAGTTTATAATTATTATTTTAATTTATGTAATATACAATTATAAATACAATTTATGTAATATATAATTATATATATAATTAATTAATTTGAAGTTCATATATATACAATTTTAATTTATGTAATATATATATATATATATATATATATAATTTATTTAACATTAAAAATAGATATATTTTTATTAATTTTATAATTATAATTTTTTTAAGGTTATAATTTTAAATATAATTTTTTTAACTTTATAATTATAATTTATATAATATATATAATTTATAAATAATTATTTTTTAAAATTTTAATTTGATATATATTTTTTATTTATAATTATTTAATGTATATTTAAAGTAATTTATTTATATGTTTATATATAATACTTTATAATTTTATTTGTATGAATAACAAATAATTACTCTAAATTAATTAATAAAGTAAAGAAGAAATTTTATTAATTGAAAAACTCCTAAGTTTCATAGTACATTGAGATATTTCTTAACTAACACAATTTAATGATGCAAAGTAGATGCACATACAACATTTGGGCATGTTCTTTTGATATGGGGGTATGACAAAATGTTCTTCTCCCAACTACTACTATTACAACATATTGAGACAATGTGACATAAAAACTGTTAATTGGTTGGATGAGATACCTAGAGAAAAATAAGCACTTATATGAGATAATGGTCGGCGTTGGGGCCACATGATGACCAACATAACAAAGTCTATTAACTCTGTTTTGAAAAAAACAAGAAATTTGTCCATTTGTTCCATGGTCAACGCAACGTACACTCACTCTAACAAATTTTTTATTGAAAGAATGAGACAGATAGATGTCATGATCAATCATGTAAACTCTAAAATTTTGGTCACAAATTTAGAGGAAGCACAAACACAGGCGAACACGCATAGGATCATAACTTTTGACAAAACTACCACAAAATTTGTAGTAGAAGAAACAAAAACCTGTGTGAAGTTCGACCAGCAGGGAGGTTTGCAATTTTTCTTGATGAGTTATGGTGTGACTGAATTTCACATGCCTTACTCACATGTTCTTGCTGCATGCAAGCATACACACCATGACTTCAACACCTATATTCATCAAGTATATATCTTACAACAAGTTTCAAAGTTATACGAAACACAATTTGAATCAATTTCTTAAATAATATGTTTAAAACAAAAAAATTATCTAAATAAAATCTTTATAAGTTTATTTACCTAGCTAAACTTGTTTATTATTTATACACAAAATTCAATAATAAGAAATAAATATCTAGTATAATATAAGTATTTTGTTCTCTTTTCTCAATTATTTTTTTATTTTTATCTCTTTTCATTTATTTTTAATTTTTTTTTTCTATCTTAATACTTTTTTTCTTTTTTTCTCTCTCCCTTTTATTCTTCGATCACTCATCTTATTTTTCTACCTAAAAATATTAAATTAAAAATTGATAGAATGAGTTTTTTTATTATTTTAAAAAATAAAAATATTTAAATTATCTAAAAATATTATAATTTAATATATTATATTTAAAAAAATATTATATTATAAGTTTGAGGTATTACAAATTGTCATGTTATAATTATTAAGAAAATTAAATATTCATTTTAAAGTAACTTTTAAATAAATATTTTTTAAATTACCAAATATGACTAATCTTCGTAACTCCACCTAATTATAATTAGATTAAATTATTAAAATAAATACATTTCACTCATAAATATTTGATATGTTTTAATTAGATGAGTAATTAATTTATTATAATAAAATAATTTAAAATTATTTATTTATGTTATCATATATAAAATTATTTACTCTTATAATAAATAAAATTATTTATTATTATCGTAATTTTTAATAATTAGTTGATTTTTTTAGTTTTAATATTGATTTAAAAAAATTTATATATATATTTTTTTTACTTACAAGGAGAGACATTATACATTAGTAAAATAGGTTTTTTTACGTCACTTAATTCTCGTCGTACCAAAAAAATAATTGACTTCAAAAAATATAGTGACATTTTTGTAAATAAGGGACGCTACTTTTACGTTGAACCGCTTAGAGACTGATGTAAAAGCTATTTTTTACGTTGATGACTCTCTAACCGACATAAAAAGTGACTTTTACGTCGGTTCCTATGAGGTCTGAAATAAAAGTCGTATTTTAATTGTTTGAGGGCTTATTTTTTTCTTCCCGCACGCGAGGATTTTTTAGTGACAAAGACGACAACGACCAAACCAACTCCTGTCAAGATATATTTCAGCTATAGTGAGTGACAAAGATATTTATATTGTGTCTCATTTGTTATGGTTGATGTTTCTCTTCTATTGAATTCGAGTTTTAGAGCATTTTTTGTATATTTGAGGTTAATGTTCTATGTGTCTCATCTCCTCTTTTATGTTGAAATTGAATGTCTTCACTAGATTGTTATTGAAATTGAACTATTGTAGTTTGTGATTATCCGGTTATGCGTTTGAGTAGATTATCTGTTTATGCATTTGAATCTACATTTTTTGTTATTATTTGTAGTTTGTATATTACAATATATAGAATTTAGGATTTTATGATGAAAAAAAAAACGAAAAATGTTCTAAGCAAGATAAGTTTTGACTCCTTAGCACATGTAATAAACAAAATTAGTGAAAAAGAGAAAAATGCTATATTATTATAATATCTATACTCTTGTATTTAAATTTTGAAAATAATATTATGTCATGTTTTGTTTCTCAATTTAGTGTAATAAGCATGGTACTACTATATCATGTATTGATTGGACGAAAGTCATAATTTGTGTGGGTATAACTGATTATTGGACAGAGTTAATTGCTTTCAACACTTATTAAGTTTATTTACTTTTATGTGTATTGCATGTTAATAGGTGTCAAATTAATGTTTCAGGTATCTCAATATCCATTTATCTCCATTATTAGGTATTTTCGAGTACTTAGTTTGTAGGTTATTGTTTGTATTGTATTATATAGTTTAACTTTAGTTTTTGTACTATAGTTTAGACTTTATATTAGTTTAGTTTTGTAATGTTTACCTTTTAAATGGTTTAGTCTTTGTACTAATTTAGCTTTGAATTATTATTTATTGAAAATCTGGAATCTGATCGACTGTCTATCAAAAAATAAAAATAAAAGGATGAAATTTACGTCAGATATTTCCTAAGCCCAACATAAAATTACATTTGGTATGTTCCAAGCCCGACGTAAATTTACGTCGAGTATGTCCCAAGTCCGACGTAAATTTACGTTGATGATTTTGTTTGACGTAAATTTATATATCTCGTATTAATGTTTGACTTGTGCCTGACGTAAAGATACCAAAATAACATACGCAAAAGTCCTATTTACGTTAGTGATATGTATTTTTAAAATATAATATATTAAATTATAATATTTTTGGATAATTTAAATATTTTAATTTTTGAAAATATGAAAAAAATTCATTTCATCAAATTTTAATTTAATTTTTTAATTAGAAAAATAAGATAAGTGACAAAAAAGAAAACAAACACGAGGATAGAAAACAATACAAGAAGTAAATGAAGAGAGAGAAAACTAAAAAAATAAATGAGGAAAGAAAGCAAAATACTTGTATTATACTAGAAGAGTTTATTTTCTATTATTGAATTTTGTGTATAAATAATAAATAGATCTAGTTGGGTAAATAAATTAATAAAAATTATATTTAAGTAATTTTTGTTTTAAATATATTATTTTAAGAAAATGATTCAAAGCAGGAAACTAAGAAACTAATTAAAAATAGTAAAATACAGTCTTAAAGAAATATTTATATAGTGTCTTAAAAACTTCAATTATTTCTACTACATAGTTATAAAGTCTTAAAGAAATATTGTAAACTATAATTTGAAAGTAAAAACAGAATCAAAGTGACAATTGAAATGAAATTAACTAAGAATTGTGTAAAATACAATAGATAAATTGTGTTGATTCTTCAATTATAAACTTGTTTTTATGATTATCATTGGTTTATAGAAATTGTGTTGTAATCATAACATCAAATTTTCAACAATTCCAATCAATTACAATATAATTGAAATTTGTAAACACAGTTTAATTTCTAAATTAAGCAATCACTTCAACTTATATATTGAATTATTCGATAAATGAGACATTCAATTAAATAACATCAATTATATTGATTGTAATAGATTATAATCGATAAAAACCAAATATAAACCATAGAAAATAAGTTTTAATCGGTTAATCAACAATAAAAATGAATTAAAGCATGATGAACTGGTGGAAAACAAAAAGAAAACATGAGAACAATAAATAAATAAAGTGAAAGAAGAAGAAGGAAACAAAAATTAAAGTGAAGAAGAGAAGAGAAAACAAAACAAATTTGATAAAAAACAACTTGAATTGGTAATCTTCAAGGCATTATTCCTACAAGGTGTTCCATAAAAAGAATTGGAAGTTAAGCATTACAAAAAAAAAAAAAGAAAAATAGAGAGAACTTGAATCTAAAACATGAAAATCAGAAAAATGAAACCTAACTTGTAACTTAACTTATGTTTTTTGGCCTTTTTATACCTATTTATACAACAACAAAGGTATACGAATCAAAGAAGACTCATTAAGGACCCATAATTACATGATAGAACTTAAACAACAATATGCAAAAATGAGGTTTTGCGATATATTTGTTTAGGTTTCTTCATGTGTCGAGCGAAATTATTACATGATATTCAACTTGATTCATTTAGTGGATATGTGTTCGCTCAACGGATTGCTTGATTATGAAAAAAAGTTTCTTGGACTGACTTTGTTGAATAAATTCCTTCGATTTTGCTTTTATAAATTTTTATTTTATTTTATTTTTGCAAAAAATAAACAAATAATTAACTAAAATGTATGATTTAAGCAACAAATTAAATTAAAATATATTTTTTTATGAAAAATATATTAGCAACTAATAATTAATTAAGAAGATAAAATATGTTCATCAATATACTGTATGATTAGATGCATCATATCAATATATGTGTTCAAAGTAAAAAAAAAAAACTAAATTTGATTAATTTTTTTAATTTAAACTAAGGTTTGTGTATTCATTTAACTTATCCTTATTATCTAATCTTACACTTATATATATATATATATATATATATATATATATATATATATATAATTCATTTTGATTAATCTTTTGTATGCTAAAAAAAAACCATGATTTCATATTCACGTGATATTATTAGGATAAATTTTCATGTCTTAAGTATTATTCGCTTTGGAGTCCTAGTCCATCATAGTTTGTCCTAAAAGACATCTTGATGGATTAAGTGAGAAATGTGTATATAAAATATTTTTAGTTTCGACTTGTAAGTGATGTGAGACTCATGAGCAAACCAGAATATTAACCCCCAATCGAGAATTAAAAGTATGTATGTGTGAAGTGATACTCTACTTTTGCTCTCACGGTAGTCGTCAATATTTCATCTAGAAACGAGAATGTCTCGACCTCATGTCCATTATGATAACATCGTTAACATTAATTTTTATGTTTTACTTATTATACATTTTAGAACTCTTAACTGTTTGAAGATGTTTAAAAAAAAGTGGATTGTGTTGATAAAGCTTTTTAATCTTATAACTATACTTTGGTATAAATATTACTCTCATGTTTTAGTCCCTTTTACATTTTAATAATGTTATTTTTTTAATTTTCCTGTATTCATTTAATTTTACATATTTATTCTTTGTATTATTTATTAAATAAAAAAATAACGAGTTTTATGTTGCATCATAATTATAAAAAAAATATGTTCAAATATATATATATATATATATATATATATATATATATATAATAAATAAAAGATGTGTATAAAAACGAGGAAAATTACGTTGGTTCACTCAATAAATGAATATATATTAACTTTAGTTTATATTTTTTTGAATATGTCAGAGTCATTAGAAAATATATTTATATATTAATGAAAAACGATATTTTACGCGGTTAAATTGATAGAAATGGATGTAAAAAGAAACATAACCATAAATCTATAATTATTTGGCCTTATTCTACATTAGTTAGTCCTGTACTGATTTAGATAAAACTAATAGTTGGACTTTTCTTAATTTTCACTCAACAAGTATACATTGATGTTGAAAAGGTTGTAGTACATAGAAAGTTGGATATTCTAGGTACTCATTCGAAACTATAACTACTCCAGAAATCACAAAATCTAGTATCTAGTAATTGGTATAGATAGAATACACTTTTAACTCTAAGATTCGCACAAATCACAAAATCTAGAAATCACAAATGAAATTGTGTGTTTTATGTCCGGGTTTGCACTCGTGACTTGCGTGCTGTTATTGTGAAAGAAACAACATTTGATAACTTACAAATGTTTTTAAGTCTAATGATTATTTACAAAATATTTTTATTAAGATTTTGTAAACACTTGAATATATATTTTTTTAAAATATTTTGTTCATAAATTCTTTAAAATGGGCCTCAATTCTTTAAAGGCCCATCTTTTCTCATTTATATTAATTATCTTTAATCTCCATTATTGAATAAATTAGAGGGACCACAAAACAAATGGAAAAAGAGACTATGAAAAGAATTGTCTGAAAAAAAATTTAGAGACGTTATAGTGCATACATTTTGTTCATGATTTCGAAAAACAGAATCACCAATAACATTTAATCTGGATTTTGTTTGTTTTGTTTTTTTTTTCTCATTTTGCCTCTTCCTTGAGATGTGAGAAGAAGACAGTGAACCGTGAATGTCCATTGGAGGTTGTTGGAGGCAGCAGGGTAATCATCTATTAGAGGGAACCAAGATCTGCGAGTTTACAAGCTTCTAACTTTTTTGTTTTTGTTTTTGTTCTTTCCGTGCACATATTTTATCATAATTCCTCCATTAATTTTATCTTAAAATTTGAGGTTTAATCATGTTACTACTGATATAAAATATTTATTGATAGTTAATATATTTTAGAGAAATTTATATGCAAATATAACTTTTTAGTTCTGTATTATCAAAATTTTAAGATCATAAAAATAGATTTATTACAGTATCTCATTTCATTGAGATTTGTCAGTGTAGGTGGTTCCATTCCATGCAGCAATGGTGCTTTATTCATTTAGTAGCAATAGACAAAAGTGTGAATTGGTAGGAGTGAAAATTGTCAGTATAAGTGATTCCACGTGAAAAGAAAAATCTGAATTGGAATCAGAATGTAATCAATCCATGAAGGAGAGTTGCTGCAAATAATACCACTTGCCACCTCTTTTTATACCTTGAATTGGCAACTCCCTCTTCTCAAAACCAAAACAAAAGACATAAGCTTACACTACCCTCTGTTTCTTTCTTTAGCTGCTCATGCAATTCTTTTTCCTTCCAATTTGCTTCTACTGTAACTCTTCTTATTTCAGATCTAACTTTTCTTGCTGGTCACTAGAGGAATCACGCAATCACACTCACAAACACGGTGAAAGTTGAAACTTACTTTTTTGTAGTCCGCGTTTCAAATGCGTTTGGGAAGGATTTTTGAAACCTTTTTGTTTGCATAGAATTAACTACCTGCTGATTGATAATTAATTTTATGCATATTCATCTGCAGAAGGTGCTTGGTACGCTCTTCCTTGCAGAACATGAATTCGTCGTCTATGCGTTTGTTTTCTTCCGAGCTCACATGTCCTGCGACTGAGTCCGTGCAATACGCGAATATGAACTTTCTTCTGTCCAGACCATCGTTAAGGGTTTCTTGTTTCATTAAGAAAGGTGGTGATGCGGGAGTATCTAATCGCAATGGAAGGAACGCGCACTCTGTGGTTTCTTGCCAGTTGATTCATAGCCACAAAGAGGAGTCGTATGAAAGAAAGAGAAGTCTGCAGGTGCCTCTACAGAAGGAAGACTTTGTGAGGACATTGTTGATTGACAACTATGACAGTTACACTTACAATATATACCAGGAACTATCTGTTATTAATGGTGGTAAGTTCTCGCCCTCTCTCACTTGAATTTGCATGTGTGTAGAAGACAATTGGAAAATGTTGATTTGTAAGTCTAATGGTAAAAAAATCTCACAGGGTAGGGCTTTTTCTAAAAAAAATCTTTAAAAGAAATTCTAATCCTTGAATTAACTTTTTCAATGTTGTCTTGTCATTGAACTGCACAAAATTTTTAAAAAGGTTATTATGTGTTGAAAAGGCAGTAAGTAAACCTGCTTGTGACAGTATATTAACAAGTCAGTTTTAATTGCTCATTATTGCATGTTATATATAGCAATCAATTGAGAAGAGTACGAACTTTTGAGCTCTTAGAACAATTGCATTAGGCAACATGTTAGAGTAAATCTATTATGTGCACTTTCCTTTCTTTTTTTATTATATACATGATACTAGACATGCAGAGTTAGATCATCTTCATTTCATAAACCTCTGTTCACTATAATGTGGTTTGGATTTGGGACCTTAAATAGAGCTAAAATGGCCAACAATTGGATGATCACAGGAGCTTAGTTTACAAAGGAATATACGCAGATTCAAATAGAATTGTTGTAGATGTAAACAGTAACATACTGTTGATATGTATATATGTTTGCATGTATAATTGCCTCAAAGTGTCACTATTTTTTAAAAGCATTAATTGTACACATATTTCTGAACATTCTATAATCTTGTACAGAATACTCTATGCTTGAAAGGTTTAAGAAGTTTTGTAAGGGAGTTTATGTCCTTTTTAACTGCTGGTTTGGTTTCTCATTTTTACCAGTCCCTCCTGTGGTGATCCAAAATGATGATTTGACGTGGGAAGAACTTTGCCATTACTTGTATGAAGAAAATTCTTTCGATAACATTGTAATATCACCCGGACCTGGTTCTCCAGCACGCCCCGAAGATATAGGTGAGAATCATGGAATGCCCTTATGGATTGGTAACTTCACTACATTTACTTTTTGCTCCAAAAGATGCAGCATAAAACTAAGTTGCTGCTATGACAGATTTCAATATTTGTATTAAAATGTCCCGTCTTAGTTATGAATATGGCTAAATTACTCCTAGTAAGGACTGCACAGTCCTTCTGTCATGAACTTATTTTGGGATTGAGTTAAACTCACTCCATTCTAATATGGTATTGGAACCTACCCAATCTTGTTGTTGGGCTACCTATGGAAGTCCAACCATGCAAATTTTGTGTTCCAAATATCCATGCTTGGGCGTGAATGTGTTCAGATGTCCTATCAGCCTGGGATATGATTAAAATTCTCCATATAAGGCTTGAACAATCTTCCTCTTCTGAGTTTGCTTTTGGGTTTAGTTGCAGAGCTAGGTTTAAATAATTTCTAATAGTTTGATGTGAGTGGATACAGTCCTTGTTTTAGTTACATTTAAAAACCTCTTTCATTCATGGTAAAACTACAGTACAGCCATTGTGGGTTATCTGGCCTTGGGATGTTTCACTTACAACTATACATATTTTGCAACAGTGTTACCCCTGGTGCAATGTGGCAAGAGAAGCTGGCTAAAGAGTAACTCTGCTAACAGAAATAATGTAAGAGTCACATCACATGATAACCTTTTTTATTTCTTATGATTAAATCTTACCCTTCAACATCATCCAGATGTATTTAAGGGAAGATATTCAGATCTGAGGAAGTTAAAATATTGAAAAACTCATCTTACTAACAATCAAACCATATTGCACTAGATGATGGAATTGGATAAATTGATCAATCAACATCATTAGGTGCAAACCAAAATTTCCAATAATTCCAATTAGAGTAAGGTCGTTTTTAATTCTCATAAGGTCTTGTCGCCATTTGATCAATCTTCCTCCTTTTAATTGCACCGTCTACCATTTGATTCTGTTTTCTTGCCAGCACCTTGATTGGTCTTAATGCTTGACCATACCATCTTACGCAATTTTTTGTCTTCTCTTCAAAAGGTGCTGCTCCAACTTTCTTCTGTTAACATTTGTTCTGAATTTTGTATTGCTTTATATGTCCACTCATCCTCCTTAACATTCTCACCCATATACCAATTGAAGGGGGAGTAGTGAAACAACCCTCAAACCACATAGTTTGTAAGTGTACCTATGCCCATTTTTTTTCTTAAAAGGACACCTAATTTAGTTTGTAGAATTTAATAATATTATTTAATTTGATACATTATCATGATCTATATTTCTTTTTATTTTAATATTTTTTTGGAAATGATTCTGTATGGTTCAGGCATTTGTCTTCAGGTGTTGCTTAAATGCTGGGATATTCCTATTCTGGGTGTTTGCCTAGGGCACCAGGTATTTTCTTTTCAGCTATATTGTTGCCTCCTCTCTCCCCCTACTCCCATGTTTACTTTTACCCACTTCTTTCTTTTGTAGAACATCATGCACCTTTTAAGGTTTCAGCTTGTACTGTTAATAGCATGCCCAAATTTCAATGAGTTAACTTTATTTCTTGAATTTCTGTCTTGCGTTAACGTACAACAGCTATCCCTTTTTTTGTTTAGCCTTCCTTTCTAGCATGTAATACTAGGATAGAGTCTTTGAGTCACAACGTTTTCCCTTTCTCTTGTTTCTTCTGAAGATAAATTGGGTGTCCTAATGTTACATTTAGCACTATTTAAAGTCTTTTGACCGAATGGAGCTTGGACAGTTTGGAATGGAATAAACATTTGATTAATATGATTTTTATGTTGAAACGGGATTAAAATCCTATTCCATTCACATATTTGTTATGCTACAAATAGAATCAAGAAGAAAATGGAGTAAACAGAACTTTGATGATCATATAACTGGGTTAAAGAATATTAAGATGATACTCTTTTTATTTTAGAAAAAAATTGTAGTTTTTACACCCATATATATTGATTTATGAAACTCTATTAAGATGGTATTTTCAGCAGTAAGTAAACAATGTACTAGGTTCATTGTGCTTGGCGTTGGTCAATGGCTTGGTAATATGGTGGACCAACTCTTGTTCACAGATGCCTTATATTGACTATCAACTTATTCATAAATGCCTTTCATAATAATCCTATTTTGTCATTAAGTATTATATTAAACTTAATCCTATTGTAATGCAGTCTTTGGATTCATAATATTTAGATGTCCTAATTCTGCCTTTCACAACTGTTGTTTACATTATGCTTTTGTTTAATTGGTTAATCTATGGTTGATAGGCACTAGGTTATGTCCATGGAGCTCAAATTGTCCATGCATCTGAACCAATCCATGGTCGTTTGAGGTAAGATTAAACATTTCAAAACCATATCTGTTGTTTGTCCAGTACTTCTTATAAAATTGCAACACACATGAAAATAAGTATACCTAAAATGTATCATTTGAAGTTATAATATCCATCCTTCCCTTTTGTTTTAACTAACTCTTTGCACTTTACAGTGAAGTTGAGCACAATGGGAGCCAGCTTTTTTTTGATATACCTTCTGGTTATGGTTTCAAGGTTTGTTCACGATTACATACTTGAAAGAATATAAATTTTGAATTCTTTAAATTCATTTTTAGTGATGTTGGTTGAAAAATTCTTATGAATGTTTGACGTGTTTGGGTGAATTGCACATTCATGTTAACCTTTGGCTATTTCCCAAAATCACCTATCTTCAATTCAATTTAACCAAAAGCGGGAGCCATTCCTAGCAATTCTAAAACATTTTCCAAACTAAAAGCCCTCTATTGTAGATTGGTAGTCCATTTCCATTATTTGTATTTAGATCAAATGGCTTTGTAAGTAAATAATTAGTTGATATTATCTGAAAAGATTGATGCAGTGATGCGATCCTTCAACTAAAATTACAAAATGCAAATGATCTCTTGCAAATATGTTAGTTTATCCCTTTTTTCCTGTTAGTTTTCTTCTTTGTTGTCAAGGTTTTAAAAGTATCTGATCTACTGTCCTAGTCATAACTATTGTTCATCACATATGTCAGGTGGTTAGATATCATTCACTGGTTATAGATTCTGAATCACTTCCTCAAGAGCTCATTCCAATTGCATGGACCTCTTCCACTAGCACACTTCCATTTATTGGGTCCAAAGATTTTGGCAAGTCCAACATTCATGAAGCTCATACAGATCCAGGCATTTTCGTCGACCCCTTTTTACCTAAAGTAGGATATGGAAGTTCAAACCATTTTGATTATGGGAATACTAGAAGTACAAGAGTTCTTATGGGAATCCGGCATTCTACAAGACCACACTATGGTGTGCAGGTGTGCATAAATGATCTGCCTATAATATTTCCTTTGTATTTATATTAATTCATTATTTGTTAAATGTGTTCAACTCAACAATTTTGACCTTCAGTTTCATCCAGAAAGTGTTGCAACCTTCTACGGAAGTCAGATATTCAAGAATTTTAGGGATATTACAGACGATTATTGGCTAAGGTTGAGGTCATCTTTCAAGGAAAAACGTGCTTATTCTGACGGTAAACTGAAGAACTGTGATACTAAATTATTCTTTCTGTTGTAAATGAATGTAACATGTTTAATTACTGCAGACTTTACTAATATTAGTTTTTCCCCTTTTCCAGCAACAGTGGGCTTTATTGAAGTGCCCTTTTATTGTTGGGAACCAAATTTTCAGATTTATGGGTTTGAATGGAATTTTCAAATTGAAAAATAATTATTTTAATTGAAAAATTATTGAGAGGTGAATATTTTTGTAAAAATGGTTAATCATATTTGGAGAGGAGGGTTAAGAGATAATTAAGGTGGAGAAAGAAATTAATAAAATTGTTGAATTTTTAAATAGGGGTAATTTTTGAAAGTTTAGATAGTTTTTACTAATTTAACACTAGTAATAGATTTTAATTTTCTTAACAAGGAATGATTGGGGCATTTGTCTGGATACTAATTTGGGAGTACTAGTTGCTTAATTATTAGGCATGCCACTTTCCATTTTCTGCTATTTTTTAGATGTCTTTTGCGAACGAAATAATCTGACACAAATATTAAGTTGTATCTTGTATGCCAGTCTTTATTCCCCAACCAGGTAAGATCCTTTTAGCATTGTTTACATGCTTCATAATATATGTTAGTTCTCTGAAATTTGCTCGAGCAGTAAACTTTCTTTAGCATACATGTAGTTGTCAAGCGCAATAGACTCTACAGAGAGGTTTGCAGAAGTGTTAGTGCAGAGAACGATGCAGTGGATCAATTAAAAAAAATAGCTCATGCAGAGAGACATTTGGAATATAATAAAACTGAGATGAAGCATTTAGAAATGTTCAACATGGTAAATACTCATCATGCAACGACTGGTTATAAATGTTTGAAGTTGAAATGGAGGAAATTTGGAGGCTTGGCTGATCAAGTTGGTGGAGCAGAAAGTATATTTTGTGGGTTGTTTGGACATGAAGCTGAAAACACCTTTTGGTTGGATAGTTCCTCCACAGAGAAGGTATTTCAATGTTTTCAAGTTTAGTGATCTTTAATAATTTTAACATAAGCTGAAGACAGTTTTTATTATCACAAACCCATTTGTGAACTGTGGTTATAATACACAATAGATATCTTTTCATTTGGTTCTTCAAACTATAATAACCAAGCAACATAGCATCTCGTCATATTCAGATAAAAGTGCTTCATTATATACTACTGATTATTATATATTTATTATTCTTCCCATCCTATTTAGGGACGAGCACGCTTTTCATTTATGGGAGGAAAAGGCAGATCGCTTTGGAAGCAGTTAACATTTAGATTGTCTCATCAAAGGTTTGAAATCAATCCTCAAAACTGCTATAATTTTTTTCTTTCATTTCTTCAATTCTCTTTCTGTTTTAGATTCTTTTCTTTTTTAATTATGTTATGAGGTCTTGGTGAATGGGCTTCTTCATAAGAAGTGGTCTGCTTGTGTTCTGTTGTATGCTTTTAAGAGTTGAGTTGTACTGGTTTTCTTTATTGATGCATGAAAGTATTTCTATCACTCTACTTAACCTTTTTCAGTGATGGGAGTTCAAAAGGCGGTGGTTATTTGTCAATGGAAGATTCTCAAGGTTCCGCCGAAACGACATTTTTGGAAGAAGGTTTTCTTGATTTTCTGAACAAGGTACATGCAGACTGAAATTTTGTTGGTCTTATGATGATTTATTCTTGCATATAACACTCCTCAATTAGGATACACCTTATTGTTAAACTTAGACATAATTCTTGGGCTTCATCCTTAAAATTAAAGGTTCTAGGAAAATTGGTCCTTGACATGATACTAACCTTTGTCAGAAGTTCTATCCTCGTTATCCCCATTTTTCATCATTTAGTTGAAATAAACACAAGGTAAAATTGGGCCTATTCTTGTCTATGCTTTAAGCCTGGAATTTTTTTTTTTTAATCAAATAGACAAGACTGATAAAATTATGACATCCCAACCAGGTTGAGACACCATAGCTCACCAGGCAATGCATCAATCCATAAAAAAAAAAAAAATTTAAAAAAATAGATACAAGAAAACATGGGGACTATACCAAAACCCATGCAATAGAACCAATTAAACATAATCAACAAAACTTGTATTCAGGCATACCATACCTATTCCTGAAAAAAAGGATCCAGAATACATATAGGATAAACTATCTAAACGGTTAAACTTCTGACCATTTGTAACACCTATACTAGCAATTCTATCAGCACATTTATTGCATTCTCTAAAGATATGGGACTGTTTACATAAAGGGACTTTTTGGATATAAAACAATTACTGAGCTTCTACCTAACAGATCAAGCTTTCGAGAGAATTAATCCTTAATACTTGTTATATATAATTTCTATAAATAACAAGCTATGCTGCCCCGATTTTCTCTTATGATTTTTAAATTCAAAATGGTTTATTCTAAACATGACATATGCTAATAAAGCAAATATTCAGATAATACAAAAAAATCCTTATTGCCCATTCTCTTGTCATCTAGAACAATACAATACCATGTATCACTTTGAATGTTTTATACTTTGAATAGAGATGAAGTTAATAGATGAAAGAGCGTCGGGTAGGATTCAGAAACAGGGTTAAGATATAAAAAAATGTTGATTTTTTGTGTACTTAACCTCCATCATTTATATATTTTCTTGGTGGATGTTTAAATTATTTCCTAACTACATCGATCTTCTCAATCATGATAGACCTTATATTTTTTCTAACAATATATTCATCCTTTTTTCCTTTTTATTCATTTCTCTGACAAAAAAATGTTGCCTTCATAATGTTGCAGGAGCTTCTATCATATCGTTATGATAAAAATGAATATGAAGGTCTACCATTTGACTTTCACGGTGGATATGTTGGTTACATTGGGTATGTGGGAATGATAAGCAATTATATGTCTACTTGAATCAACCTAAATGCTTGAGCATATGTCAAACAATTGCATGGTTTTCTTAATGTATCTATACTTGTGATGTTTTTCCTTCTGTTTTGTGGGTATTATATCCACTCTTTCTCGTCCTCCCTTCTTTCTGTGATTTTTTGTTCTTAGTTTGAATCTTATATCAAGTTAGATAATCATCACTAATTGTCATAATATGACATCCCTAAATTTAGTTTGAGTTTGAAATATTATGGATCATCATTTTGATATTTTGGATGTTACGCTTCCCCTTGCTTAGTATGTTTACTTGCATGATTTTGTTATATATATTTATGCTAGAATATATCAAAATATCTAATATTATATTGATTCTACCAATTTAACTTAAGAATAATTTAGAGTATCTTAGATCATCTCTCAGAACAAGTTTTAATATTTCTTTATTATCTTTTGATTTGTTTACTAATTTAATTAGGACTATAATTTATTATCTTTTAATATTATACAGATGTTTTTCTCATAGCCACTGTTGACTTACACCCAAATAATGTTTCAATTGATTCTCCAAGCAATAATTGAAGTATTATTTAAGATTATAATTTAGTATTACACAAATAAAGGTTAGTGTTTTATGTTTTCCATTAGTTACCTAAAATCCCTCCTTCAACCATCTAAAACTCTGCAGTTTCAACGTGATCTCTTCGATGAACCAATACTAGACAAATAATCAGCGTTGTCTGTTGCAGGTATGACCTCAAAGTAGAATGTGGTGTCAAATCTAACCGTCACAAATCTAAAGCTCCAGATGCATGTTTTTTCTTTGCTGATAATCTTGTAGTTATTGACCACAAAAATGATGATGTTTACATATTGGCTATACACGAAGAAAGCTCAAGCGTTACACAGTGGTTGGACGACACAGAAGAAAAACTTCTTAGCTTAGATGGCTCTGGGAAAATGGCTTTGGGAAAACAGAACTCTCATTCTTTAACTCTATACTCAAGTAAGGCTGGTTTTGCTGCTGAAAAATCTAGAGAGCAGTACATTGAGGATGTTAATAAGTGTCTAAATTACATTAAAGATGGAGAAAGCTATGAGTTATGCCTTACAACTCAGATGAAGAAACCTATTAAGGAATTGAATTCTCTTGGGCTGTATCTGCATTTGAGAGAAAGGAACCCAGCACCTTATGCTGCTTGGCTTAATTTTTCAAAAGAAGATCTGTGTATTTGCTGTTCTTCTCCCGAGAGGTTCCTGCAGTTGGATGGGAAGAATACTCTAGAAGCTAAGCCCATCAAGGGTACAGTAGCTCGTGGTGCTACCAAAGAGGAAGATGAGCAACTCAAATTAAAATTACAGTTCAGGTGACCTCTACTTAGTTTTACACATCGTTATTATTTTAACAAATGTTTCTACACCTTCATTTTAAATTTTGGAATTATTTTTCTTATGACGTTGTTTGTCGTTCCTGCTTGAAGAGTTTGAAAACTATCAAGACACATTAAATCGTTACTGCTTGAAGAGTTTGAAAACTATCAAGACTCATCAAAACGTGTTATACTCCTGTTTGGTTGGAAATATAGTTGGGAAGTATATTATGAATTTGTTATCTAAACTTTAGATGTGTAGGAGAATTTGAGATCCAATTTGTAATGGGCTTTTCTAACATAAAACTGATAGCGATACTCAATATCCATAATTGTAACATGCTGAAGGAAAGTACTCTCTAACTTAGCTTTCAGTTCGGAGAATCTATTGCGAACTAAGTTGTCTTCTCTTTCAGTGAAAAGGAACAGGCTGAAAACCTGATGATTGTTGACCTTTTAAGGAATGACCTTGGTCGTGTCTGTGATCCTGGGTCTGTTCATGTGCCGCGTCTCATGGAAGTGGAATCATATGCAACTGTTCACACAATGGTGAGTACAATTCGTGGGAAGAAGCGGTCAGATGTCAGTGCTGTAGACTGTGTCAAAGCTGCATTTCCGGGTGGTTCAATGACAGGTGCGCCTAAGATGAGATCAATGGAGCTTCTTGATTCTATTGAAAACAGTTCACGAGGTGTCTACTCAGGCTGTATTGGATTTTTCTCGTATAATCAGACATTTGATCTAAATATTGTCATAAGAACAGTCATTATACATGAGAGTGAAGCTTCAATAGGAGCTGGAGGAGCAATTGTTGCTCTGTCAAACCCTGAAGACGAGTATGAAGAGATGGTCTTGAAAACAAAAGCCCCATCCAGGGCTGTGATGTATTTTGATTAGAGCTCAATATGTCAAACAATAGCTTATCGATCTTGCTATCTCACCGCAAGTTTTTCAAGTTTTCATAAAACTTGTCTTGTTGATCTTTGCTTATGCGAGTTTTTTAGATTGCACAATTTGGAAGCCTATCAAAGCATACTACACACTTTTTTTTTTCTTTTGCAATACCACACAAGGCAATATTCGAATCCAGACGCAAAAAACACAATTTCATTCATATTCAACATCTTAGAATAATTGTTTCGATTGTACCTAGAATATTGAACTTTCTTCAGTAACATAAACCTTTTCAACATCAATAAATTGAGAGAAATTTAGAGAAGTCAAACGTTTAAAATTTTATTCCACTAGTTATATATTATTCCTTTTTCTCTTTTGGATAAAACATTTTTGTGCATATTGTGCTTTCCCAACTATAAGGGGTTATTTCTAGTCTAGTTATGAATAATAATTTGATTATGACAAATGTTATGTTTGTATAATCTTTAAAATATTTTGTTAACTGTTCTTTCGTAAATATGATACACAATAAGACTATTAAAAAAAATAAATTCAATTGATAAATAATTAAAGAGTAAATGATACGAGTAAGATAGGAAAACCTTAAACACAGAAGAAAATTTTTAAATTAAATAAATACAAGAAGATTAAAAAACAAGTTATTAAAAATGCCCCAAAGGGACAAAACATGAGAATAATAGTTATTATAAAAAAAAGTGTGGTGTAGAATTAAAAAGGTTCAAAGAAACAAGAAAAAAATAAAGTTTTTCCAAAAGCATTGTTTTAAGAAAAAACGGAAAAAAGGAATTCCTTACTTATGAAAGGTGGTCTTTTTCAAGCATGCAAAGATTAATCAAAGGGAATTAAACCAATATATAAGAATTGATAAGAAGGGGAAGTTGAATGAATCATTGGGAAAAGTTTGAAGTTTTTATGGAAAAAATATGATTATGGTTACAAAGATAAAAAGATTTTCCGTACATTTGAAAGTCCATACTTTTTAATATGCAGTAATCAAAATGAGCTACATTAAAAAAATATAGGAAAAAATAAGACAAATAAAATGAAACAAATTTAGGGAGAGTTAATCGAAATATAAAATGGAAAAAAAAAGGGATAAAACAAATTGAGAAAAGAGGTCATATTTCAATTCTCTTTTGCTATTATGAATGAGGTCTCCTCCTATCAAATAAGGGAATTTTTGTTTTGGTCATGTAATTTCTTTTTTTGGTCTTTCTAAAATTGAAAATTACTAATTTTTTCAATGTTATATAACTCTCACTAATTTTGTTACTAACTTTGTTCTTAAATGGACTGGTAGGATAAAAAAAACTGAAGGCGCGAAAAAGAAAAAGAAAAAAAACGGTTATACGAGAAAAGTGTGAAAATGATTATCTTTTTATTTCTTCTTCTCAACACGTGCGGAAATATAATGAATAGAGACATAGTTAATTATGTTTTAATTTTTTATTTTTAATTATTATATTAATAAATAATTAAATAAATATATTTAATTAATTAAATAATTTTATCTTTTATAATATTTTCATTTATTTTTTTACTTTTTTTTATTTAAACAATCTTATTTTCTATTATCTTTTTCTTCTTTTCATTCTTAAATCTACTCTTCAATACAAAACTCATTCTAAATTTCAGGCATGTTATACCTAAAAAAACTTTTAATATTTGTAAAATAAATTTTATTTATCTATTTTAAATTAAATATCAGAGATAAAAGTAATTATTTAAAAATTTGAAGAGATTGATGAAATTTAAATTAAACTATTTTTCAAAAACTAAAACCAAAATATATACATTTTTTTTTAATTAAAGATATAGCTAGTCTTTCTCTTTGAAATTTCTTACACTTCCTATCATATATTTCTTATATTGAAAGACAAGTAGACAGTAATCCTTACAAAGGAAGTAGAAGAGAGAATCCAAATTTGAAAAGCTGTAGAATGTAGGTGGGAGGGAGATCAAATTTGCAAGGACTCTAACAATTATTTTATTCATAGCAAAAAATGAATAAGTTTTCAAATACCCAATTAACTGCGTGATTTGCTCCTGACTTTGTTACGTTTCCCACCTTTCAATTTTGGTATGAAAAAGTTTCAGCAAGACAAATTTTTGTTTATGCAAAATATATTAATTTTTCTGGAAAATGTGACTTGAACGTCACCAAGATTGGTAAATGATGCACATGATGCTTATATTTAGTCAGATTTGGAGGCAGATGAATTTTCAGACTATGTTATGTATATTTGACTTTGATTATTGACAGAGTGTTTGCATTGATTCACTTCTATACATTAAAATAATCTCGTAAGATACTTCGGACTTTCAGTAGAAATTGTTTAAAAATTAAATTAAATATTTTATTACGAGTTTCGAAAATAAATTATTAAAATTTAAATTATTTTTATAACTGATTTTTTTAATTTTAATCAATTTTTTATTTATTTTTAAGTATCTTAAATATTATACCTATAATAAAATATTTATTTGTATTTTTAAACCACGTTTTAAATTCTAAACTTAAATATTCCTTTTCTTTTTTGAATTTTGACATTGTAATCAAAATGTTTGAAATTATGGGTTACCAATTTTTACAGGATTATATTTATATAATTAATAAATGAATGGATTTAATAATAGTGTCGGCTCCATTTGGTAGATCCTGTGATGTGGGCCTTATTCATAAAATTCTTTGGGAGGAACAAGAAAGGTTGAAAATCTTAGTGGTCCTATAAAATGCAATTTCGTTATGTTGTGATGATTTTGTAGTGGATAACTTGATTTACATCTATAATGAGATAATAATCCTTTATTTTATATAATTTCTATTTAAAGTATTTATTTTTATTGTCTTGTCTCAAGCAAAATATTATGATTTATGCTCAATATTTCTATCGACATAGAAAAATAATATATACTACAGTCCCTCAAATATTAATTAATCATATACACTTAAAATATTTATTATAAATTTATATATTTTAAATTAATCTACTAATTATTTTTTTCCTGAATGCATAAGCTAAAGATTCATTTTTAAAACATTTTAATAAATTGGAATACAACAACAATAATAATAATAATAATAATAATAATCAATTTTAGCCAACATTTTAAATTGCTGGAATTGATTTTTTTAACTAAATAAAAAATATTTCACAATAACATTACATCTTTTTCTATTATATGTAGATTATCGATTAGAGCATCATTAAAAAAAATATCCATTAAATTTTTAGTGCTACGTAAGAAAACAAATATTCTACGAAAAAAAATAAATACCGAATATAGTAAAATAAAATTATTATTTTGAATGTGTTATAACCATCTTGGTGCATGTTTTTATCAATACTTCACACAGTATAAAAGTACATTGTTTTTGTTGCATAGAAAGTTTTGGACATTAATGTCCATGAAAAATGGCACACTATTTAAATGAAGTAATTTGAATTTGAATTGCAAACTATTCAGGAACTGGAATTCATATGCATGTTCATTACGAAAAATCGTGATACCAAACAAAGTTCCGTATCTCAACTTTGTTTGCATTAAACATTATGGTCAACAAGTTTTGTATAGATTATTGTAAACCATCACATCAATCACACTGTTATAGATTCTATCTATTTCACAAACCTATTCTATTCTATTAAATTATATACACCTTATTTACATCGTACACATGATTCTTCATAATCATAATAGTACTATTGTCATTCACGTTATGAGGTTAAGTAATTCTTTTATAATTAGGTTAGGTGACAAATAACAGGACAAATGTGCTTTTTCTTTCTTTGAAATTACAAAGATCCACACGACAAGCTTCATATATTGCTTTGTACTGAAAAAATAAATAAATAAAACAAAAGATATGTGCATATGAATCGAAGATAACTAGAATGAAGTGCATGGAAGTAAAAGACGAAGTGTTATATTAAAAGATAAACATATGCTGCAGATGACAACTAAGAGTAAAGTGACACTGGCCTATAAGGTTTCCCTTCTGCATCACTTCCATGTCTCTTCCTAAAACAAGACAAATAACATATAGCAGAGACATCACAAGATCACAATATATAACACAAATTAAGAAAACATATAACAACTCACCTTGTCTCTGTAGTCGCCATCCAACTATTAAGATAGTTTTTTTCATATAATAATTTTTCAAATTCTTTAAATAAGAAGAGATGAGAGTAAAATATGAGATAAATAAATATAGAAGGTAATTGCAAATGTAAAAATGTTGTTATTGGAATTTTACTTACAATAGTAGAAGGAATGTTATAATATGCAGTTAAATAAAATTATAACAGGTAAAAATAAGAAGGTGAAAATTAAAGACGAATAAATATTTTTATATGACTAGGCATGATAAGTTTATAATATATATATATATATATATATAGATCATGTTTCTTTTCTCATGTATCCAAAATAACAAGTAATTAAACAAATTCTCTTTCTTTCAACAAGTAACATTAGAGTTTTTACAAGTCAGTTTATATATTCTCATCCTTATTTAATGTATATATTATGAACAATAATAAAAGCGAATAACACACATGTATTACTTTGAAACTATATATCTATATGTGTGTGTGTGTGGGATGAATTGTTGCAACCTTAGATTCTGCAAATGTGTGGTTAGTTTTGTCCATTTGATGTGTTTGCTTGAAAAGAGAAAAGAAAGAATGTGGAAGAGTGGTATAACATTTAGCTAGCAATATAATGATACTCCTACACAACAGGACAGGAGGCCAGACACTGCAGTTTGCATTAGCAGTGAAGAATCTTACAAAATTTTCCATATCTGGAGACATTTTAGCATCATACATGACGCAAATGTATTTTTCTAGTTGAAGAATTTACAGAAATCCTTTTTCTGCATAATCATCATACCCGAATTACAAAGGACAACTTAAGCTTAGCACAATGCTGGCTAGTTTCTGCAAACTCCTCTCAACTCAACATGCTTAGATTCTTAGTGCATCCTTCAACGTGAAACACCTCTTAATCTATATATTTTTTTTTTCATGATAACGTGTTTCATTTGAGTGATGAACAAATATGAACTCTTCTGACAAAATTCGCCTTAAGGATGGGAAACAAACCGAAAAGAATCATAGAGAAAGATGTAAAGTGAAATTCATTATTCATCGTTAGATGTTAAAAAAAAAAAGGAAGAAGAAAGAGCAAATGATATTCCCATGGCGAAAGTGAGACAGGAATAGTATAGAATCTACTTTCTCAGACTTGAAGAGTACAATTAATCTGCCAGCAGAGGCATCAAACACTGAGGAAGCGGGCCTAGCCAGCATCTTACATCATATGATTACTCTAATAATTTTATTCTCTCTCTCCATCTCTTTCTTTCTCCAATGTAACTGCAGATTACATTGCAGTTGCAACCTTCACGGTCTAAGTTTCTTCTCTAATCTTTTATTATGATCAATCACTGGATCACATTGATAGGCCAATGACATATTGTTATTGAGGTTTCAAACAATTAAAAGTGTAAACTAACCACTGTGCTAATAAGATATTTTATCATCAATTGAAAGTTAAGTATACATAAAATAAAATGGAGCTTAATTTCAAACATTTAGGATGAAAAGATGGGATTGATTCCAATGGTTATTGTTATAGTAATAAAAAAAACATAGATGAAGGCAAAATGCAGTGAAATGTTGAGAGGGAGAGAAGAAAAACACAAAATCCCAGAATTGATTTCCCCAGGAGGTGTTAGGGTGTGGGTGGTCCCACTATAGCCTGACCAATAATGTCCTATTGTAAGCTTTTGACCTGCTTTGACCGTATAACATATTCCCTGCAAACCAATTGAAAGTAGAGAGAGAGAGTGGTCCATTCCTTTTTGTATGAGATTCCCAGTGGCTATAATGATAATCCTCCAGCTGCTACAATCATGCTTTTACTTTTCCCAGGATCCTTGCCTTTTTTACTTTCTTCAAGCCCTGGCCAGACATGCGTGTGTGTATCACAGACACCTACCTAAGCTCAAAGAGTGAAACTCAGTTCAGTGTGAATCATTACTGAGTTGAGGAAGACTAGTAGGAGAACCTACCCATTCACAACCTCAATGTCTCTTATGCATACACTCGTACCTGCACTTTCAGAGGCCCATACACCTTTGCTCCATTACACATTACACAGATATGGCTAAGCAACAAGAATAACAATAATAATAATAGTTATACTACCATTCATTTACTTCTCTTCTTCTTCTAACTATTTCTTATTTCATTCATACCTTTCCTTACAGAATTTGTTGGTACCGCCAACACATTCATGCTTCTTCGTTTCCATAGCTTAAATCAACCCCTATATATATTTAAATAATGTGTTTTCCTTTCTTCAAGTGGAGCAACCGGGTTAAGAAATTATAAAAAAAGGTTGTCAATTCATTAGTACATTTGGTTAAAAACCAACATTCTCTTCTTCAATCAGATTCTACCACCATATAATATATTCGCGGGCTTCTCATTACTCCAAAGGGTTCGTTAAATTGGTGACCTATGTTTGAGGGGATAAAAAGTATCTAAGAACAAAATAAATTACTGGTACAAAGGAATATTGATCACGCAACCAGTTAACCATAGAAAATTTTCGCTCTCACTTTGTGACGGGTGAGCTAGAACTCCGAAGGGTTGTATATAAATTGGTAACCAATGTTTGAAAGGGTTAAATGTAGTTAATGGCAAAATATATAAATAAATTACTGTTGCAAAACAACATAGATCATGCAAATGACCAATTAACCGTTATGTTTCCGTTCTCACTGTGTGTAGAAGATGAGCTACAACTTCAAAGTGTTCATCAATTGGTAATCAACGTTTGAGCGAGGTAGAATGTATCTAAGGACAAAATCACTGTTCCAAAACAACCTAGATCATGCAAAGGAAATGGCCAATTAACCGTGAAATATTTTCTTCAATATGCCTGTCAAATTTGTTAACGTATATGTCTAAAATACAATGTTGCTTCATTTTAGACTATAGTCAGTTAATCATAGGTTATTTGAGTGAAAATTTCTCGAGAGATAAGTGTGAAAACGACCGTTCTTAACTCAACAAAAGCATGATTTTATTTAGGGTTAATTTCATATCTATTAAATATACTCACAAATCATAAACGGCCCTCATTAATGTAGGAAGAAATTAAGGAATTTACCCAGAAAAAAGTAGAATAAATTAAACTTTATCTTCAGGAGACTGACCATGTTATATATGATGGAGCATTGCTTATTTTTAAGCCCTTGTTAACATAATGAATCATATTTTAAATGGAAATCCTTGAGAATAATAACGTTTAAAATTTGACATAATAGACCAAATATGAAATTAAAACTAATAATGATCATAAGAAAAAATAAATGGGAATTGTTTTCTTCCAAGCTAACAATGATTATCCTGGATAAAAATCTAGCAGAGATTATGTAGCTAGCAAATTTCTTCCACATATAAATATATTTAATGAGTGAGGGCTATTAAAATGAAATAATAATAAGAAGAATGGTGATAATTTGAATAGATGGTTGTATGTAGCTGCATACTATATGACACAGTATTGCTTCTTTTTAGGTTATTGTTGGTATAATCAGAGGTCAAATGAAATGTCCATGAGACAGACAAGCATGGTAACAAGAAGGGTGAGGAAGTAAAATTTTTATAACTTCCATGTTAATTGTCAGGAATAGTTGTAATTTACGGTAAGTTGGGTTTCTTGCTGTTTTCCCATGCCCTCGTTTCAAGTGTAGTAAAATGATTATCAAATTGAAGGCAAACAAAAGAGAGAAGAAATACACCCACATGTGAGCCCCCAGCTGGTAAACGAGGGAATATGTTTCCCCCACTCAACACTCTGCAGATCACACATATGCATCACTCGCAAGAACCCTAGAAAAATCTCTTCGATTCAAGGTTTTGCAATGATGAAAAGGAAGATAAAAAAGATGTACCTTTGTTCAGTCCTGAGGAAGCACAACCTGTGCCTTTGAAAATGACAATGCCGTGCTTGGTTGAATAATTGGCCTATACATATATAGACTGTATATATGACCTCCAATAGTCGGTAAAAATTCATGATTAGTAATAACAAACTCAAAGAAAAGAAATCATCAAACAAAATAACTCAACTTCATGTCATTATTATACTCTATTATTCATGTCAACTTCATGATCCTCTCCATGTATGTACATGGAATATGCTTGGCTCCTCATACGCCATCCACGAAGGTCATTGATGCTTCGATGAGCTCTGCAAATGGCATACAGGGAGCCAGGCACATACACATATGTATGCACGATGTGAGACACACAAGCATGTGACTACTTAATTAGTAAGACGCATGAGGGTAATTAAACACATACATGCAGAAAATCAAGTTTTTCCTCTAACCAATTAGCTCTAATTAGCCTCAACTAATCCCAAGGTTAAGTATGATGCATGAGTATATAGGTGATGATGAGTAGAAGGAGTTTTGAAAGGAATAGAGGTAGCTATAGATATGGTTAATATACATGAATAGATATTTGTTAATTGTGGTTGATGGAGGAAGATGAGGGTGGAGGGAGGGGGAAGAGAAAGGGAGAAAAAGAGGAGAGGGAAGGGAGAATAGAATTGTTTTGAGGTAGGAGGAGGGGATGAGAGTAGTAGAGATTAAGAGTGAAGGGGATAGAGGTAGTATATATGGAGGGTGGGGGAGATGATATAGAGGATGGAACTAAGTCATAATCCAATGGGATTGAAAGCCCCACAAAAACCCTACTGAATTGGCATAAAACAAGCAAACCAGTGGGCTAAACGTAGGGGGATTAAGGTGTGGCTAATAATAGTGGGGTTTGTGTGTGGTTTTGAGAGGGAAAGAAGGAGGATGTGGGGTTGTGGTTGCACCCTGAAGCCAAGCTCCCCCACTAAATATAGACACAAACACAAGGAGCAAAGGTAGATTAGATAGGTAGGGGCAAGAGTAAGAGTAAGAGTAAGAGTAAGAGAAGGAGAGAGAAATGAAATGGGGTTGGGTTGGGTTACTAACCACGCAATTTCCTAAGCTAGCCTTATGTTGTTTGAAATCTCCTTTTCTGGGTCGTAAAGCTAAGTGTGCTTTTGCTCTTCTCTGAAGCTCATTTTGTCTGGGAGTGCTTGGAGGACATGGATTCCTCATCACTCAACTTTCTTTAAATAAAAATAAAGCTAAAGAAAGATAAAGGAGGGGAAGTATTACCAAAATGTGCCTTCTTTTTCTTTTTCCTTTTCCCCCATCACCTCTATGTTTCTTTATCTACCTTTTTTATTTTTATTTTTCACTTTGCTTTATATGCAATCATATTTTATTACCAATTGATTATAATACTACTTCCTTCCAGGGACAGCTTTGCACTAACCCTTTTTTGTTTACATTTTAGAATTATCCTTCCTAGCCCCCCCAACCTTGTCACCTAATTCCACCACTTTTATTACCCTTCACTCCACTCACATTTTATTAGCCCCTTTAATTTCCTGTTTTTCCTTTTTTGCTCTAACATGCTACATTTGTTTGCACATGTGTTTTATTACCCCACTTTTCCATCACCATTTTCCTATTCCAAAACTTCATCTTTTCAACCCATTCTTCATTTCATTTTCCTTTTCTCTCAATTTATTTATCACGTATTCATAAACTAAAACTATGAGGATTGAATTTAAATATATATTAATGGCTAAATAAAATCAATGTAATTGTATTTGGAAGCAACTAATACATACACTATCTTTAAATGCTGATTTTAAGGCAATTATTTTGCTTTAGTTATGCATGCATAGTAAAGTATTCATATATTATTATGAGGGAAATTGAAATTGAAATTGAAAAAGTAGGGTTATGACTTATGAGGAAGAAAAGAGGGAGACACAAAGGACTTTATGATGTGATTTAAAAATCGATTGTATATTTTGTCCATTGTAAAATTTTGCTAGTGCTTTATAAAAGCAATAATGTGTATGTATAAGTTGATGGACACACATTCTACAATTTTTGACAAATTATCACTTTGACTGACTTTTGTTCTGGAAAAGTAAAACATTCAACCCATGAGTGCAATCATATCACCCTGCTTAGAATACGGGGAAATTTATATAAAAATAATTACAATTTAATCATAAATCATCTCAACTTAGACCCTACCCTAATTTTCCGCAATGCCATTCACTGTTAATAACAACAATAATTACGGTAAAAAGCATATATAAAATATCAATTAAATCTTGCATATATAAAATATCAATTAAATCTTAAAACGTTTAACAAGCACAAATACAAATAAAATAGTAAAAATATTTATTTTTAGGTTAACCATTTTTTTTTTGTTTTTTTATTCTTCGTCATCCACTCTATATACATTATTTCAATAATTATTCGTGCAAATAAAAATCTAATTGCTCTCTACTTGCATTCTACTCACTAAATATAATTACCTGTACTATATATGCTCATATCAATGCTATAAATTAATTTGAAGGAAGAAAAATGAAAAAACACCTTTCTACTTATTTGGATAAAGAACAAGGAAAAGGAAATATGATTTCAACTTTCATTAAAATCACTTTTTATCTTTCAATTCTTTCTTCTTTTTCACCTTATCTAAACATGGTAAAAATCTCAATGATTACATATTGTTTTCAAAATCTTGTATTTAAATTATATATATATATATATATATATATATATATATATATATATATATATTCTCCTTACGTAATTATTACTTTAAGGTCCTTTTGATTTATCATCATTAAAATAAATAAATTGTCATTTTTCTTATATTAAAATATTAAATTTAGTTAATTTGGTAATATCCTACACTCATTTGATCCCGAACATTCATAAAATGTAAACATTTTAAGTGATATAACATCTAACCAAATGACTTTTAATATTATAAAAAATATCAAATAAACTAGCACATCGATATTTTCATAGATAAATACAAAAATATATTTGATCATAGTTTCTAGGAGAAAAATTATTTAATTGAAATTATTATATTTTATGTAATAATTAAAAATTATGATTAATGTTGGTCTAGTAAAATAGAAAATTATACATCTGAACTATGTAAAAAAAACAAACGTATAACATTTTAATATCTTGTAATTAAGGTAGTAGTGAAGTGTTAAAAGATATTTTAATCAAAACTTTTTTAAGTTGAGTAAATGTAAATATTTGTATTTGTTAAAGGAGGATAGAGTATTTCATAATATATAAAAAAAGAAGTAAAGATGTTATAATACTTGTACTTATAATTGAATAAAACTGTAAAAGATATTTTGGAATAGTATTAAAAGAAAAAAACATATAAAGTATGTATTATCAACATAAGACTCGAACATCTTAAGGTAAAATATTTGAAAAAAAAAATCCTAAACTTTGTTAGGTGAAAAAAAAAATCCTAAACTTTGTTAGGTGAAAAAAAAATTACAATATAAATACGTAGGACAATGAATTGTTTTAATCTAATATTTTTGCATTCCCAATGTGCAGTCCTTCTTGGAATAGATTTTTTTTATTTTCTTATTTTTTACACAGCATAAATATTATATTAACTTTTCACTTAAAATATAGGGCTTTAAAAATTAAAAAATATTTTATCAATACCTTATACGAAGAATAAGAATAATATAGAAAGCATGTCACCTAAAATGAAAATAAGTTGATTGTATTGTAAAATAATTATTTTAAAATTATATATATATATATATATATATATATATATATATATTAAAAATTCTATAATAATTATCTTTGAAGTCAAAACAAGAGTAATATTTGTGACAAGATAAAAAAAAGAAAAAGTACAATTTATTTTAAATTTGATTTTCATCCAGTTTAGTGTATAGTATTAATCAAACAGCAGTCAAAATATATGATATTACATTTTCATCCATTCCAATAAAACTTATTTATTTTAATTGTAAAAAATAATTTTACTTTTTCTGAGAATAGTTTTTTAATGTACCTAGTGAAACAACTCGTCATTAATTTTCTGATTTTCTTTCCATTTCATTCTACATATGTTTCTTTTTGAGTAATACTAAATTTCAAAATGGTTGCATGAAGTATTTTAATATTATTATTATTATTATTATTATAATATGGTGTTGATGCAAAAGCAGAAGGTGTCTTTCTAAGAAATTAGCGTGTGTGATTGATATACGAATTGTCTATATCTTTAAGAGAATCTTTGTCTGTCAAAAAATGGCCACCAATAGAATGTTAGGGTTGACAACGAAAACAACAGGTGTCAGGTTCATCTTCCATTTTCAACCTTTTTGTTTACTTCTTACACTTTACACAGCTGTGAATTCCTTTTCTACTTCCACACAACAAAGAAGTAACATCTTCATAATCTATACATAACATTTCTTCAATTTTCTTATTTCAGATCTCAAATTCAATTTAGCTTTACCCTGATAAACGTTTTATGACATTAGATTGGGAATCCCAAACTACTTATATCTGCTTTCATTTTCTTCCTTCTCTGTCTTTGTATATATTCACTGTCTTCTACTGCATATGATATAACTTCAAATCACTTTCACCTTCAAAGCACCAACCACACATTTCTAACAGCTGTATTATGTTGTAATTATATCCAAACTCTCAAAGTTTTCAACAATGAAAAAAAACAAAATTGTCTGATTTTTCTCTGTGAGAGTTCTAAATCATTTTTAATTCATTGGTTGGTATTCTTCCTCTCACCTTTATTTTCAACAACAGAATAATTAAGTATTAGATTGCATGGTCTAATGTTGAAGTTGCTGGTCAAAAAGGAGATTTGAATAATTAAATGTTAAGATTTTTTTTTATTAAAAACTAACTAGAATTTGAAAATGAGATTAGAATATAGACTTTTAAAATGAGGTAAGATAAAGGTGAAAAAGAGGAACAGAAAAAGGAGATTGCATAAAGCAAAATAATGTGAAAGGAAGAAAACTAATAAAAGTTTTTTTTTTCCTTTTTTCAGAAAAAAAGTATTTAATAAAATCTGGGAGTGGAGTAACCTGAACATTTCACATGTTAAATAAAGAATTATTTAATATGATTTTGAAAATATTAAATTTCACCCACCAGATACTTCACGTTGTTATCATGTAGTTAATTTTTTTTAGTGTAATTATATTACTTTTATAAATTAGATATTGATATTGATTTAGATCCAAACATAAATTTTACATGGTACTAAGATTTATTTAAATTAATTACTCGTTAAGATATCTTTAATCCTTACTTAAATATTTAAGCTATCATTAATTACTAGAATATTATATTAATTATAAATTCAATCACCATTTTGATAGTTAGATAATTTTCAAGTGACATTGGTTAAATAACGAGTTATGCAAAGTTAACCTAATCGATCAGCATGTTAAGATTTCTAATTCGTCTCACAAATTTTTTTATGACCTACCATCTCATCTATATGGCATCATCATCCCTAAAAATAACATTGTGTTAAGAATACGTTGAAGTAAAAAATAATCATTAACTCATTCTTTGTATATTGATCATAATTTTCTTAGTTAAATTTTTCGCACTTTGTATATTTTCTACGTCTATCAATAAAAATGTTATAACTTATTTTATATAAATATATTTTATAAAATGGAAAAACATTTTTAGATGAATCAGTATGATAATACTTTTACTAATTAATACTATATATATACATATTAATCTTTATTTTTAGAAAAATGATGTTATTTTTTTTAAATACTTATAAAAAAACATATTCCATTTCTACGTATGGTTGTATATGCAGGAGAGGATAGATAAATTTACAACATACATAAACAAATAAATTAAAATGGTTAAATAATCATATAGTTTTGTATATTTATAAAAAAAATAAGAAAAAATATAATAAAAATTTACATAAATTAAAATTAACTCATACACGAGTTTAAAATTATATTTTTAAAAAACATATTTTAATGTTTGGCTTATTTTTCTTTCTTAAAATAATTGTAGAAATTTTATTCAAATAGACTTTGATCACTCTATCGTCATAAAATTCTATATATAAAATATACATCATGGATAATGTTTATTTGATACATTTATTAATCGTGAAGTGTTACTTAAGGTGGTTCTGTTTTTTGTTGTCTTAAAAAGGTGCCTGCAATCTGGTCACATAGTGTTAAATTCCACGTTTTTTTTTTCAAAAAAAAAATACTAATTTTGATGGGGTCATGTGTTGGTAAAAAAATATCGTGCCAACTAATTCTACATGAAAACAATTATGGAGAAGGAATATGTACTCTTCTTAATTAAAATTATTGTGTTTCTGGCACATAATTATTGTGTTTTCAATGGGTTTATTCTTATAATTTTCTGGAAAAATTCTAAATAATCCCTATTTCTCTAGACACACAGTTTCAGCTAAACTTACAAAGAAGAGAATTATTTATTTATTTAGACCTTAACAAAAGTATTTTATTTTTTATTTTTAATCTAGCAAAAATTAAGAAAAGATCTTCATGGGTTTGCAATATTTTTGTCTAGTCCTGGATATCAAGTATTGTAAAAAATTAATTTCTCTACAAAATAAGAGATTTCAGTCCATAATAAACAATTTAAATTAAATTCACATAAATAATGTATATAATAATAGAAAGAGATATCACAATCAACTAGACATATATTTTTTATTAATTCAAATACAATAAGATATATAATACCTTACTTAATCATTTGTATATTAATTTAACCACTCTTGAAAAAAAATATATAACATCAATCTTAATATATATATATATATATATATATATATATAATGAAAAATTTTTATAGATAAAAAAATGGAATTCATATATATATATATGAAAGTTATGTGAATATTATATATTAAATACTTGGAGGAATAATTTTATCATCCATAGTAATTTGAGGGTTTTACCCTAAACCCTGTTAGGGTTACGTGACTTGAATATGACTGCCTCTAATGTACTTGTAGTGTTTATCAAAAGGTTACGTACAACAAAATTAACGTGACGATGAAAAGACATGAAAAGAAATTGAAAATACATAACAAATAATTAAATTCATTATTTGGTATTAAAAAATTGTTAACAACAATATAATAAGATTGAATATACTGTAATGATGTCTTATCATGATATAAACCAATTGATCAAAATAAAAAGCAATAACGCATGCATGATTGCTATTATGTTTATCTTATTTTGACCACTAAATAAGTCTAAACGTGGTCAAAAGCCGAAGCCAGTTAGGAAATAAAGGATTGAAATTTGAAGGAGGAGGTTCAATTTTTTTGATGTTTGGTTGATATGGGCATTAAATTTGTGGATATGATGAATGAAGAGGGATAATTAATTGTAATGATTTGAGGGGTGGCAGGCTTGACCATGAATAAAAATGGTGTGAAATGATTATGGAAAGAAATGATGGAAGGAGACTTTATAGTGAATGTAATGATTTAATCTGAAAACACATTTTTGTGTGGAAAGTGATGAAACAGTGAAGGAATGGTACTTGCAGAGCCCTGCACCTCTTGTGCTCTTCTTTGATTGCGTGGTGGGCTAGGGTTTCCGCAACCATTTGATTTCTTTTTGGAATCATGACTCTTGCGTTTGTCCTTCCTCCTTTGAATCACCTTATTGGTCCTCCGCTCATGGAAGATGGGGGGATTCAAGCCTCAATCATGTTTCCCATAATTACACTTCCAATCTTCACACTCTCCCCATGCCTCTGTCATTTTCATTATTATTTTACACACTCTTCATTTTCTTCACTTTTCCCTCTCCAACACAAACAAAATAATCCACATTCACAAAACTATAGCATACAATATTTAAGAAAGTTGAACAACATGGTTGAAGTTACTGTAAGAGATTCAAACTCTACCACTACTCCAACACATGATTTACCTTAATTACCATAAGATGCTATACTACTTTAATTATCTCATAACTTTATTTAATTTGTGGACGATGATGGTTAACATTATGTCACTTTTTTCATAAACCTTTTCACATTTCATGACTATATAAAAGGCAATCAATAAAATCAACTATATATCATAACCTTCCACTCAAATAATATAAAATATTTTAGGTTTTATTTATTACCCTAATACTAGCTAGACAAACTTTTGTAGGGGTTTAACAAGTATCGAATAAGTAAGTTTTCTGCATCGAATCACATTAGTTAAAGCAATGTGAGTTTTTTTTTTTTTTTTTTCTCACTCGTGATAATCTAAATTGATAGGATTTTAATATTAATAATGGGAAAAATAATCAGGAATTATCATAAGTTGACACAAGTTAAAGATGATTTGTTGGTGTAAAAATACATGAGGCATCACCCATCAATACAAAGCCAATTACAAGTGATTACTTAAAAGCAAATCTTTTATAGGACGTGAAATAAAGTATCATGATGTTGATTACTTTGATTAATTTAATTAATTTTACGTGAGAAATAGTATTAATCTCTCATAGTGTCACTTGAGCTTAAGATATGCACATGAATGATAAAATGGGTAAGTTAAAAGAAGGGGCAAATTCCTTTTGATTGTTTTTCTCCTTTATAGGGTTTGGTGCTTAGTGCTTAGTCAGTTTTTTGTCCCCGCCATGCTGGATCACTATTCATCACACACTTTCCTAACTGAAACCCTAAAACAAAAAATAAACAACCAATGACCCCACCCCTACAACTTATTCCTTTCCCACACACAATCACAACAATTTATTGGGTTTAATATTTTTGGTTTTTACTTTTCTTCTTGTCATAATTTGAATTATTGCATGTTTCAAAATTCATGAATTAGTCATAAATTTTAAAAAAATGTAATTTTTATGGGGATGAAAAATTGTACTGAATGTTAAATTTAAGTCAATCTATTAAAAAGAAACGGGTGTTTGAGAAGAGTTTAGATTTAATTCACTCATAATAAAAAAAGTCTAATAGATATCATTGAATTTACATTAAATTATTTTAAAATGTACCAAACAAAAACTTTTTTAAACTTTATAGGTTGATGCCAATAAGATGTGGGAACCCTGGATATGACAATTGTGGGGAGCAATATTGGCAGTGAAGAATTCTATTCTGAAAAAAAAAATAAGAAAGTGAGACAACTCAATCATTAATGAGAAAAATCAAAGGAATATTTTTAAAAAAAATATGATTTTTATTCATATATGCATTACTCATTAATTATTGAAATTCCGTAAACTTTCCTTTGAAGTAAACAATCATCTTAGACAAATCAAATCTGTCAGTCATAAGTGTGGTCAATAAACTAGTCAGTATTTAAATGAAAATATCATAATCAAAGACAAAAAGAATATTAACCCTAGAAATTAAAAGGCTATGTTTTTTGTTTAAGTTGGACTACATGAAAAAAAAAAAAAAAAAAACAGAAAGAAAAGAATGGTAGACATGTGTTTTTGTGTGACAGATAATTGGAGGATGAGGTTAAAACCTTGTTGACTATAGGTGCTGTGTGAATTAAGGAGAGATATGTTAGGGGAAGAGTTATATAACATGGTTTTGTATTATAATATGTTAGACATCTTCCATTGAATAGAATAAACAAGCGATTAAGTTATAAATGACAGTTTTTTGACCTATTCTTTTGTGTTTAAGTCATGGTTCTTTTCAACTCAAGATATGTAATAAAATGTCTCTTGCGATTTTTGACTTGTGATGTAGTTTAAACTTCGAAAATGTAATAACACTGTAAACAAAATTATGCTGCTAATTTGAAATACACTATCGATTTTTTGTAATAATTTTTATTTAAAAAATATATTAGAATAATTTGTGATTGGTCAAGACAATGAATTGAAAATACGCACACACCGTTCTTTCAATAAAAAAAAATGATGTAGATGTTCAACATTTTGTGGTTATGCGTTAGTTTTTAGTGATTGGAGGTTTTTAAAAGAGTACAAAGTATGCTGCAAAATTTGAAAAAGAATAATAGCTAAAAATGTTCAATGAATATGTTACACTGTATGCATTATAAATATACAGTCTTATGACTGACAAAATCTGACTTCAAAAGTGCTAGCTAGCTAGTAGAGAGCACGTTTTGCATCCTACATATTATTGGTTGTAAGAGTTGGCTCTAAATTAATTTAATTGCAGTCACATAAAACCAAAACTGATTTCAAAAAAGAATAGTGGCATTAGCCTTAGAAACATTGAAAAGGGTAGACGCAGAACTAGCTTTGAACTTTGAAGAATGTATATTAAATAATACTCCTAATATATACAAATCTAAAGGCATGTACTATTAATAAATTAACTATATAGTGGTAAATTATATTTAATTTTTTGTAACCTGATCCACAGCTGTCTCTTGTGAGTCAAGTAATTCTTTTAATAGTTAGGGAATCATCAAGTTATATGCTATAAGGGGATAGAAAGAAACAGTGTATAGCATTCTACATGTTTCTTGTACATGTAAGAACATCAGAAAAGTTAAATTCCATGGACAATATATTATTGGTAGCAGAGGGCAGAGGGGAGAACATGGCACTGGGGACAATAAGGAGGAGGAGGAACAAGACAAACATAGACTCATAAAATTTTTATATGTATGTCTGAGATACTAATAATTAATTACTAATGAGTGTGCTGATGTGCATGTTTCAGTGAAAAGTACAAATATTAAATGTTCAACACTTGCAAGGGTGATATTAACACCCATTGGGGCGTTTGAAATGCAGCAATTGAAGGGCAAGAGAATTAATAATAGTATAGTATGTAGTGTGAGTGGTGTGTGAAGAACGAGATGAGAGTCAAAAAAGGGAAGAGTAGTTGGGTGGTGTTTGGAGTGTGTGAGAATTAATGGAGTGGTTCTAGAAAATGGTGGGGAATTAGCTAAGGTAGGCCTGGATTTGGTATGTAGAAATTGGCAAAGGATTAAGAAGGGAAAGAGAAAAGCAGGGATTAAAAATGGTAAGAGATGGGAAGGTAGCTAGCTAGCTTTATCGTGTAGAGTGTTGGAAGCAACAAGTGTGGGAATCCTGGTGTCAGATGTTATTGGACCCTCTTCCCCTCTTGGTTTTGTGCACTCATCAGTACTGCTTCTGCCTCCAGTTGCAGTCTTGTTTCTGTGTTACTATGCTTCTCTTTCTCTCTCTCTTTCTTCCTGTTTGTATGCAAGTGTCTCTCACGGTTAGATTCTACTCCATCACACTTTCCCTTCAATTCTTTCTCTATATTTTCTGCAACCCCTTTTCATCATTTTATCATGTATACCACACTAGTAGTTGTACTACCTACTAACAATTAATCAACATCCTAACAAACATGTCTTCTTTAGTTTATTTTAACCAATTGAATTTTGCTTCATCAATTTCCTTTGTAAGCTAGTACTGTATTTGGTTCCAACAGCTTTGAAGTACACATGCTACAAATGTTATTTATTTTGTTGTAAAGACAAGTTTGAAGCTGATTATTTGTCGGAAGTATATGTAACTATATAGTGTCAACACACACACATATAATACATGGCTCCTTTTTTTTTTATTTTAAAGAAAACTTTCTCTGCTTCTATTAGCTAATGCCTCGAATAGCACGCAAACTCTTTCAAACACACAGCTATTGGTTTTGGTATGTGGATGGTGAGAGTACTGCAGACAAGCATGTGCTGTGCCTGTGCAGGCATGTAGAGAGAGAGAGAAAAAGGAATGAGTTTACTGGTACCTAAGAAGGGTTTGTTTTGTTGGTGAGTGGTGATTATTCTTGGATTTAACACAAGCAAACACGCATGTTATATAGTTATTATTATTTGTTCCCTGCCCATAACGGCACATATAATATAATCTATTTTTCATTCTCTTGCTCCCCTTTTGAGGAGAAAGGAAGTGTTGGTTTGGTAACATTCGTTTATTTATCTTTTTCAGCTGCATCAAACAAAATATTGAAACACTGATAAAATATCCTTCTGATGTGTATCATACTATATATACTTGTAGGTTTTGTTATGTGTCATACACGTGAGAATGTTTCACAACATTTTATTTTATCTGATTATTTGTCCGTGTCTGTAAGATACAGCTAGCTACTAGCTAGCTTACCAGTTGTACAAAATATAAATTTTGGAAGTTCTAATGTGGTGGCACCTTGTCTTCAGACTTCGGCTACCACATTATTTAAGATCCATGTATATATCCTTTCAAGAATTTAAACATCGAGAAATTCTTATGTTATGTGTATTCTTATGATCCCATGACACAAGTAGAAATTGAAACTTATGACAAGTTCATGTTTTAGATGAATTAATCTGGACAAGTATTATTGTGGTCTATTACTGGAATACCATTGTTCCTGATTTTGTCATTGATTGTGACTTATTGTACTATGAGGAAATTAGAGTGTAGGGGTACGTAAAAGACTACGTGAGTTTGAAGCTTGGCAGGTCAAAGACTTCTATATATAGGCTATGGTGTAGTCTTTTGTTTGTGTTGATTCTTGTTACATTTTCTCAAAAATGAGTAATATAATGAGTGATTGATTATGCAAGCTCTTCATTCTTTACTTTGGTGGTAATTTGTACCACATGAAGTTTGTCATCACCAAGAGACTTATTTTCATAGAATAAAAATTATATATTCTGGTTCTGTCTCACAAATTATAAATAAAAGGTAAAGTTTTGAATTTCCATTTCTTTATTTTGTGTTTTTTTTTTCCCTCTGACTTACTCTCATAACAAGCAAAAACAAGTAATAAATGTGTACATCAGTTATGAAAATGTTGTTTTACCGAAACCAACAATTATCTGGAATTGAAAATTTAAATACTAGATTGACTTTGTGTGCACAAAGTTGTGATTTATACCAAAAATAACAAATGAAATTGAAAGAATGATATCTGAGGCTGGGTTTGGAAAAGTATGTATGAGGTGCAAGAAATGGATTGTGAAAGAAGTAGGTTAGCTAAATGGAGTATAGGTTTTGAAGGTTGGGTTTTCAACTTTTGTTTTTCTGCTACAGTGCTTAACATGCATTGCAACTCTATAACAATGAGAAGTGGAAAATGTGGTTTAGAAATAGAAACGGTCAATTAAGTGCATGTTTGAATGGTGTTTTCTTGTGTCAAACGTGGATCCAGATGAAGCAACTAATACTTTTTTTGCATCATTTGAAGTTTTTGGATGTAAATTTATTGAAAAAGGTAGATCTGAATCTTCGATCTAAACATGCTGTAAATGGGATGCGTGGAAAAAAAATGAAAGTTGTAAGAAGTAAATGTATCAGTTCTGATGACAGAAGTGAAGTGAAAAATGAAGAAATGGAAATTTTGGATGTGGTGGGAACAAGTATAAAGCTTTCCATTCATTCAATCCAAAATCCCAAATGTTGAGAGGCCCAAGCACAGGAAAAAGAAACCTAATCATAAAGATTCTTAATCATGCACCTTGTTCTTGATATAACACAAAGCACTACTTAACCATAATCATGTCATAACTACACCTAAATTTACACCACACCATTTCTTAAATGTTTATGTCTAAATATATATTAATTGAAAAAGGGGTAATAATTAATTGAGTTGATTAAATTATTTTGTTCCTTTTATTCATATGAAATTATTTTTTAAAATTGTTCTTATAAAATTTGTCTTTTTTTTTTAATTATTTTATTTTAGTCCCATGGTTTTCTTGTAGGTTATGAACCATTGATAAAAAATCTCCTTAATATTTATTGAGAACCTCACATGTAGAAAGTAATTATACTATTGTTCACCTCGATCTTATATATTGTTGAGTTAAAGGTATTTTTCTCTAGAAAACTAAAAATTTCTTCTTGAAACTTGTCATCATAAAAAAAATGTTTAAATTTTAATGATCACAAACTATCATGAAAAAGAAAAACTCTAGGTCTTTTACTTAAATTTTTAATTATTTACTTTGAGAATATGAATATAAACACAATGATAAAGAAACAACAATTTGATCCAAACCTACACAAATAAAGTTTACTCACTCGATCAAAAGCATATAACACTGGAAATAGCTTAAAATTAATAAAGTGCAACACGTACATGATAAAAAGCATAATTAGAAGATAATATCATAATCTACATGTGATAAGAAATTAATGGGAAGATGCAATCTTCTGAATAAGGAATTTACAATTTTAGAACTGCAAAATCAAAAGTCTCGTGCTCGAAAGTAAATTGAAATGTGTTTCAAAAGTAAGAACCTATCAAATATATAAACAAATACGCTAGAAGATAAGAAAACTAATACACGCTACACCATTTAGAAGCAACTGTAACGCAAACGCATAAACAATTAAGAACAATGTATAAAAGGGACAATGACTTCAAAGATTGCGAGTTAATTAACACAATAAGATTATGAAGTCTAAGCTATGGAAAGAATATTTGGTGTTAGTTAGAACCTGTAGAGGTTGAAAATCTTGGTTGAGTGGTTAGGTGGAAGAGACTTGTAAAGAATACTGTGTGGAAAGCTTGAGAAGAAATAATGAGTTTTAGTTTGCAGAGATTGCACAAAGCTAAAAATACATCTGCAAAAGGTATAGTATATATATACGTAGTTCTATGCATGCAAGGTTGAGAGTAAATTAATTAGTACAAAAAATTTCTGTGTAATATTTTGTTTAGCTTGCTTTTCATTTACCAAACAGAAGGAGTGAAAGTTTAAAACATAATAAAAATAACAAGAATGAAGAATTTGCAATAAAATTATATGGTTGGTAAAAGTGAGAGAATAAAAGTTAACCATATTAGCAGTAGTATAACAGTATGATGAGGGGAATTTGTGTGGAGAGATGAATTTGTGTTGAGTTGAGTGTAGTCAATTGCAGTGTTCAGAGAAAAGAGATATGAATTTTGTTGGTTTGCAAAGTGATGGTGAAAGGTGGTGGACATAGTTTGAAGCCAAATCCATCATCCATCATTCATCTCCAAGCTTAAGGAAGTACCATTGCCATATGCTGCACTGTCAAAGGGGGGCCAATCACTGCCATTAACCTCTCCCTCTCTCTCACCCTTTCACTTCCAATCATCCATCTACTTTATTTTCTTCCATATTCCATTCATATTTCTCTACCTCATCGCCATCAGCATCATCATCATCATCTACTATGTCACTTCTACCTCTAGGGTTATATTCTCTTTCTCTTCATTATTTTATACATGTAATAATATTCCTTTCACATTCTTCAATCATTGTTGTGTTGAGGATATGTGTACATGAAAAGAAAATAAACCTCCTGCTTCACACAACGTCACGTATATGTGTGTATTTGGCTAAAGTTTTAGAAGGTGCCTACTAGGCATTAGGTAAATAATAATAACCTACCAAAAATTAATAATTAATTATTAATTCATATACTACTTCAACGTAATCATACAAATATATAAATAAAAGGTATACTATACAGTAGCACCTACTTAGATTCTTTAATCATGCCTTTGAGATTTAATTATTGACCATGTATATAAAAATTACTTTTACTGTACTAATTTTTATGTATCTAAAGAGAGTGGTCTCTTCTGATTAGTTGGAATTTTTTAGTTATAAAACTAACTAATAATTAGGTTTGAGTAATGGAACTGTTTCCTCTCGTCGTCAAGCATCATGTTTTCTGTTGAATTTTATTTTAAGATTTTTTTTTCTATATTTTATATAACTTTCTGGACTGGTTATCAGTATAAATAAATACATTTTTGAAAGCCCGTGAGAAAAGGCTTTTCTTACAGCCTTAGGCTGTAGACTACTTTGTAGAACCAAGCCCAAATGCCAACGAAGCCCATTGGTCCTCAAAACATGTATACAACATTCCAGTTCCTTTAAATAAAATAGGTACCAAAACTTGAAATTTTTCTTTCTTCACCACCATATTTTCTTTTTCCTGAAATGGGTGACACGACAATTCAATAAAAAACGTCACTTAAAATATAATTCATTTTGTTTTTAAATGTTTGAAATAAATGAATATAATAATTCTATTAATTAATTTATCATTGAAATATCTAACTCTTGTTAACTTGATTTTACGAAGTTATTAATTGTTTTAACAATAATTAACAAATTTAAATAGAATTAACCATATTTGAAAACATGATTAACCAAATGAGGACAAATCATAATTCTACTATTGTGAGTATTCTTTAAACCTCTGTTACATTAGAAATATTTTCGGTCGCAGAAGAAGAGAGTTAGAAAAGATGTATTTTTAAAATAGGTGAAATCACTACAAAAAACTTCATAACTATTAGAGGTTTATTTTCAGCAGCTTATAAAAATCGTAAAAATTAAATGTAATTTATGACAAAAAATTTAACTGACACAATAATTATAATTAATTTTAAATTTTTTATTTTATTTTTATTTATTTTCATTTTTCATTCTCTCACTTTCTTCTACCTTCTCTTTCTCTCTTCGTTATCTCTTTCTCTCTTTACCGTTTCATTCATTTTCACACTCATCTTTCACTGTAACGTTTCATCCTTCACTGCAAGGTCACATATCCTCTCTCAATCACCAATTCAGGTTTAATCCTTCTTATGTTTTACTTTTCAATTTCACATGTTTGTGATTTTTGTGGAAAATTACAAGAGTTTTATCTATCATTTGTTCTTCAATTTACAGTATATGCTAATTTCTCCTTCTCTTCTCTGTGTGACGCATGACAATCTACATTCAACCGTTTTTTGTTTTTCCTTAACCTCGGGTACGAAACTTTTAATATCATTTTTTGTTTTTGGTCTCCAATCTCTCCAAGACGGACACTCGGACGGCGTTGCCGCTTCGGAGCTAACGCCGGAGGGGCGACGATATCGGTGCTCGGCTGCGATGCAGTTGCTGCAGCCGGTGGAGCCGTTTCCTCCGCGGCGTCCGGTGCGGAGGGGATTGGAGGGTCCGGCGGTGGGGGATTGGTTTCGGGCACTTCCGCCATCGTGGTCACAAGTGGCGATGGCGGAGTGCGCAGGATAAGGGAGACGGGGAGTTTTCTGGTGCGGTAGGGTGCAAGGGTACAATTACCTCTAAGATTTTGCGTCGTTGGATAGTTATTATGCGGTTTTTGGTCCTGCATCCAGTTTCCTCGTTTGAGTTTGTATTTTTAGTTAAGTTTATATAGCACCTCACTAGTGTTCCCTATGTTTTCAGATCTATTTTGTTCTAACGAATTGCTTTCTTATCAACTACATTGCTTCCTGTCTTAAATGAGCAGGTTCCCCATTTTGGACTCTTTCCTCATTCCCCACTTTATACATTTTCTCTTTGTGTATTTGGCTCAATTTGCTTTGTTCACAATGACTGTGGGGATTGACAAGCTCATGCCATGGTTCACCACAGGCATCTTCCTAGGTTATATCAATCACAAAAGTGTTATCAACACTTATATCCTACCCTTCTAGGATATTTTATTTCAGTTAATGTCTCATTTTCTGGTCTACTCAGTCTCCCTTTGACATATCATCTGTTGTCCCTCTTGTTATCCCTGCTCTTGTTCCACTTTCATCTTTTTCTCAAAATGACCTAGTGGTGCATCAAGATGATCATGCAGAGCTACCAACCATGTAATCTCTTTAGACATTAATGTCGCCAATGCCTTAATATCATTGCTACACTAGCCCCTGGTTTGGCTCGTGACAATATAGTAGAGAGGTCATGCCATACTCTTTCTCGGTGACATCTTTATTGGATCTTTGCCTTCCTCTAACATTGATTGGCCAACTGCTCTCTGAAAAGGTATTTGTTATACTCGAAACTCATTTCCTCAAGATATCAACCTTAGTTCTCATTGTCTCTCTTCTTTGATTAATGCTTGTCTTCTTGTCCTTGGTGTCTATCCCTAACAAATCTAGGTGAAGCATTATCAAGATATTAAATTATTATACATTCTACATTTCTATGTGAAGAACTAAAGAGGTTGACTCATTACATGTCACAGCTTCGTGTTAATGGAATTTATTGTCACTTTCATATTGTTGCTTCATTCATGCATGTCATTTTTCAAAATTCTTTGGTCTTGTTTGTTTCACATTTTTGTCTGCAAATTTTTAACTCCCATGTTTTTGTGATAGTGACCGTTCTAGAATCTTGAATTAATTTCTCAATACTTGATCTTTTGTTGGGGGTGTCCTTTACTATCAACTGACGAATTTTTCTTTTTAATTCTTTTAAGAAAAGGAAACGTACTAGTTGATGGGAGAAGGAGATTTGCTAATATTAGTGTAAAGTTTCCTCTCATTAACCATGAAACAATGCAAACAAAAGAATAACATAGAAGTCGTCAAGTCTCTTTGAATGTTTGGTTAAACATGTTTAAAATTGTGATTAGGTGATCAAGTTGCTAAATGGTAATACTCTTGTCATTTGCTAATGTTTTCATGTTTCCTTCATTTTCTTTCCATTTCAGATTAATGCCTCTTCTTCCGAGGATGGGCTAAACTTTTATGATTCTGGTCATCGCTTTGAGCATTCACAACTTTTGTTAGTGCTTTTGCATTCCCTTCCATTTGCACCTAGGCCACTACAGAGCAGAGCACTACAGGTATTTAGCTTAACCGTGCTCAATTTTTACTACATGCATCTGTTTGTTACCTATAAATTGTATATTTTTTTATTTATGAGGTGTTTGCTGTTTCATGTGATGAAATCCTCAATACAGCTCGCTTGTACATTGATGTACTGCTTAGTTTATGCATTTCACTTTCTTGCATTTTATAGTTTATTGGGGCCTAAGTTTGCTATTACTTGAAGATTTGAAAATAATGTTGAAACACAGATTTTTTGACCTTGGCTGGTAAAAAACTAAAACAAAAGACAGGCTTGGTTGAAGTCTAATTTTTTCTTTTATCGGCAGTCTCCCCTCCTCCATCCCCCATTTAATTAATGAACATTAACCGTATTTTAAAACCATGCTTGATAGTGAAATTTTCCGGTAGCATTTCAATGAGTTTTCGTAGAATATATTCTTCAGCTTTCGTAGAATATATTCATGTTATCAATATATTCTTCAATTTATACAAAACTCTATCAATTTATACAAAACATAACATAATTATAGTTGAAGTGTGCTTACTTAATAGGACTGACAGGGATTCTCGAGTTATGTAAGGTTCTGCTTTGTGGATTTGAGAGTACGACATAGCGGGAAACTCTTGAATTTTAGGAGTATTAATGTCTCTTCTATACCTTAGTTTATTATGTACATCAAGGATATAGAAAATATTTTGCAACTTATGTTTTTCTTACTTCGTTGGACAGATATAAAAATGGATAAATCATGGATTGACATGCCACGGAATACAATTGAATATTTGGATGGACTGAATAGATTTTTAGATTTTGCATTTGAGAATCGATCTGTCAATGGTGCAATAATTTGTCCATGTCCTAAATGTCACTATGACAAATGGGAAACTAGAAAAGATGTGTTTGACCACTTGATTTGCAAGCAATTTCCAACAAATTATAAAGTATGGATTTGGCATGGGGAGACATATGAAACAATAGCATCAAGGGACAATGAAGAAGTAAATGTGTCATTACAAAATGGAAATCCAATGATAGATATGATAAATGATGCATTTGGGAGGAATAGACAACATGATGTAGAGTCTAACATGTGTGATGAACAAGTTGAGTTTGTAGAAACCATGCCCAGTGAAGAATGTGAAGAGTATGATGATTTGCTTAGAGATTGCAACCAAGAGTTATATGAAGGGTGCAAAAAATTTTCGAAGTTGTCTTTTCTATTAAGGTTGTATCATATAAAATGTTTGTGTGGTACGACTGATAAGGCTATGACGATGATTTTAGAGTTATTGGCAGATGCATTTTCATATGCAAAATTTCCTACTTCATTTTATGAGGCAAAGAAGGTGATTTATAAGCTTGGTCTTAATTATACCAAGATAGATGTTTGCCAAAAAAATTGCATGTTGTATTGGGGAGAAGATGAAAAATTGGAGAGTTGTAAATATTGTAAGAAATCTAGATGGAAAGAAAAGGGTACTAGTAGCAAAAAGAAAATACCAACAAAGGTCTTACGATACTTCCCCTTGAAACCAAGGTTGCAAAGATTATTTATGTGCCCAAAAACAGCGAAGTCCATGAGATGGCATGTTTTAAACAATAATCAGGATGGACTATTGAGGCATCCTAGAGATGCTAAAGCATGGAAGAATTTTGATCAACTTCACCCTGAGTTTGCTTTAGAACCTAGAAATGTTCGTCTTGGCCTTGCAACTGATGGCTTTAATCCATATCGAACCATGAATAATAGCCATAGTATATGGCCAGTGATTCTAATTCCATACAATCGACCTCCTTGGGAGTGTATGAAACAATCTTCTTTTATTCTTTCTATGATCATCCCAGGAAAAAAATGCCAGGAAATAAGATAGATGTGTATCTACAACCTCTAATAAAAGAGTTGAATGAGTTATGGACGAAGGTGCGTAAACTTATGATGCTTTTTTGAAAGAAGTGTTCATAATTCTAATAAAAAATATATTATACATTTCATTAGATTATTGATTTTATTATAATGATTAAATTATTATTACACTTATGGTGGTATTTTAAAGTAATTCTAAATAAAAAAGTATTTTAATTATTAATTATAAAATTATTAAAAAATAATTTGTAAATAATAATTAAAATTTTGATTTATTGATAAAATAATTAAAAAATAGTAATTAAATAATTTTTGGTGGTTTTTTAAACCTCCAATAAGTTTTAAATAATTATAAAATATTATATATTTTGTAGCGGTTTTTAATTGTTGAAATATAAAATTAATTATAAAAATAACATTTGTAACAATTTCAAAGTGCAACAAAATGTTAAATTAAAATGAGAATAATAATGTATTTTATGGCGGTTTTTAACCGTTGAAATTTTTGTTTTTTTTTTTGACATAAATACCAAGCATTTAAAAAAATTCGTTACAAATCGTTTTTGACATCTATAAATATGACAGTTATATTAATTGTTACAAATTTTATTTGTAGCGGTTTTTAACTTCTAAAATCTACAATTTTAACCGCTATAAATAACATATTTTTTTTGTAGTGAATACACCATTATCTTTTATTTTATTTTTTAGGATAACTCTTTTATTTTTCTTATCTTTCACTACCTATTTTTTAATTAAACACGTTTTGTTTTTATTTATTTTTTAATTAGTGATAGAACACAAATGTCTCCCATAATTAGCGACGACAACCCAAAATACATAGAACAACCTATGGATGGATGTTCTTGTAATAATACTAAATCTTCCGACATATGTGATTGTCTGGAACAAGATTTAGAAAATTGGACTAGGGGAATAAAGTATAAAGTGTGAGTCCTTACTAAGAGCTTAAGCTTTTAGTGCAGTGGCAAACACTTTGTACCTAACTCAAAGCTAGGTCGCGTGTTTGATTCCTGTCGAGGACGGAATTGGAGCAGCTAAATCTGGCATAGTCGATTAGACATCTCCTCATAAGCTTACGCATGAACGAAGTTACATGCAGGAAAGTAAAGACAGGAAAAATAAGATTATGAGATGATAAAATGTAAAAAAAAAAATGAATTAATGTCACTATTTTAGTGATGTTACTATTTTTGTTTTTAGTGAGGAGATTTTCCTCCATAGGTTTTTATTTGATATTGGTAAAACTTATGTAGAAGGATCTAACTGAAATTTCTCTAAAAAAGATATTTCAGATTTTATTCTTCTCATAGCTTTTAGCTAAGTGGCTATCTTTGCGTGCTCATCCTTTGGTATTAGAGCAAGGATGTGCACTCGATTCCTGTCGAGGATGGAATTGGGGTGGTAAGTCCCCTAGATATTTTGGTATAGCTTGAAATCAGAGTCGCGAAATCGTGGTGGGACCGAGGGTTTAAGTATCAACGTGGGAACCCTTACTAACAGCTATAGCTTTTGGCTAAGTGGCTACCTACGTGCTCATCCTTTGGTATCAGAGGTAGACCGCGTGCTCGATTGGTAAGTTCCCTCGAAATTTTCAAAGAGCGGGAGAATCAGAATCGCGGAATCGTGATAGACTTTTATAAAGGGTGAGATTTAGGTTTTTAAATATTTATTTTCTATCGAACAAAATCTTTAAAGAGGAAAAAAAAGTGCCACGAGACTATCGAACATAAAATAAAATAAAAAAAAAAAAAGAAAAAATATCTTCCTGATTGAAAAAAAATTATTTGAGGAAAGAGGAAAACATAAATGCATTTGAATTAGCGGTTAGAAGTGTGTGTGTGTTATGCGTGATCATCATCGGCAATCGAATCCCAACTTTACCTCACAGCCACACATACATCCACACAGGTGACACACGCCACGCCACTATTCCTTTCTCTCCTTCACTCGCCGACTCACACACACCAATCACCACACAACAACACAAATGCACGTTAATTTCAACTTCAGCGTCGCTGTTTGACACTCTTCCGCCCATGCCGACGGTGCTAGCGCCTCCGCCACCGTCCCTCCCCGTGCGCGCCTCCTTGCCCCGGCGCGCGCAGAGCAAGAAGCAGCAGCAGCAGAAGCAGCAGAAGCAAGCATGGGGGGACTTCAGCCACTTCGCTCAGGTGGTTGGCAAGGACGTGGAATTCATCAAGAGAGGAATCGACAACGGCGTTGCCTGGGTCAACCATACCTTCCGCATTCCCCAGGTCGCGAAGAAAATCGACGACGTCGTTTGGCTCCGCCATCTCGAAGACCCTCACTGTCCTCCCTTTCCCTCTCCTTCTTGGCCTCAACCTTGGTACCCAGGTTTGAGTCCACGTCCCTAATTCCATTTGAATTTCGCGCTTCTGACTCATCGAGTTACTGTAATTGACGTCTTCTATGACATTACGAGAAAATTCATATTGCAATCTTGTGAATTAAATTTCGTGAAGAGTATTGTGCTCGGCAATCAGAAATGTAGTTTGCGTGTTTACTGTGTTGATTTGTCTTCTGGTTGTGTTTCAGGACTAACTGGAGTGGATTTGCTCATGTCTGATCTCAAGGCTTTGGAAGCATATGCTTCTTACTTCTTTTATATGTCTAAGGTTTGGTCCAAGCCACTTCCAGAAGCTTATGATCCTCAGGATGTTGCTCAGTATTTCAGTGTTAGGCCACATGTGGTGACCTTTCGTGTTCTTGAGGTACATGTTTTTTTTTTTTTTTACTGTTTGAATAAGTTCGTGGGTTAAGTTGTGAAAACTTCCCTGCCTTGTAATTTCTCATAATGCTTGATTTATCGAGTTTTCCGTTTGGGTCGGGTAAAAGCATTTCTTTAAATATAGTAGCTTGCTTCCTGTATGGATAAAGTTATTGAATATGAACTTGCCTAGGGCTTAGAGCCCAGAACCTAGGCCCGATTATCTCGTGCAAGCAATAGTTGTTCCTTTGTTTTCTAGTTTCATAAGAATAATACAATACATAGAAGATGGTGCTTGCTTTTTTATTCTTTTTTTTTTTTAATCTTTTCATGAAACATTTGATCATCATTCACTTATTTGATTCAGCTCCTAATTGTAACGGATTATCTTTTAATGATAGGGGTATAAGTTTTTAAGTTAAAATTTTGGTACCATTATGTCAAGGATACATGTTGATTGATGAAGATGTGCTCTATGCTATATTTTGTGAATTTTTCAGTACTAGGACTGAATATCAATTGAGTATATAGAGGAAAATACCATTTCTAATGACTTTGTCAATACACGTCTCCTGAGCAACTTTTGTGATTAAATTAGGTATAGTCCATTCTCAATTCTAATGACATCAAGAGTCTATCCTAGCTGTCCATTCTCAATTCTAATGACATCAGAATCTATCATAGCCATTATGCTGGTCACATGGAGATGTCCAATCAAACACTACAAGTTTCATGATCCAAATTCTAGCTCTTGGTGTGAAGTTTGTGTGCTCAAATCGCATTGATTGTGTATATAAGCAAAATACCCCTTGGACTTTGAAAATCCTTCCTCAGTGAACTAGCTTTTAGGTTAACTTAAACTTAATATGATTTCAATTCTATTTGTCATAATGGATCAATTTGCATTGGTGAGTTACATCCATTCATGCAACATCAATAACTTTTACTGAAATGTGCTTTTTATTGATCTAATCTTCAAATTATAAAATACATATTGCTTATATTATTTTTATCAAATCTTGTAAAATTGGACAACAATAAATAAGTAATAAAATAGTTCCGAATATCATATATTTTAAAAGTATGTATATTATATTATGTTATTTTTTTTCGTAGATGAATTAGATATCAAATATTTTTGGATTAATCTAAAATTTTGTGGATATGATCTTATAGGATAGAAACTTTAAACTCAATATATGAGTTTTCTATATATTCAGTAAAGAATTATTAAATGGTGCATGAGTGAGTGTAAGTGTTTAACACACTTTGGTGTAAACGAATTCATCCTAAATACACACATGTACATATTCTAATGGGTCTGAAATTGGTTTCAAGATGCATTCTTCTCTTTTTCTTGAAGTGTATCCTTAATCTGTTATATCTTATTTTTTTAAGGTACTTTTCTCCTTTGCCGCTGCTATGGTCAGTATTCGAACTTCAGGGTTTAAAAAGTTTCTACGGCTTGTTCCTGAAGAGGATGTGGATGATACATCATCTCAGTACAATTTTGGGATGGTGTTGAAGGAAACATTACTTAATCTTGGCCCAACCTTTATAAAAGGTGTGGAGTTTGATCTATTTGACATATTAATACGATTGTTAAAATAAATTCTTATCATAATTACATTATTGGGCTGTATATGAATTTTATATTTTCTATTTATTTTATTTTTTTGTGTTGGGGCTTTCATTTCTCTCATGCAGTCACAAGATTATCAATATCCTTGTTACATTCATTTGATTGCTGATGCAGTTGGTCAGTCCCTTTCCACAAGGCCAGATATCATTGGTGTTGAGATGTCCAAGGTTAGATTGAAAACTCCATTCTATCATGATTATAATTCTACTAACATTTTGAATGATTGGATTGACAATATGTGTATATATTTCAACTTTGTTCTTCTTGCAGGCATTGTCAGAATTGCATGATCAAATCCCTCCTTTTCCGAGGAATGTTGCTATGAAGATTATGGAGGAAGAATTTGGTTGTCCTCTGGAAACATTCTTTAGTTACATTTCCGAGGAGCCTATAGCTGCTGCATCATTTGGTCAGGTACTTTTTCCTTTGATATGTGGATGCCATTTATAATTTAATGTTATTTATGAGAGTTTGGTTACAATTTTATTTTGAAGAGTTGATGTGATGGTATACGTCTTATTTATTTGTCTATTCTCTAGGTTTACTTTGCCCGTACTACCGATGGCAATAATGTTGCTGTAAAAGTTCAGCGTCCTCATTTGCATCATGTGGTGGTGCGGGATATCTACATCCTTCGCCTTGGGGTTTGTATTAACTACTAATCTCTAGTGGCATTTTAATTTTTACCTGTATTAATATATTCTGCTTTAAATTCTCGAATAACTGTTTATATTATCCATTTTAGTTGGGGCTGCTGCAAAAGATTGCCAAGAGAAAGAGTGACCCTCGCCTCTATGCTGATGAACTAGGGAAAGGTTTTGTTGGTGAATTGGATTACAAATTAGAGGCTGCAAATGCTTCAAAATTTCAGGTAATAAATAAATGGCATATCAATTGAAGCTTTAACGAAATCTTTTATTTGATTTTAACTTTTAAAATGGAGGTAGGTTGAATTGGTTTGAAAAAAATCACTTAACAATGGTAAATCTCTTTGCTCTTTGAATTGACATGTTATTGCTAAATGCAGGAAGTTCACTCTTCCTTTACTTTCATGCATGTGCCAAAAGTATATCAACATTTAACTCGAAAAAGAGTTCTGACCATGGAGTGGATGGTTGGTGAAAGTCCAACAGTTTTGCTCTCTCTGACTGCTGGATCTGTTGGAAATGTCTCTGAATATTCAGAAAAACAGAAATTAGATGCAAAAAGGCGTCTTCTTGATCTGGTTTGTGAACAAAAATGCTATTATGCATTTGTCTTCTTCACATTGTACAAATATATTGTATATCATCGATGTTAAATAATACTGTGACTATTAGCTTTTGGTAGAAACCAATTGAACTATTGAAGATAATCAATATTTTGCTATTAGAATTACATGTATGAGAAAAAAGGAAACTTTTGGCCTTAAGATACTTTATAGTTTTGATTATAAAAGTAAATAATGCTCGGGATTGAGGTGGTAGTGGTTAAATTTCTTCATCAATCTTTTGTTACCTTGTTTGATCAATATTACTCATCTGAAAATTTTCATCAATTAAAAATGACTGATTCTATTAAAATCTTGCTGTTTGATGTCTGAGACTGAGTGTTTCACTATATTGAAATAATCACATTCAGTTATTCTTTTACATATTGATTAATTCAGCTCAACAAAGGTGTTGAGGCAACACTGGTGCAACTTCTTGAAACAGGCTTATTACATGCCGATCCACATCCCGGTAACTTGCGTTATACTTCATCAGGACAAATAGGGTATTTTTTTTGCCTTGCCTAACCTACCCATTCTGAATAAATTATGGTTTACCTTCATAACAATAATCTAATAGGATTTTTCTTACTTCTTTGTACATGATAGGTTTCTGGATTTCGGTTTGCTCTGTCAAATGGAAAAGAGGCATCAGTTTGCTATGCTGGCTTCAATAATTCATATAGTAAATGGTGACTGGGCATCCCTTGTCCGAGCTCTGATTGATATGGATGTTGTAAGGCCTGGGACAAATATCCGACTTGTTACCCTGGTATAGCACTTGTATCTCAGGATTTAATTATTTTGCCATTAAATATTTAAACCAAATAAGAACGTTATTCTCATATATCCAGTTTTTTGTTAATCTGAAACTTATGTTTACCCAATGGCTTTCTGAATTTATATTTAACTTTCAGGAACTGGAGCAAGCCTTGGGAGAAGTAGAGTTTAAAGAAGGAATTCCTGATGTGAAGTTCAGCAGGGTGAGCCATATCTAAGAAGAATAGTAATTGAACTATCTGTGTCAGACAGCTGTGTAAACTAAGTGATTGTCCATACATACTGTCAAGAACAATGGAAATAATAGGATTCCTTACTACTTTTGGATTAAACTTGACTAAAATAGAATGCATCATCCACTATTTGAAGCTAACCATAACTGAAAAGAAAATTACACTTTCAAAACTAAATCGATTATGAGTAAAATTCAATATCTGAAACAAACCATGTATTTATGTGTATTACATGCGTTATTGGATATGACACACATAAAGTTAATCATGTTCTCTCATCAATAATGATAATTAGACAGATGATTTACTTTATATGTGGTTTATTGGAACAGAAATGATGTTATGTGAAATTCAAGTCATATAAAATTAACTATTTCGTGTTCTTTACATTGAGAATCAAGAGTTCTAAATCTAGTTCCAACCTAGGAATAAACACTATCAAGCTCCATTGGATTGCATGCATACTATAGAGGGTGTTTATACTCTATAGTGTATTGTTTGATAAAGTTTAAAACTTTTAGTTTTCTTGCTTTAAACTAGTGGAATACTTTAAAGTACTGTTTGGACTTGTTTGCTTAAAATTGAAGCCATTCTTTTTTGTTTCATGATTCTGGATTTGATATATTAAAATAACAGAAGATATCATTTGTATATGGTGTCATATTCATATACTATATTTTCAAATATGAACACGTGTTAATAGTTGGTTTTCAATCAATGTTCCTCAAGGTTCTGGGAAAGATTTGGACTGTAGCACTCAAATATCATTTCCGTATGCCTCCATATTATACACTTGTCTTGCGGTCACTGGCTTCCTTTGAAGGTAAACTTTCAATACAACGTCACATTACTTTTTGGTTTCTCATATATGGCCATGCTGATAAGTTCTGATCTATTCCTTATGTGTCATCAATATGTAGTAATTTGAAATATTTGTATTTGTCTTGAACCTACAATCTCAAAAGCTTAAGTTAGGTGAAGCCACATGAATGTATTTTATACTATATTTCTAACACACCCTGTAAGAGTCTTTTGCGCCTGAAATGTGGATAATGCACAGTTCAAATACCTTGTGCTAAAATTCAACTTTTTATTAGAAGGATGGGAGCAACAAGGATCAACTCTAAACCAATTGATCAGAGACTTTGATACCCTGTTATGAAAAAACATTTCCAAAAAATTAAGTACGTAAAGAGTGAAGACACACACACGAATGGTTCTGTACTATAATTCTACCCATGTTGAATATATAATTATAATATTCTTTCTAAATTATCTTTTAATTTGTACAATTTCAGGTTTGGCTATAGCTGCAGATGCAAATTTCAAGACTTTTGAAGCTGCATATCCTTATGTTGTTCGAAAACTTCTCACAGAGAACTCTTCTGCAACAAGGAATATACTGCACTCGGTATTATAACACCTTGAACAATGAGTTTTATGCCAATAATCCAAAGAAATATAACATAAAACAGCTCATTACGTGTTAGTTTTATTTACTGACGTTAAAGCTTAAGAATATATTCTAAGCACTTATATTGGAGAAAAATGAGAAGAAATTTTAATATGTTTTTATATAATGGTCCTGTTCAAACTTTAGCCACACATGATGTCTTTTTTTTTTTTTTATCATGTATCGTCAAACCAATCATCATTGTTTTGCATATTCATCTATGTGAACTACTAGGCATCATTTCTGTCATTCTAATGGCCATTACAAATGTGTATTCAATGAAGTTTCTTTGTAATATATCCTAGACACTATTCATTGTTTTTCCTAAACTCGTTTTTCAACTATTAAGGTGCTTCTAAACCGAAGGAAGGAGTTCCAGTGGCAAAGGCTTTCCCTGTTCTTGAGGGTTGGGGCAACTAGGTATGTCAAAATGACATGCCAGGGAGTATATGCTCTCTGGGAAGTAGCTCTGTTTTTATTGTAATCTGCTATATTTTATATATACTTTTATTAGCTTAGTTTCTGACCTAATATTTATCTTTTTCCTAGGATCTATTGACTTTGTATTTTCAGTTTCATCTACAAACCTAGTAGTAAACAGCAAGGCCCTCTTTGATTGAAAAGATTAAAACTAAAAATGCCAGTTATTATCTAATTCAAATTAAACACGTGGTGGTCTGCATCTGAAGCTCTTTTATGATCCCTCTTAGAAATTTACACAAGAACTGCTTGATGCTATTAGTGATTTTGATCTAATATTCTCCTACCTATTCTTTTATGCCATTATATCATGCAAAATAACCATTCAAATTGGTTATTTTTCCTTGATGGTAAATATTATACATGAGTTTAATATTTGGAACTATCCCAGAATTTCTCCAGGTCTGCTAACCAATTTCTTTGGCTCGGCCTACACTTTTGTCAAAATATCTTCATGCAAAAGACATAGCTTAGGCTGGCCTGTTGTAGTTAATCCATCACTCAATAAATTGTTGTGTTTTTCACTGCAGTGGATGTAGCATCTCATACTTTGTTTTCTTGTCAGGAAAGCCTTGCGACTAGTAGCATCAAATAGTGAGACTTCCGTTGATCACTTATCAAATAAGGTCACTGATACAATTGACGTTGCGTATTTGGTTTTGAGGATTTTACCATCCAAAGATGGAGTTGCTATCAGAAGACTTCTGATGACTGCTGTGAGTTCCTATAAGCCTTCTATCTTGTTTCTTTTGTCTGCTTCAAGATTCTGTCACCATTCCTATTTTAGTCGTCTATGTTGACTGTTTGTTATGTTTGAGCGCTTATTCATAAATAGCAATAGATACAATTAGGTATATGGATATAAGGCTGGGCAATAAATCCAATTAGCTAAGTACAGTCCATAATTATTCCCCAGACTACTTCAAATCTATTTTAATGGAATAAATTTAATATCCGAATCTATTGTTAGGATTTAATTGGATATGGATTATTAGAATGCAATAAACAAGATTGGATAAGAATCCATGAACTCTCTTGTGGGATGGCTTTGGTTTTTAGATACGTATATGGATTATAGTTTAGGCTGGGCAAAAATCCAATTAGCTAAGTCCAGTCCATGATTACTCCATTCCATACTACTACAAATCTATTTTAATGGAATAGATTTAATATCCAAATCTGTTGTTAGGATTTAATTGGATATGGATTCATATTGGAACGCAATAAACAAGATTGGATAAGAATCCGTCATCTAAATTTTGACAGGTTATCCAATTGGTCACTCACTGTAGTTCCCAACTTCTTAACCATTTTTCTACATTTTTTTAATAAATATGATGTATGGTTTCGATAATTCAATAATTGGACATAAATTTTATTATATAATAAGAATATATTTTAAATTTTAAATCCTTAACTCGGTCTCTATACGAGCATCGTTGGTCATTACATGAAAAATTGGTCTTGTTTATCACATAGATTATTTATTTTCTAAAGACTAATATTAGAAGGAATAAGAAATTTTGGACAAGATTAATATGGACAGGACAGACATATAGAGGTAGAGCATAATACAGTAAGAAAATGACATTATTGCCGCAAAATCAAAAAAATGAGGAAATTTAAAAATAATTAAGTAGTGAGGAAAAGTAACACAAAGGAAAATTAAAAAAAAAAAGGAAAAAGTTTCCATTAGAATCATATAACATTTTTATCCTCTTGTTGAACTATTGTGTTATTAGTTATTATATAGTATCACTCCCTCCTAAAATTAACAATTTAATCTTGAAAAATATCTTAATTATTTAATAAAAAAGATTTAACAACTAAATTTATTCAAATAAAACTTAATTTAAATTTATCAGATATAATATCTTTGATTTTTGTGCCAATGTTATCAAAATTAAATGATTAAATAGATATAGATTTAATCTAGTTTAAATCTAAATTAAATTATAAAAATCCAAATCAATTTGATCTAATTAAATGGATTTGAATTTCAAATTCAATCTATTTTATTGGATCTAAATTGGATATGGATTAATTCACTCCACTTGCACCCCTAATAGTTGTAATTCCAGTTTATTGCCATTGTACACAACTGACCAGGTTGCCCAAGCTTCTGGTGAATTCATTGTCAAAAACTTTTCGTTGTGCAAATAAACATTTTATTATGGGTATATATATTATATTGAGTCTTGCGCTATTTGTTTGAGGGTTTGATTACTGCAGTATATTATTATTGAGCAGGGAATTGAATATTCCTGTGCTGGAAGATTTTGGTAGGCTGAAATAGTTAATGTATGAAACTTACTTTCCATGGAATGGACAGGATGGAGCTTCACTAATCAAAACAGTGGTCTCAAAGGAGGGAAAGTCTTTTCGCCAACAACTCTGCAAGATCATAGTTGACATAGTTTACCAATGGATGATTAAATTATTTGGGCAAGGAATTACAGTTACTCAGTATTCCCGGGTAATATTGGCTAATGGACCTAGCAACAAAGAATCAGGTCTATTCCCTAGATCATCTTTGCCTACAGATGATTACAATATCATCTTTAGAGACAGGCGACTTCGGGTGATATTCTCTAAGCTTCTAAAATCTGCAAGTAGGGATAAAATATTGATGCTGCGTTTTTTCTGGGCTTCCCTTCTTATAATGGTAACAGCTTCAACTTTGGCTTGCCACCGGCTTGTGGTGTCTCTGTCTGAAGCTTATTTGGGCAAAATATTTGATGCTCCTAAAAGATACGCAGTCAGTGCATGAAATTTTCTTTAAATGTTTAGTTTTCTCAGCAGAGAGAGTGCATTCGACGTAGCTAACAATTTTCCGAAAAAAGAAAAAAAAAAAAAAAAAAAAAGCAAAAGTGTGTAGCTGGTAGCAAAGCTATTGTCTTTGTAGCTTAAGTTGGGTATTTTAGGTTTGTAGCAAATTTGGTGTCAGGCGGGCAAATATAGGCATTACAATGTCTTTTAGTTACAGTTTTATACATGGGAAACTCTGTACGCTGTACTGATGCTGCTATGGATATCTATATGCCTGCCATACAAGTATGTAAAGTTTTTTATGTAAAAAGTGTTACAATTTTTAGAAAAACGAAAATGCCTTTTACCTACTAATTTTCTTTGTTCCAGTCTGTACATTGTCACAGGCACTTATTTGTGATTTTAGTTAGTTTATTGGTTTGCTAATCAGTAGTTATTGTAGTTAAGTCACTTTTTTTAGTTATATCACAAGTGAAGACTTGTCGGATCAATGATGATAGTGTGAGAAGGTTGATGCATCGAACTTTTTACTTGTATAATGTATATATAAAGCGCTGTAGTGGATATTTTTTTTAGAAGCTACCGGAAAAATAGTTGCATACAACATAAATTGTGTGCACCCACATCTGTCAATGATAAATTGACTTTGCCTCTTCCAAAAAAAAAAAAATTACAGGAAAAATTGCCTTTGATTCTCCAGCGAGATGGACAACTGTATTAGGTAACTACGATTTTTGCTTCATATAGAAAATTACTGGGAAAATTGCCTTTGTTTTAGAAGATCAATATGCATTTTATATTGAACCATCTCATCTCAACGTGATTACTACATAATTGAATATCTAAAGTATGTAAATTACAATTTAATTATTAGTTTTGTTGATATAAAATAATATTATTGGGAGTAACTAATTTTTGCATTTCAGAAAATATAATTCAGAAGAGATATGGAGATAGGTGAGATAAAATATAACCTTGAATTTTTATAGAAGACGAGAATGTGTGTGAATATAGAAGAGTGTGTGAGAGAGATGCATTGTAAGCATGTGTTTGTGCTAAAATCCTTTAGAGGAAATAACTTTTATTTTTTAATAACTTTTTCTTGGATGCGCTAAAAATTATTTTCATGAAGAATATATTATACGTATTATTGGGAGTGATAAAATTAATTTTTTTTTTTTGCATTTCAAAGAAATATGGACAGGCAGTGATGGTGTGAAATTTGTTGCAAAAAAGATAAATTTTCTTCTTCTCAAATGCGTTAAGAGTAAAATAAATTCTACCCTAAATTTATTAAACAAATAATTTGACATAAAGTTTTATTAGCAATCCTCAAACTCACGTTATGAGATCATGAATGGAAATCAAATTTGAGTTAAACTCCTTTAAAATTTAATTCTCAAAATTTTAGTTGAAGTAGACAATACGTGAGTTACAGAACAAAAACATATCATGACTTCATCCTAACGCATTGCAGAGGAGTGAGTGGGGCATGAAATGAAAGACGAACGCGGTTGTCCTAACTAAGTTAATGCAAGAGTTGGCGGTGAATGCAAGAGAAGAGAATGGAAGGAAAGTAAAGGATTTGTAGAAAATTTTGTTTGGAACATGGTAGAAAGATCAAGTAACATAGTCGCGCTTTACGTTGTGTTTCACACTGTCCAATCCAACAAACTCATAAATTACTGTAATAGTAGGAGGAGTGACACTAATTAATTATTAGGAGTTTTTACTTACTACATTTTACAATTACGTAATTATATAACCATAGTTGCAGTGAATTGAATGGAACAGAATCTCGTCGTCTTCTTCTTCAGATTCAAATCCAGTATTTGACCTCCATGAGAACGCCTCCGCTGTCGCAGTCGCGGGTATATCTCTCTTTCTCTGCCTTTCTTTGTTTCTGTTTTTTATAAAAGAATTGAGAATGTACTGTTTGAATATTACCATTGCGACGAATGAGTGACAGGGTACGAGGTTGTTGGGTTTAGGGTTCACGCGCCTCATTGCTCTTCACATTGTCCTTCACCTCTTCCCTTCCGCCATCACCTACCTCGCCCTCATTCCAGCAAGGTATCTAACTATCTATCTATCAACATTATCTATTCACTTCACTCAGACACATTTCACTTTGTATCACTCTTCCTTATATTCGTTATGTTAAAAAGTACTTCTCTGAATTTTTAATGCACATTTCCAAATTCCAATGTACACAATGAAGAAGTAAGAAATTATTGTTTTGAAAGTAAAAATACTTTTGAGCTTTCAAACATGCTCATTATTTGCATTATCATGTCGAAGAATGTAGTTCATATCAAATACAAGTTTAGGCTATGTGTGGCTTTCCATCAGAGTTGCTCTATACTCAGTTCCATGACATGTTTGGTTATTATTCTCAAAAGCAGGTTTTCACGTTAAATTTTGTCCTGAAACTCAATTTTGTAGAAGTAAAGTATAATATTACTTTTGCAATCTGAGTTTGCAAACCAACTTAGGTTTGCAAAACATACATCTATTCGGCTTGAAACTTATTTTTCTATTGGTTTCATTTTGCGGGACTATTCCATTGCCTGGAACTTCGCTACATCTGGTTACCTTGAACAATGATGGGGTATGTTACATATGCACTTACTCTTCCCTCAAATTATGTTTCTCTTGCTTTAACCAAAATTTTACAATTAAGATTTGTTTTAATTCACTTTTTATAAGTAGTGATCAGCACAATTGGTGTTCTCTTCATTGGGAAGCTTCTCGTACCAGTATGGGGTCCCAGGGAATTTCTAAAGTTCATCTTTCTAGTTAACTTTCTAACTTCTCTCTGCATTTTCATCACTGCTATTGCTTTGTATTACATTACAAGGATGGAACATTACCTGTAAGTTGCTGATGTTATTCTCTAACTAATTTTGTATCTTGTTCATTAGATTTCCCTCTTTCGCATTGCACTGCACTTGGACTCTCCATTCTTCTGTTAGGAGATCAATGGATTCCCAGTTAAATCTTGGTTACTCAGTCTCTTTTGGTTTCAAATTAGAAAACATTTTTTATTCGGTATTTATTATGCTGAACATTAAAAGTATTGAATATTTGAACTAGAACAAACGTTCCTCACGTCATGAACTTACTTTTATTCTATGCTGTTATTTGTTCAATTGTATTACATATCATCGGTCCAATTCTTCCGATCTGTATAAATCTTGCATTGTTCTAGTTATATACCATTCTCTGGATTTCATGGAGTTATATCTGGCTTATTGGTTAGCATCAAACAAATTATACCAGATCAAGAGTTTCCTTTCATCAAGATAAAAGTGAAGGTTTGTTCTAATTTAATTTTAATTTTAATTCATTACTTTTCATTGACAATGGGTATGGGTTTATGGTGATCCTCTTAATATGGCACTAGCACCACTTCCATTTCTGTTCAGTGGTTACCATCTATCACTTTATTGTGTGCTATTGCTACGAGCATCTGAACACTATAGGCAACATCATATCTTCCCACTGTTTGTATTTGGTACATATATGAGCTGGATTTACCACAGATTCTGGCAGAGAAAACCAGAAACGAAACTGAAAGGTGACCCAAGTGAGGATTTTACATTTTCTACATTTTTTCCAGATTTTTTGAGTTAAGTTATGGTTTGCCTGCGAAATATTATGATGAATTGAACCCTCTTATAACCTTTTTAAACAACTTGTATTATTTTTTATTTTTCCTGCCTTTCAGACCGGTTATAGACCCTATTGCATCAATATTTCATCGAATTTGCTGTTGTGGAAGATCAGATGCTTCTAATGATGCTCGAGGTTACACTCTCGGTGACGAACCTTTGCCAGGTTGTGACCCCATTGAGGCATTTAGGAGACGGCAATTTCATATCACTGTGCTTTAGCTTTAACTCACCCTACCCTGCATTATATTACAAATTATTACAGTGAAGCAATGCATAACATAACATCTGCATAAATAGACAATACAAGACTATAATGGATTGTTCAGTGCTAACTAATTCTGCTAAAAGAAATTAGAAAAAGTTGTTGACAAATGACTTTTTGCTTTGTTTCTTCTTTAATTTTGGATTTTATTTGATAATCCAATAGCAATTTCCTTTGTTGAAGCAATTACATTGCTTAAAACAACTCACAGTTGCTCTTTTCTTCCAGAGGAAGAGGTGCACTGGAAGAGAGACTGGCTGCAGAGAGGTTGGCTGGTGCACGAAGTGCAGGGGAGGTACTAACAGATGCTACAGAAAATGTGTAATTTCATAGCTTTTGTAAATTTATTTAAGTTAGGCCAATGTGAAACTGTAATGGTTGAAATTTCACAAGTGGTACAGTAATGAGAAAATTTGTATCTGTCTTCGTAGAAGATTTTAATGTGCGTTCTGTCTTCAAACCATGATCCTTATGAAACTAATATTGGTTTATTTTCCTTGTGTTACATTGAACTATACACTATGTAGTTTCCCAGTTGGAATCCAAACTTGATTGTGCAGCTGCATGGAAGTTTGTCGACCTAAATCTTGAATGTAAAGATCTAGCTGTCCTCGGTTTTAATAATTTGAAGAATAGTTATTCAAAGAGTAATTTCAAGAACAAAATAAACATGTTTTGGATAAACCTAATTAACTGTCGTATTGGACATGACATGTACCTAATTAACTGTCGTATTGGACATGACATGTACGTAATTAACTGTCGTATTAGACATGACATTTATCTAATTAATTGTCGCTTTCCCGACCTGCAATGCCTTGGTACATAACCCAAAATGGGACGTATTTACATCCAGTCAGCTCAGCTGTTTCCGAACACTTCAAAACTCAATTAAGGGACCAAACAACGTCCTCCTTAGTCCTTATTAAAGTTCTTAAATTTTGGTACACTATACACATTTTTTTGGTCTGTCACAGGGATTTTTTTAATTCGTTGAATCAAGGACTAATTTCGCTAATGGTAACGTAAATGTTACTAATCCGACATTTTTATTTTACATACAGCAGATATATGTTCTGTTAAAAAATCTTACTACATTGAACACAATTTTACTAAATAAATCTTTTTCACATAAGTAAAACAACAAATGTTTAATCATTAAGTTAATCTATTGGATTTAATAAACATAAAAGTTGTAGCATTTGTAGGGTGCAGAAACTAGTCACTGTTAAACTAGTGCACTCCTGATTGCCCAAAGGTTAATCATTGCCAAAAAGAAGGATGCTTCTGTCTATTTCTTGTTACTTGTGTTGATAAAAAGACTAGGGAATGTCAAATAGGTAGACAATCCATCTTTTTCAAACATCATCCTGCAACTCCTTTTTAATAATAAAATAATTATAAACATCAAAGTTTGAGTTTTTATTATTATTATTATTATTATTATTATTATTATTATTATTATTATTATTATTATTATTATTATTATTATTATTATTATTATTATTATTATTATATTAAAACAGTTGTTGAATTTTTGTTTTTTTTTAAGGATTGTTTATCTATCATTTTCCAAGTCAAAATATGCTTGGTAAGCATGTCCTGATACCGTGTTACCTCTGTTAAAAGAAAAGTGAATGCCAAGAATATTCATGAACTGATAGCTTGAAGACTAATATTTTCAGAGCCTTAAGATTACCCTAGTTGGTCTGAAAAATGCTGTTTAAAGAAGATTGACAGTATCCAACAAACATGATAAGTAAAATCCCTCAATGCAAAATGGGGCAATGCACTTGAGTACTTGCTTGAGTACTTTCAAGGGATTATTCCAACTATCAAAGATGTCAAAATCTTACCAAGAAAGAAACCATAATTATAAACTTTACGTTTGTCTCAATTAAATAATTTATTAATAAATGTTGAAGCACTTAAGTCCAGATAGTAAAGAATCCAGAGATAAACCCCTGCATCTTCGAAGTAGATATTAGATAACATCAATTTACAGTTGTCAGAATTGTACCCCCAGGAATAAATATTATCACAGATGTCATTGGATCATGTGACTTTTTGGCAATTTGGACTTTAACTACTTTTTTACATAATGTTATTAAAAGATTTTCAAAGGACTTCAGAACTCTTGTAGTTTCAGGATACGCAAATTAACAAAAAAAGCACAAAAAATATACTTTCATAAGATGCAAACTTTTTCTTCAGGCAAACACTTTCGATAATGGTGTGGAAACTAATTAATCTCGCCTCGCGTTGGAATTGTATCAATCAGCTTTCAAGAGCTTCTCCAGCAAAAAACTGTTTGTGAACCATTCTCCTGTAATCTGCAAGGCATATTCCATGCATAGCCCCAATTAAAATATGCATCCTACAAAAATCTCCAGAACTCTTCACTACAAGAGCATTATTGAATAAGGATACATATAAGTTGTGACTTGGAAGTTAAGAAAATCCAAGAACCTTTCGTCTAGGAATGCAGCAATTGAAGTGGAAATCAAATGAAAAAACTAGGGAGCGTTTAAAAAATATTTTCCAAACCTTCCTTATCATTCCAAAGTGTTGCAGCATAACTGTTTAGAGGACTCTCCAAGTTAGGCTCTGTTATTAGAAAGTAAATTACTCAGACAAGCACGTAAAGGTGAATAAAAACAAAAAAAAATATCAAGACCAGACCTTCCAATAAACTTTGAATAGACAGAAGAATAGTTCTGCAATCATAAGCTGAAGACCACTTGTCCTGTAGAAACACACAAGTAGGACTGTTATTAGCTCCAAGAGAATGTGGTTGATGGATGGAACATTTGGTGCAGATTGATGCAACAAAAACCGAAATTTCATCTACTTGGCATCCATATTAAAATTAAATGGTAGAGCCAAACCCACCAAATCACAAATAGTGAAAAATTTGGCTTTAATACTCTAAGTTCATGAATACCTGAAGGATGTCCAGACAAATGTTGCCAAACTGGTCAACATTTGGATGAAAGCACATTGTCTCAAACTTCACTTGTGGGGGCTTAAAAGGGTAGTCCAGGGGAAAACGTAAGGACAGTTTATAAGATAAACCCTCGTACAGAGTTCCTTTTCCACCTTCAATTGTGCCAATCCATGTAAAAATACTCTCACCATCAGGAAAAGCCGAGACTCCAAGATCTCCTCCACTCATCTTCAGTAAAAGTCATTTTCAACATTTCATAGTGTTAGTGGCTCTGAGAACAAAATAACAAATTATAATAGCATAAAAAGGAAAGTGTATGTTACACCTTAGTTTCTTAAAAATCATCTGATATCCCAACAGAATTAATTTACACCCTTATATAGATGCTGATTTAAAAGAGTACATAAATAAATAAATAAATAAATAAAACATGCTTCACAAAATAAAGCTGTTCAGTTTTTCAAAATAAACCATCATACTTTCTTTGATTCATAAAATAAAACTCTTCACCTGGACCAAAAAATAGAATGAAAACGATCATGAATTTCTAGATGTTCCTTAAGAATTCAACTTTCTAAATCAGAACTGATTATACAAAAACGTATTAAGAGATATAGGAGAGTTCAAGAGAAAAGGTCCATAATAATAATCATCATCATAACTAAAGTAAAATGAGATATACCATGAGAGCCATTAATTCCTTCTGGAGTCTGCAATTACATGAAAACAACACCATCAAAACAACTCCAAAACCCAATATCAAAATTTAAAAAGAAATATCTAAAAACTAAATAACTAATCGAACATCGTATTTAGGATCAAAAATTTCGAACTAAAACTTGCTCGCCCGGAAGAAACCGAAACCTGATTACGCAAAAAGTAATAGAAATTAAAAAAAAAAATCATTTTTCACTTTTATTCCTACATGGGTAAAAGGTTCAAATTTTCGAAAGATTCCATTTGTCGAATCAAACAGAAAAGAAGAAAGATTTCAAATTTCACTCACCTCTGAGAAACGGCCGAGGAATCGACGGGGTGAGGAGACGGCAGCGGCTGCTTCGACGGAACGGCGGGCGGTCGATGGTGGTCGGAGGAGTTATCGGAGGCGGGGTTGGAATGAACCTCCATGAGTGGCGATCAAGCTGAACACGGCGGCCCAATCTGCTGAACGGCTGAGATTTATCAATCAACGGTAGAGAAACAGAAAGAAAAACAATTTTGCGGGAAAATGATGTGTGGAAGGAACAAAAATAGATGGAACTTTTGAGTTTGCAGATTCTGGTGTATGCAGCCACTGCTTATTGTTATTCTATTGCTTCTCTTCCAAAGACTGTTTCATTATCTTTCCCATTTTCACAATTATTTATCACTCTGATTTTAAGTGATCATGCTTTCCACCAATCAACATCTATGGTTTAACCCAAACAAAAATTAGAGTGGTCTTTAGAATAATAAATTTTAATTTAACTTAAATGTAAGATACTATAATGATTTTTTGTTTCAATAGATTGTTAACTTTTATAACGATACTTTAAAAATATACTTGAAACGATTATTATTAGTAGTAGAAAAGAAAGTACCATAATTTATTCATCTTCCGTGAACAAGTTGACTCATCAGTTTATATAAATGAATAAAATAATTTCTGCATATAGTTTTTATGAATAAGTGCAAATTAAATTATTTTATAAGTAGAATTGTTGAAGATATCTTTACCGTCAACCTTTTGGGCCAAAAAAACTCAACTTTTATATTTGTTTTTGCTGTTTTTTTTTCTGTATCTCAATTTTTTTTTAAATCTTTATATTTATTTAAAAATAATAATATTGTTATTCATGTAAATAGGGTCTGGAAAGTTCATATTAATTTTTTTGTATTGACCTATCGTAAGTTTTTCAGAAACGCGACAAACTTTTTAAAAGTCAATCTAAAAAATGGATTAAAAGCATTTTTAAAAAAGCTTCTGACAAGATTAATTTAAAAAAAATTCAGAATGAATTTTTTTAAAATTTCTAGAATTGACTTTTCAGTTGAAAAACTGATTCCAAATCATTTTTTAAAATTTTTGAAAAAATCAATCCAAACAAAATTCAAAAAAATCTCACCTTCTCGACTTTGCCACTTCCGCATGTATTTCTTTTACCATTCTCCAACATTTGTTTCATCATTTTCCTATTCGCCTCTGTGTCCTACATGCTTAACCACTTCCTTTAGTAACAATGTAGACAAAGACGGTGTTCCTACAATACGAAAGAATAAGCGGAAGTTAAAAATATAAAGTACATTTTTTGTCATTTAACAGGTAAAAAAAGAATGGGCCTTTTTCTTTTGCAACTTTTTTATTCTGAAGGCACATTACCCACGCTTTGAAAAACAAAAACTTCTCAAAAATTTATTTATAAATTTTCGAATTACAAATATCATTTAGTTTCATAAATTGATTTTAACTAAAAGCGAGTTTGAAGTAAAATTATTAATATTAAGAAAATTAGGTTAAAGCAAATGTGTTATAAATTCAATATAGTTTTCAATATAACAAAAAAAAAAAAAAAAAACATGCCTTTAGAAGTAAAATAATATTTACCTCAAAATTCAAATACTTAAATTGTATTATCCAAAATCTCGCTATCAGACCTTCAAAAAGTTGTCACTAGCCATTCAAACATATTGTGTATTTTATTTCAATTAACGTTTACTGTTTTCAAATAAAAATTAAGGAATAAAGTAATATTTTAGGCGTCATCAAAATTATTATGCAAATGCTTAATATATAATTTACTTTTTATATTAAGTGGATTCTCTCATCTATATTTTCTTTATATTTTATTATTTCATGATAAATAAATGATTAAGGATATGCTGAAAAAAATATTAATGTTTCCAAATGAACATTTTCATTCTCATTGTATGAGGAAGTAGTAATTTATTACCTATTGATACTGTTAGATATTGTTTATATATTATTTGATATTGTTAAGATATTGTTAGATATTGGTAACCACAATATCAAACAATATCTTCTCGTTTATTCTCGTTATTTTCGATTACTTCTTTTAGTTGTATATCTCTACTATAAATAGACTACCCTATGTGTGATTTATACACAAGGGAAATTAATTCCAAACCATATTTTCTCTATATTCAACATGGTATCAGAGCTTAAGGTTCTCTTGAATTTTTTTTTTTTCCGCCTTTTGTCCACTGTTGGAGCCGCCCCACCGCTGCTAGAGCCTCCCCACCGCTGCTAAAGCCGCCCCACCGCTGCTGGTAAACTGATCCTCCACATCAGAAAAGAATTATCTTTGTCATTGAATTTTATTTGGTAGTGTGAAAGTGCATGTTTAGGAAAGTTCGACAAGGAAAGACTTGGTATTTAAGTGTGTCCATTAGTGACCCACCTCTCTTTCCCGGGAACTTACCTAGTGTACTAGTTCACGTTACTCGTCACCGCTGCCGCTGGAGCGAGTCTCCGGTCCGTCGTCTGTCGGAGAATTCGCCGGAGTTTCATTTTTTTTTACCGGTGACATATGATTTTGCTTGTCTCGGTCGGGGTTTGTTCTCCCGCTCTTCATGACTTCTTCCACTATTTCCAATTTTGTTAACGATTCTTTTGTGTTGACATCCCATCGTGATGACCGGGCTCGCCCTCGCAAACAGGAAAAAGGGCGTCCTAAGTGTGAACATTGTGGCAAGCTAGGTCACAAGATTAACAAGTGTTATACATTACATGGTCGTCCTCCTCGGTCTGCTGTAGTTGTTCGGACCAATCTTTCCCCACCTTTATCCGTAGGGGATCTTCCTTCTTCGTTGCATCCGACATGTCTCGCTATGTTCAACAAATTTCTCGAATGGTATAAGGATCAACAGTCTTCTAGTTCCACTATATCCGTCACACATACAAATACATATTTTGCTGGTCCGACCCAATCATTTTCTCCTGGTCCTTGGGTTTTTGATTCAGGAGCCACTGATCATATTATCGGTAACAAATCTTTGTTCTCCTCTTTATCCTCTCCTAATCATTTACCTTCTATTACACTCGGCTGATGGCTCTAGAGTATCATCTCATGGTGTTGGAACGGTTAAACTTTTTCCTTCTTTAACCATTGATAATGTTCTTTATGTCCCTGGGTCTCCTTTTAACCTGTTGTCCATCGATCGTCTAACTCGTTCTCTTGATTGTGTTGTTACTTTTACCAACAATTCGGTGTGTTTACGGGACCGGAGTTCGAAACAGGTGATTGGCACAGGATGTGAGTCTCATGGTCTTTATTATCTCCGTCCCTCTACACATGTTAGTACAGTTATGGAGTCTCCTCTCTTCTTCATGCTCAGTTAGGTCATCCAAGTCTTGCCAAGTTACGAAACTTGTCCCTGCCTTGTCTAACTTATCTAGTTTGGCGTGTGAGTCATGTCAATTAGGCAAGCATAGTCGTACTTCCTTTCCTCGTAGTTTCACACGTGGTGCTTCGTCCCCTTTGCCGTGGTTCACTCGACATTTGGGGACCTAGCCGCGTTAAGTCTACTTTAGGTTTTCAATACTTTGTTACTTTCATTGATGATTATTCCGAGATGCACTTGGTTATTTTTGATGAAAAATCGTTCGAATTATTTCATATCTTTCAAACTTTTTTTAATGAAATTCAAACTCGGTTCGGTGTTTCTATTAGAGTTTTGCGTAGTGATAATGGCCGTGAATATCTTTCTCATTCTTTTAAACAATTCATGGCTTCTCACGGTATTTTGCATCAAACTTCTTGTGCTTATACACCTCAACAAAATGGTGTAGCTGAACGTAAAAATAGACATCTTATTGAAACAACTCGCACACTTTTAATTCATGGAGATGTTCCTCGACATTTTTGGGGTGATGCTCTTCTTACTGCATGTTATCTCATTAATCGCATGCCTTCTTCGGTTTTAGATAATAAAATACCTCATTCCATTTTATTCCCTCATGAACCACTTCATCCTTTACCTCCGAAAGTTTTCGAGTCTACATGTTTTGTTCATAATTTTAGTTCGAGTGCTGGACAAGCTTTCTCCTAGATCACATAAATGTGTTTTCTTAGGGTTTACAAGATCACAAAAAGGATACAAATGTTTTTCTCCTTCTCTTAACCGTTATTTTGTGTCAAAAGATGTCACCTTTGATGAGTTGTCTCTTTATTTTAAAAGTCAAACTTCACCTCTCGTCTCCATCCAATCTTGTCAACACTCCTAATACATTTAATGTTCCCGTTGTTTGTGACCCTCTAATTGTGTCTTCTTCACCATTAGTTCCTGCTCCGCATGATTAGCTTCTTCTCCACTGCCTCTTCAGATTTATAGTTCTCGAAACCAATCACAACCACCACCATGTGACTCTACTCAAGTGCCAACTACTCTGTCTCCTCCGGATCGACACATGAGTCCGACCTTCCCATTGCCCTCCGAAAAGGTATTCGTTCTACACGTAATTCCTCTCCCCATTATATTGCTTTGAGTTATCATCGACTGTCATTACCTTTTTATACATGTCTTTCCTCTATTTCTTCCGTGACCATTCCAAAAGCTGTCTGTGAAGCTTTAGCCCATCCTGGTTGGCGTCAGGCCATGTTAGATGAACTAAGTGCTCTTCATAATAGTGGAACTTGGGAATTGGTCCGGTTACCGTCTGGGAAATCTGTTGTTGGTTGCAGGTGGGTGTTTGCTATCAAAGTTGGACTCGATGGTACTATTGATCGCCTCAAAGCTCGTCTTGTGGCCAAAGGTTATACTCAAATTTTTGGGTTGGATTATGGAGATACCTTTTCCCCTGTGGCAAAGATGGCTTCGTTCGTTTATTTATCGCCATGGCTGCTCTTCAACAATGGCCTCTTTATCAACTCGGATGTTAAAAATGCTTTCCTTAATGGTGATTTGCAAGAAGAAATATATATGGAGCAACCTCCTGGGTTTGTTGCTCGTGGGAGTCTTCCGGGATGGTATGTCGTCTTCGCAAATCCCTATATGGCCTAAAACAGTCTCCTAGGGCTTGGTTTGGAAAGTTTAGCAAGGTTGTTCAACAATTTGGTATGACTCGGTGTGAATCAGATCATTCTGTCTTTTATCGACACTCGAGTGCTTGGATGTGTTTACTTGATAGTATATGTTGATGATATTGTTCTTACAGGTAGTGACAACCATGGCATCTCTCAGTTGAAACAACATCTTTGTCACCATTTTCGGACCAAAGATCTTGGCAAACTTAGATATTTCTTGGGTATTGAGGTAGCACAGTCCAATGATGGTATTGTTATATCTCGGAGGAAGTATGCCATAGATATTTTGGAGGAAACTGGGTTGATGAGTTCAAAGTATGTTGATACACCCATGGATCCCAATACTAAACTTCTACCAAATCGGGGGAGCCTATATCTGATCCCGAGCAAGTATAGAAGATTGGTTGGAAAATTGAATTATCTTACGGTTACTCGTCCCGATATTTCCTTTGCGATCGATGTGGTAAGTCAATTTCTTAATTCACCATGTGAAGATCATTGGAATGCAGTCATTCGTATCTTGAAGTATATTAAAGGATCTCCTGGAAAAGGATTGTTATATGCTTCTAATAACCATACAAGAGTTGTTTGCTACTCGGATGCCGATTGGGCAGGATCTCCTTCGGATAGAAGATCTACATCCGGATATTGTGTCTCCATTGGTGGTAACTTGATTTCATGGAAAAGTAAGAAACAAAGTGTTGTGGCAAGATCCGAGTGCGAAGCAGAATATAGAGCTATGGCCTCAGCTTCCTGTGAACTTGTTTGGCTCAAGCAATTGCTTAGAGAGTTACAATTTGGAGATGTCACTCAAATGACACTTGTGTGTGACAATCAGGCTGCTCTTCATATTAGTTCTAATCTCGTCTTTCATGAGAGGACCAAACACATTGAGATTGACTTGTCATTTTATTCGAGAAAAGATTATGTCTGGAGATATCAAGACTCGAGTTTGTTAACTCAAGTGATCAGTTAGCAGATATTTTTACTAAATCTTTACGGGGTCCTAGAATTGATTATATTTGTAACAAGCTTGGCACATACGATTTGTATGCTCCAACTTGAGGGGGAGTGTTAGATATTGTTTATATATTATTTGATATTGTTAAGATATTGTTAGATATTGGTAACCACAATATCAAACAATATCTTCTGTTTATTCTGTTACTTTCAGTTACTCTTTTAGTTGTATATCTCTACTATAAATAGACTACCCTATGTGTGATTTATACACAAGGGAAATTAATTCCAAACCATATTTTCTCTATATTCAACAGATACCGTCTACTTATGATTATATTAACAAAATTGCTTGAAAAATGTTGTTTATATCTAAAAAGTAGTATTGCAGAAATTATTTGAGTTTCGTGATACATTTGTTCATTTATATAAAATTTAAACTTTGGCAATGGCTAGTTTTTCATGTTGATCGATCCACCATTCTAATCATTTTAGAGATAGGAAAAAACATTTTATACTGACACGGTGAAAGTGAAACTCCATCTTATACCAGAGATGTAATCATGTAACAAATTATGTTTTCTGAAGAAAATTACTTCACTTTCATTTCAATCTTCAAAAGCATTGCTTCTCTTTTACTTACAACATATATGTGTTCGATATGTATTGAAGCTATAATACAAGGAAATGTTTCTAATACTCATCTAGTTACTGTCACGGTTGCGTCCCCTCCCAAATGAAAATTCAGATAAAGCAATGCTGATTTCATGTTGATCTCGAATAGGATCGAGTCCACTGGGAGGCAATTCTGCTGCTGGAGGCTGCATCTGCATGGTCTCTCCGTGATTATGATCTCTTGCATGGTGGCTTGGAGAATATGACCCTTCAACATCCCATTGATCATTTTCATAATTGTATGCCCTTGGAGAAACTACTGGACTATCACTGTGTCTAGGGTGTTTGTGAAGCAGATGCACTGGAGACATGCCATGTGTTGGGGTTCCTGGTCTGCTGGAGAATGGTGTGTTAGAAGCTGAATCCTTGTTGTGTTTTACATGGTTTTTAGCAGAGTGATGCCACTTTTTTAGTGCTGCTGCCACATTATCGTTGAAAATGGTGGGTTTCATGGTAGAACCCATCTAAATAATGCCAGAAAAAAAATAAAATGAAATAAGTTCCTACCTTTATGATGGTATTTATTTATTATATTGGAAAAAAAAAAAAACTTAATTTAATAATGTCCCTGTATCTTACCTGTGTGACTAGAGCATAAAGAGGCAAAGTCACATAGCTGCATAGAACTTGGGTGAGAACCCTGCAAAATGTTACTTTCTTATTAGGTTCCACACACAAGTATACTACTACTCCAAAATACAAGTCAAAAATATAATTATTTTTTCAAGTGTTGGTATGTTACATGCAGTTTTGGAAAATGAAGTGAACTTACCCCATTGTAAGTCTAATGACAACATCTGCAGTGGTTCGGTGAAAGCAAGAGTTTATTTTGAAACCATTGTCGTACTGTAACAGAAAAAAAATTATGCAAAGTTAGAAAAATATTATACCTTTTAAGCTATATGCTACACGATAGCTTTTTTTTTAGGCTATTGGATTTGTATTATTCGTACATTGACACTATTCTTAGGTCTTTTTCTCCTAACAATTTGAGGTTCCGGAAAGCTTTTTCTTGATTCCTAGTACTGATAGATTTCCATTCTATTTATTGCAAACAAATTCTTTTACTGTACACATTCAACAAGAAAGCATGGTCTAAGCAATCCTGCAACTTTTCTTCAATATTATATTTCTAAACAGCATGATCCAATGACACAATTTTTAGGAATTGTTGATCAAGATGAAATACTTACTGTGCTCCAAGCAAAAAACGCCAGTTGGAATGCGTTCTGCAGCATAAAATCAAGCACAAAAATTTTCAGTACACAAGAACTGGAATGCTTCAATTTGAAAGTCGGTTTAATCATAGGAAAATAATCAGAAAATTTACCTGAAAGAGAACAAGATGAATTAGAAAGAGAACGAGGCGAGGGCTATTGAACCAGAACAATTCATCTCCTGGCTCAACCACAGGTGCACCCTTGACCACTTCCCCCCTATCTTGAATCCTCAGTGCCATATCTGTTATAATCATTCGTAGCTTTGTTCCCACCAATAAGATTATCTGTATGATTCACATCAAACGTTATGACCAGTTCAATTGAAGAAAATGTAGACCGACAACAGAAGCAGAATGAGTGGTTTTTGCTTACAATTAGTGGGATAAACGGAAGCCAAAAATAAGAATACCACCCTGCCAATATAGAACAAAACTATCATTAATGAAACAAACTCTAATGTTTTTTATCTAGTCGAGTAAGCAATCAAGTTGTAGGTGCACCAGAGCATTCCAATTTTAACACTAAGAAAACATGAAGCTGTGCAAACATTGTGCATTAAAGTGGTGTTAATAATTCACGACCAAAACCACATTGATTAAACTTTTAGGAACATCAATGATGCATGACTTCATATGTCATATTAAAATTGGTTTCGAAGTTTGAACAGGGCTTACCATGAGCATTTGTGAGCAGAGTTAGCACTGCAAAAAACCATATAGTTGGACTGCAAGTACCGAAATGCATGGTTAAGCTTAAATTGGTAAGGTAAAAACCTAGTGGCAGAAAGGAGAGCAAAGCATCATTAAATGATATTTTTACCTTATGCCCACCACGACTACAAAATCCTCATCTAGTGTTCTCTTGATATAGTTGTGGAAGTCAAATTTTGCCTCGCTTGCTGGAGTCAAATGTGCCTAAAATTACATAGCTTAGTTTAATAGTGAAATTTTGTTGAGCAAACGATATCGAACTATAGAACAGATTTTGTAAATACAAACTTACCACGATGAAACCATGCCGTAGTGCCATATAGTCAACTTTATTAACTGATCCATAGAATTGTCTGAAGAAGCTAACCTGATTGAAGCAAAATACAAAGGTCTCATAAAATTTCTGTCACAAATAACAAACCATGTTCTTGAAATTCAGAATGTATCTAATTGCCTAGTTTCATCATCCTCAAATTTATCATTATGTATCATATTTGTGTACTCACTATCCATAGTAAAATCGGTGATCGACTCCACGAGTTCAAGTGCCTTCGTCCAAACGTTGTTTCCCTAGCAAACCTGAACCTCTCAGGATCTGCAATGCACATTTGCAAAATGCACAAATGAATATATATGTTGAAAAAAGAGTTTCAAAGAAACGTGGCTACCATTTCTTCTTAAATATATCTTCATGATGGTTTAAAACCTTTTCTTTTACATAGTAGACATATTTTACAAATAGAGTGAAGGAAACAAAGGTAAGAAATATTTATTATATTAACATAAAAAATCATTTATTACGAATACTTTTTAGTAATTAAAAACATTTAATAAGGTATATTAAATATATAGTATTTTCAAGGTTTTCATTAATAGGACCTTAACATAATTACGAGGCTATATTCTAATTTTATATTTGAATGTTTTTTAATCCATCTAAAGATATTTTCTATCAATCCCCTAAATAAATAAATTATTTATGTTTTTGAAAATATTAATTATATACAACAATTAAATTTTAATTTATATAAATCCCCTAAAGATGCAACAATTTTATCTTTCTTTTAAACATGACCTAATTATATTGAGATAAATTAAATTAATACCTCTTAAAAGGTTATTCAGTTTACAATAATCAATTTTTATATGGGTTACGATATTTTGGAAAAAAAATTAACATCCTTCATCGATCAACTTTTAAATTTTTATATTATTATTTATTTATTTATTTTATTCTCACTCTATTCATCATAAAAAAATATTTTAAGATTGTTTACAGACTATTTAAAAAAATTAAAATATTTTTGGACATTTAAAATTTGAAATTTAAATTTTACTAATTAGAATTCAAAGCAAGGAAAAAAATTGTGTTTATCCAATAGGTAGAAAATTCAACCACCACGCCATTAAGATTTTGGTGATATTTATTTATGATGTGACGTGTACCTTTTCACTCTAAAAGCAATAGTTATATACTATAATGTTTTTTTAATTCATTGAGATATTTTGTTTCAGATTTAACTCTCTGGAGTGCTACCTTGGTAAAACTGATGTTCAAGACTCTTTGTTTCGTCTTCCCACTTCCTCCATATTGACATCTGCGTACCACAAAAACAAAAACATGGTTTTGAGATGGCTGATGATATGTTATTTTTCAATTAAAATAAGTTATATAACAAAAGCTCACTGAATGAGTGTACCTTGGTCCTACCCAAAGTCAGTGTTATGATGCACTGTAAGATGTGAAATATATGGAGCTGGTGAATCCCATATTTAGACACAAACGCAACTTTACCCTGCAAAACACCAAAACAAAGTGAAACTTTGTAGAAAGAAAATACCCTCTGTTCATCTCTCCTTCTACTAATGCATGCAATGAAAGTTAAAAAGAAATAAAGAAAGATCAGGGAAGGTAGAAATACGTATATTAATTGTGCTTACCTTTTTTGCGCATTTGTCAAAATATCCTTCTGGATCTTTACTCTTATAATCGGGTTCACAAGGATGCCAAGTGGATGCAACGCTTTTTGCGATGCAGATACTAGTAATATCATCTTCAAACACCGCTAGGAGCAAGGATATGAATCCCAGCAGCATAAGCTCTGAACACAAACAATATATAGCTTTTCACTCAGACTCAACATAAGTATTATATATATATATATATAGAAGAAGTGAATTGATTAATCAGTACCTCCTTTAACCTTTTCCAGCGCTTCATGAAGTGTCTTTTTGTGTTTCTTTTTTAACCACTACAGTTAAAATAATCACACAGAAAGAGATCAGGGATAACAATATATAATATAAGCCTAATTTGCTTCCTCGTATTATACAGGCTTAATTAATTTACCTTTCCAAGTTCTTCAAGAATGTGTTCAATGAGGATTGAAATAGCAAGCATCACAAAGCACACAACTGCAATAGCCCATGTTGGAGTTGTCTCCAACTTCCTCTGTGGAACTTCTTCGGCCATTTTTTAGCCTCCACACTGATATATATATATATATAAATATTTCTCTGCAAGACTCAAGACAAGTTTTCTTTTTGTTTAGTTTAAAGAATACAGAAGATGGAGTCCGCAACCAATTTTTTTGGAGACTCAAGATTGGTGATGATAGAGGTTTGTGGAATTGGTTGTACTAGTGGTTTATAAGCTGCAACAAGATGGAGCGTGTTGAAGCATTATTTTCAAAGGAGGGAGACTTTGACTTATTCAGAACAGTAATCGGTCAAAAAAAGATAAGAGGAACTAAGGAGTCTTTATTAAACTGTTTGTTTATTCAGAAAATTAATTAAAGAATGAGGAAAAGTTGTGATTACTGATCATTAGTAACGAGGAATTAAAATAAAATATGCATCAAAATCTTATTCTCTAGATTCATTGCATTTCATACAAACTTGAAATTGCTCTAAATAGAAACAGTTGAGGTGTAGTCAATAATTGGAGCACATCTTGACTTTTCACCAAAATAAAATATTTTTTCTTACAAAAATTTGAAAAAGATGACCTAAAATTGTTGGGTGAGTATTGTGTCGAGGCAACACTTGATGGGTCCGTGAAAGCAACACTTTATAGGGTCTCCCTCCCTCTTGCAATAATAGTACACGTTATGTCTACATCACAATTTCTTATTCTAGATATTAGGCTTAGGTCCTATCTTAGTTGAAAATTATTATTATTAATTACTAAATTATAAGAAGTCTTTTTTTTTTTAATTTAGATCTTCTTTCACTGTGTTCTAAGTCAATAGAACACGTAGAAATAAAAAGAAACAGAGTAGAGAACATGAAAGTTTCCTGTAATAAAAATACAAATTGAGTATTTGAAAGATATTCGTTTAATTAAATTTTAAATTTAAAAATAAATAATATTTAAAATGTATTTTTATTATATTATTTTATATATATCATCAATGAAAACAGATAATTTGACTACTGTGATGAGTTCAAGTTTCTTAAATAAAGTCAAACATTCAGAACCTATGTGTATAAAAAAATATGATTAAGAGAAAAGATGGCACATGAGAATGTGTTTAGATTAATTAATTTTGATAACTAAGTGATCAGAAGAAGCTTTTAGAATGAAAAGTCAAATACAGTACACAGATCCTGGATTGTGGGATTACCGGATCCAACAAGGCATCAACTTTTCTCCACTCTACAACGCCGCCGAAATGATAAATCTAGCTTTAATAATTTTGATATATTATTATTATTATTATATCATTTAATTGTCAACAACAAAAGAAAATAATTAAATTTGAAAAATATAAAATAAAAACATATATATATATATATATATATATTAAATTAACATAAATGTTATAAAACTAATTTATATTTAATCACTGAATCTTATTTTAATTAGTATAAGATTTTCAACAGTTCTACCCCACTTCAGTTACTTACCTCTATGAAAGTCATGAACTATACAATGATGTTTATCTAATCAAAATTGTATGAGATAGGACCAAATTAATTGACAGATGGTACAAATGAGTGGTGTTTCTGTCTAAGACCAAGTCAGAGGACCAATGTCTGAATCATTCTCCCTCTCAAATTGGATAGATTAGTACCAACTTGCATGGTCAATGTCAGTTCACAGTTTTCTGCTTTTCAAAAACCATAAATGTTCCCAAGACCCACTTCTCCTATAACATATTTGGTACACCATAATATCTTTCAAATTCATTACTTCTTTTCACCTAAATAATAACACAGTTTCCCTCAACGATCACAGATTATGTCTATCTAAATCAAATTACAAACACCTAAGTTTTTTTCTTTGTCTACCATGGAGATTCTTCTTGTCATTCATAAATTATCTATCACAATATATCATTACCATACTTGTTTAATTTGTAAGAATAAGTATAATATTCCTTTCAACTGTTAATGATGTAAACTATCTACAAATTCTATTTAATATCTGATAGAATTTAATTTACAGAAAACACAACCATTTTGAAAAACTATTCAGAACTCAAAAAATAATTATATTTTTTATTATAAAATTAATTAGGTATCATTTTTCAATAGTTTTATTTTATAATGATATTATAAATTATTCAAATTATATATAATTGACATCTTAAATTTTGTTGATAAATACTTTATTAATTATTATTATTATTACTATTTATTTATTTATTGTATAGTCTTTATTCTCATTATTATGAATTTTACGGTATTTTCATGTGAAACTCACAAGTTAAATGCTGTCGGCAATGTAAATATTAAAAACATAAATTAGATAATAATTTTTATCCATCAATATATGATTAACAAAAATATCAATTTTTAGAACAAATTTATGAAAAATATGTCAAATTGGAAATTTTATTTGTAATTTTAAATCTTAAAAAATCAATATCTTTTTATAAAATATATTCTCTGTTATGTTTGATTTAATTATTATAAAAATAAAAAAAATGTTACATTAATGTTAATACTATGTGTTTAATAAATTTTCACCTCACTCCTTAATATTTGTTCAATCAAATCTCTAACAATCTTTTCATACCAATCCAAGATGACATGCTGACATAATTTTACAGTGAAGGAAAATCTGAGTTACTCTTTTCTATTTCAAAATTGACAAAACTTTCTGTCAACACCAACATATTTAAAAAATAAAAAATAATTTTACAAAAAAACTAATAAATAATAATTTAAAAATCATGAACTGTCATAATCATATTAAATTTGTGTACACTCAGACATAGGATTTGTACATGCATCTACAACCAAATGGAACAAAGATGATACAGAAGGTTGAAAGCAAATAACTAGGTTTTACCTAAGTTTCAACTTCAACTTATCCTAATAAATTCTTTTTTTTCTTCTCTATTCAATGTTACAAAACATATATCTTTTATTTTATTTACGAATCTATTATACATATCACTTATTTTAATTTATTTATTGAATGAAAATCTTGAAATAGAGACTTAATTTAAATGATTGGTAAACTATAAAGATTAAATGTGAACAAAGATTAAAAATATACCTAAATTAAAAATAAATTTAAGTCTTGTTATTTTAAAAAAATAGTAAAGTGACACTACTTGGGCCCTAGAATCGGATGCCTGTCCATTGGGCCAAATTTAACCATCGGGTCCATAAAAGTTTCCTTAATATCATTCCAATAAAGATATAACAAAGAAGAATTTTGGCCTTTTGGTTACTGACAAGACAAGTGATAGCACTCTTTACTTAACTTTTGTATTTAATTTGAATAGACTTGCTTAAATGGTTTCTAAATTGACTTTTTTTTTCAGATAATACTATTTTTATTTTTTTTTTTTAAAATAGCACATCTAGAACATTATTTACAAAAGTAACATTGTTTACTGATCATGTTTCTCTCGCTCAAGCGAGAAATGAATCGCTTAAACAAAAGTACCTGGAACTTAAGGGTTTTGTGGGGTTTAAATTCGCTCGAGCGAGACAACCTTCGCTTGAGCGAGGAGAGGTGAAACTAATAGGTAATCTCGAGTGTTTTTTCACTCAAACGATTGGGAATTTCGCTCAAGCGATCACCGATTGAAATATGTGGTGATCTAAGTTGCATTATGTGGCTAACTGCGTTGAACATTTAGCATGGGGTCAATTCTCGCTCAAGCGACGACTAATTTCGCTCGAGCGAGAAGTGATTGGCTAATTTAAACGCATGTGGGCAATTCTCACTCAAGTGAGGAACCCATCGCTTGAGCGAAAAAATTTATAATCGATTATAATTTAAACTAATCAATCATAATTTTAAAATAATCTAATATTTAAAATTATGACCGATTATATTTCTCTCGCTCAAGCGAGAAATCCATCGCTTGAGTGAGGAGACCCGAAACTAATGGGTAATATGTGGTCAATTCTCGCTCAAGTGATGGGTAATTTCGTTCGAGCGAGAACTGATTGAAATATGTGGTGACCCAAGTTGCATTATGTGGCTAACTGCGTTGAAGCTTTCGCCTGTGATCAATTCTCGCTCAAGCGATGACTAATTTCGCTTGAGCGAAAACTGATTGAATTTTGTGGTGACCGAAGTTGCATTATGTGGCTAATCATGGGTGAAGCTTTAGCTCTCGCGAGAATTTCATCGCTTGAACGAGGAAACCTGGAATTATTTATAATCGATTATAAGCTAAACTAATCGATTATAATTTTTAAATAATCGATTATTTTAAATTATGATCGATTATTTTGCGACTTTTTTACATAATTAATAATTTGTTTAAAAAAATTTCCCATCAACGCAGTTAGCCACAGAGTAAAGTTTCAACGCAGTTAGCCACATAATGTAACTTGGGTCACCACAAAATTAATCAGTTGTCGCTCAAGTGAAATTACCCATCACTTGAGCGAGAATTGACCACAGGTTAAAGCTTCAACGCAGCTAGCCACATAATGCAACTTGGGTCACCACATATTTCAATCAGTTCCGCTCGAGCGAAATTACTCATCGCTTGAGAGAGAATTGACGACATATTACTCATTAGTTTCAGTGTCTCCTCACTCTAGCGATGGATTTCTCGCTTGAGCGAGAAAGAAATAATCGGTCATAATTTTAAATATTCGATTATTTTAAAATTATACTATTAGTTTAAATTATAATCAATTATAAATTTCTCGTTCAAGCGATGGGTTCCTCGCTTGAGCTAGAATTGTCCACATGCGTTTAAGTTAGCCAATTACTTCTCGCTCGAGCAAAATTACCCGTCGCTTGAGCGAGAATTGACCACAGGTTAAAAGTTCAACACAGTTAGCCACATAATGCAACTTGGGTCACCACATATTTCAATCAGTTCTCGCTTGAGCGAAATTCCCAATCGCTTGAGCGAAAAAACACCGGAGATTACCCATTAGTTTCACCTCTCCTCGCTCAAGCGAAGGTATCTCGTTTGAGCGAAAACACTTATCGCTCGAGCGAGAATGTTTTCGCTCGAGCGAATTTAAATCTCACAAAACCCTTGAGTTTCAGGTACTCTCGCTCAAGCAATTCATTTCTGGTTAAGCGAGAGAAACATAAAAAGTAAATAGTACTACTTTTCATAAATAATGTAAAAAAGACTTTTAAACTTCACCCTATACGAAAATTCATGATTCAATATTAATGTAAAAAAAAATTACATTATTGATATGTTTTGATGAAATTCTGAAAATTTTAAGCTGACAAATACAGAATGAAATGAAACGTCATTATTTTATCATTGTGTTAATTTGTACTGTTTTTTTTTTAAATAAAATTATTCTGCTTCATTTTAGTGTTTCAAATCTTTCAAATGAAATCAAACACTATTATTCTTTTCAGGTATAATTACGTTCTAAGATGGAATAGACATGTTCCATTTCGATCCAACACGCCATGAAATGCTACCTTACCTTAGCGCTTATTCGACTATTTCATCTTCCATTATTCTTTGTGCAAAAACAGAAAAGCAAGTGGGATTAGGGTTCTTATTCTATTCTATCCAACCACATCTCGTATAATTAATGCATTAAAATCCAAAACCATCCACTAATGAGAAAAGGCAAAATAATGATACAAAAGGCAAAACTATGCTTTATACAAAAAGCAGCCATCTAGAAAAAGTGGTAGAAACCAAGGCCTTGATGCCTTCTATACCACACACTGAGAAACTAGTGAATTGTCCCACTACAGAATGGAGCACCCAACACAAGTATGAAATGGATGGATGGTAGCAAGAGCTTCCCTTCTAATAAAGTTGTTCTTTCCTGTCATGTAACCACCTCCACCTGTGGAAAAAACCACACCAAAAAGCCATTACATAGTAGCCAAATTGGTCATCTTCATAGGTTGTGCTGACTTTATTTTTACCATTCAGTTTCAGATATGTATAAAGTCCTCACACTTCCAAGTAATAAAAGTAATACCCAAAGCAAAAGGCTTCTGTTCTTACATAAAGCAAGACACTTTAAATTAAAGCATCTGAAATAGGTTTTAATATATACAGACAACTTTCTTACCCTATTTTGGGGTAGTTCTCATAATAATCAATAAAATCTACCATATATTTAGAGTTTATTAGTAGTGAAATGGTATTATACAACAGTTTTACACTACCTTTCCATGATAAGGTACTATTCACACATGACTTTTGAGATAATTATGGTAAAATTGAACAAATTTTTAAATTTCAAACCTTAAAAAGACACTGTTTATGTTTCTTTAAGTGATTTTATTGTTGGAAGGGAAATGAATTAATAACATGACTAAATCGTGTGGATAATTTTGGACTCACCAGTGGTAATCCCATCTGGGTCTGACTTTGGTCATCCTGTTTTCACCATAGGGATAATCCGTTTCAGCTCTTCTTGTGTTTCTGAAAGCACAACATCCAATAGAATAAATTCCTATGAGAAGCACAAGCATGGTGACAGTGAGAACCGAGAGCTTGTGCCAATTTCCTCTTATGTCTTCAAGCACACCAGCTTTGCAAGAATCACACTCATAGCAGAGCAAATTGGGGGCATTGTTCCACCTGTAGCAATCAGGGTCTTGGGTCATCATCATAGCTGCCATGTTGTAAGTGCAAGCAGTTGGTGGTTTACAACATCCAGACTGCATAACCCCAAAACACAAACTATAAATTATTCATCTGAAAAGAAAAAGGTTTTTTGGCTATTTTGTTGAACAAGGAGTTTGGCAAATTAATGGTTGCAATGGAGTAAGAGGTTTAGCATGCAAAATCCATTGCTTGGGAAGTGGAAAAATCCTTTCTTTTTTTTGTCAGAAGTTGAAAATTTCTTATTAACTAACATATTTGAAATTAGTTGTAGTAACAACCAAGAAGAAGGAATATAAAAAATCATCACAAGTCTTCAATATATTGAAATCAATTTCTACTTGAGCTCTATTTATTGAAATGCTCAAACTTTGGTCTCTATAAATCAAAAGTAAGTGTTGGGGATTTAGTTTGAATACTTCTCACAAATACAGATACAAAAGCTATATAGTTTTAAAAGGGAAAAAAAACTAAAATTCAGAAAACCTTCATACATAATTTGAAATAGAAACATCTTTAACTCAATCGCGTTTTATTTTGTCTGCATAGGAAGCCAAGTAGTGCACAGAAAAATTGGAAAGACTAAACAAACCCAAAAGTGAAACAAGCTGCATAACTATTTATACCTGTATTGGAGACATATCCCTTTGCATGTAATCAAGAGGGGTCCAAGAGGCTAGCTTTTCACAAGTTTTAGACCCCAAAATACAGCTTCTAATAGTGCTCCAATAGCGAGGGTCCTGTATTCTCTTCGTCAGCCATGGTGAGTAATCCTGAAGATGATACTCTTTATAAACCCTTCCAGGCACTTCAACACCACCACCCTTGCTAGTCACACCAAAACCAAATATAGTCAAACCCATTAATGCTGCTATGAGGAACAACATGACCACCAAATACAACCATAGTGCACATGCCACATGAAAGCATGCACCAATGAAGCCTGCTAGTGATACCACAAGCACAACAAATCCTATAACCAAAAGAGGGGTTTGGAGAAAGTTTTCACAGGTTGTGCTGCTCCTTGCCATCCATAGACCTGCTCCAATAATTGGTATGGATGCTAAAAGTGTAAACAAGTTCAAGAACCCGATCACTGTGTTGCTGAACCTATACATGTCTCTCACACTCACTCTATCTCTAGTTTGTTATCTGTTAGCTGCTTCTTGTGGTGTCTACAGCTTTGTTTCCATTTTAAAAAGGGATAGTGGCACTCATTTTGCTTTGTTTCAAACACACAAACTTTTGTTGGAGGATGTGAAAATGATCAAATGAAATGAGATTGTTCTTCTTAGTTATTAAGGAAGTTATTTATTGTCTTGGAGTGACGAATTTGCCCTTCTTCCCTTCTTTCCCGGTCTTTTTAAGTATACTAGTGACAATTGACATATTTGTCCATATAACTGATTAATATAGAGGCATCAATTCCATGTGAATTTGCGCAAGGCAAGCAAAGAATTTAGAACAAGTGATGGTGTTTTTTGTAACTACAAATGATGCTGTTGCTTTTTAGATATGGACCCCAATTGGACTTCTTTGCGAAGCAAGATCATGAACCAGATTTGGGCTATTTTTAGACGGTATTATAGAATAATGATACAGTATGTGGGATGCTCTGTCTTTCTTATCCTGTCTCATCTAATCTTATTGTCACACCAAAACCATGTGTTGATTCGGCTCCACTAGGTGGCCTAATTCTTTTTCTTAAAAGAAGTTCCACCAAGCTTTAATTCGTCAATGACAAATCCACTTTTGCAAAGCACCTTGTCTTGTTGATATATTGTGCTCTACCATGGAATTTTAAATGCAAAAACATTGCCATCTTGCATAAATTTTATGGCAAATATCTGTCAGTATCTGCTACAGCATGACCATTCTACCAATGTGTGAAAACTAAAGCGCACACTGTACAGTGTTCACATTTCAATTGTTCAATTATAATGCCTTTTTACTATTTTAGAAATTTAATTTTTTAGTTACTTAATTGAATGGCTGCTGATGCCTTTTTATTAGTGACTTAATTAATTAGCATTCATGATCAGACGCTCAATAATCATACTTATTGGTGACTTAATTAAATGACTGCCGATGCCTTGCCTTTTTGAAAGTGAGCTGTGAATACAAAATAAAACATAGTGCACAGAAATATATCTATTATTATATATTTTAATCTTGATTTACAAGACATATAAGCATTTATAAGGCGTATTTCTCTTCCTCATTACCCCAAAATATTTGTCCAAAGAGTGGAACTGGATGTGCATGCTAAGTTGCTTACTGTAACATTAAAAAAAGTATCAGTGTGTATCTCGTTAAATTTAAATATCAATTTTTCCCTACATACATCTACCATCACAGAAGCCAGTGCCCCTACATCTGTTCAACTACAGCAAAGCGATGTATAACAGAACCAAGAGCATTGGAGCAGGCTTGATAGCACTGAGTGCTTGGTCACACTGTGCCACTTTCAATCTCTATTTCTCCATTTCAGAACACCCCATTTGTTTTCAAGTACTGTTGATTAATGTTGAAGTTTGTCCGTGGTCATTAACTAATAGGTAACAGAATAAGAGATTTTTATTACTAGGAGAACAAGATCCTTTGAATTTACAAGGTATGGCATTGGTCTTGCACAACGGAAACCATATAAAGAATAGCATTTCATATAAATAATCACATTTTCACAAACAAATATTAGTAGAAGAACTACTGTTGGTAAATTTATCAATTTTCCAGGTAGAGAAACCAAGAGTGAACTCATGAGGATTGAATTCCTTATTTTGTCTCGACCTGTTCCATGTATAGGTGCAAGAGTGAACTCATGAATGGTATTCTCGGTCTAGGTGCAAGAATCGTGGTACTTGTGGTCCTATACTTGAGTGAATATTCATCAAGTGATAATAAACAAATGTCTAACTTGTCGATGGCATGGACTTATTCTCCAAGAATGAACTAAAAAGAATGAATGCTTGGCGGGGCCTATGAAGAGGAACCTCGTGTCCAGCTCCTCTTACTGTAACCATTGTCAACCCTTTATAAACTTGACTCCAACCACCAACCTTCACAGAAGAGAAAAATATCTTATCTAACATAGTAGGATGACAGCAAAAAAACATTATCACAGAATTTACACAATTAGTCTGTCATGAGACTATTTGTTACTCATAAAAGCTGCACCAACCTTGCCACTATCATACCAAGGGTACCAATTGATGATGGTAGGTAGCTTCAAGGCATCAATTGAATATCGAGTAGCAGTCACTGGAACCACAGCATCACTGTCTCCACTGCAGCAAAAGATACAAAATAATTCAATTAAACAAAATACTTAGCATTGACGAGCCAAAGGTTAAAATATTTTCACTTTTTATTGGACAACGCTTAAAATAAAGATGTGTTTCTCACGCGTTAACCATGGATATCTTAAATATGTTTTTAGTCCATGGAAAATTAGCAGGTTTTTATTTTAGTTTCGATAAAAATTTTCTTTGTTTTTCATTTCTATAAAATTTGAAATCACTGCATTTACTTATAAAATTTGTAAATTTTGATTTGAGTCGGGTAAAATATTTTCTTTGATTTTCTCTCTTCAAAATTTCAAATCATTATTTTTAATCTCTGGAAGGTTCACTCTCACTAATTTGACAAGGACTAACAAGAAAAATATGTAGTTAGTAATTTACTTGTCAGCTGATTATCGTAGTCAGTTTTGCAATGACACCTTATTGTGGATTTCTTCTCTACTGCCTAATTTCTTTGCTTAGCTCATTTGTTTGAGTGTTTTAAAAGAAAAATAATAATTAAAATATATAATAGTTATGTAAGGTGTAGGAAGAGAAAAAAACGAAAGCCTATTTGTAAACATTAGGCCTTGAAAAAGAAAAATCTAACGAAAAAGTTGTATCTCAAAATCACGTTTTTATTTTAAACTCAACCGGTAGGTGAAGTTGTCAACATGAACCATCTGCCACAGGCCTGAAGCAATTGTTAAATCTACCTTATCATTACTATTCTCCTGAACACATGCAGCCTCTTCAAAATTTTCACCCACAATATGACATGCCTAATCAGTATCATTATAAAGGATTACTTCGTAATGAAAAAATCCTTGAATTTTAAAAAAATAGCTATTCTAGAGATATCTACAAAGGCAGAACATAAATAAAATACTGTATGCACTGTAAGTATTATTTTCAATCAAAATTGACATTTCATCTTAGCTTTTAGTTACTGAAATAAAAGCAGTAGTTGCCAAGATAAATACCGATTTTGATTGATGAACAAACATCAATGCTGAAGTCTTGTGTCATTTTTCAAGTTCCCAAGTGCTAGAAAGAGTAGTCTCTATATTAAGAAAATGAGAAATCACCTAGAGGAGCCTCTTTAGATTTCAAACAGTCCTCAAGCCCATCTTGGGTAACATTGGAGAGTTTTTCCTCATGGACTTGGCTAATGAGTTAAGTAAGAGCGACATTTTATGTTCATCTGTTCCATTTATATGGTTCTCACTTTTTCCATTTTTTCTTGATATGGCACATCTTTCCATTGCACTTGAATTCCTAACTTGCTTGGTGGTGGTGGTGGTTGTTGTTGTAATCCTTTTTAATTTCCTCTCAATTTTTTTGTGTAGTGCCATAGAAAAATACATGACAATTTTTTCTAGAACAGTGCACCTTTGTAAGTAGATTCTTCTCTATGAGCTATACAATAGAATGATTGCCTATTAATTTTTCACTATGCAAAACCATTTGTATCATTAAAATAACCAATAGCTGAAACACTTCAGCACACATAATAGTAGAATTAAGAGAAGAGAAAAACAAATTCAGGTACCTGTAGACCCATATTCGGAGACCAGCACTAATAAGTTCTTGATATATAGGAAGCATAGATAATGGAGAATCAGTCCAATAGTTCCCTACAATATCACTGTTAAGAAACACATTTTAGATCAAACTTAGTAAATGATAGAATTGACCTCCAGAAGACAGCTCAAAATTTGCACATAAATAATACCTGCATGCTTTCCATGCATAAGGGATCCCAGTTACATTGGCATGAAAGGCCTTTTGAACCTCTGGACGATTGAAATACAAATCAGAATACCTTTCAGTACAGGGATCATATGCTCGAGACATCCATGGCTGAGTTTGGAAGCCAAACATAAGAGGAAAAGAAAAATCAATGTTACAGTGTGTGTCCAAAATATGAACAGCTACTGGTGTTATACATCTGAAGACTGAAACATACAATGAAAAATTTAAGCATCTATTTTCTTTCAGGTAGTTTAGCAATTGCAAAATACCAATCAAGGAAATATGATATTCGTCCTAGTCTTAAATAGACTAGCAACCATTTACTTTTAAGACAGAAAATAATTAAACAAGAATGGTATCTGAATAATTCATTGCATTCATGACAACCAATACACAGCAGCATAGGACCAATATGTTCTAATTTCATCTAGAACATTGTTTTGTAAGTGAATCATACCGCAAATACCAACCACCCTCTGTAAATTGCTAGAGATTGTAATCAAACTGCTCAATAATATTTTCCCATTCATTGCTACAGAGCTTTTACCACAAGAAGATTTCAGAAGCTTATTAACCACTTGAAAACCATTCTAACCTAGAGGTGATAATACCGATAGAAACTTCTGAAGAAGCAATATAAGCATTTGAAATCAATGCTAATTACATGGTTGCAGAACTTTTCATTGAATATACACTATTCTGGTTTGACAATTGTAATTAAGTGAATGCACTTGCAATTAGGCACGATGTTTATAAGCAAATGGAATAAGTGACAATAATAGCTTACATAGCGACCCTTCAAGCCGCGTCTGAGTGATGCTGTATCGTTACAAGGTTGTGTATAAACGCTATATGGATCAATGTTTCCCTGCTCCACAGTTGCAACTCTGAGAGCCTGCATGCATTGTACTGATGGATGCTGAGAGGACCCAAAATTGCAGGCAATTTTTAGCATCCTATACGTAGAATCTGAAACCAAACCATGGGTCCACCAATATTCAAATGTGCCAACATAATCATGATAATCATCAGTAACAGCATTACCAACCTGATAAACAGAGAAAAACAAAATCCATAATGTGATCATACCAAGGTAATGGCAATTCTCCGTTAATATGACAGATTAAAAAAACTGTACAACTATTCCACGAATCTTACAGTCTCACCATAAATCCCTTTAAATTTATAACTGGATTATTGATTCCCTTATTTTTCTGGTAAACAATTTGGGCCAACTGAGGAACATAATGACCTGAAAAAATATGTTCAAGAAATTTAATAGGTAATTGTGGTACAAACCGTAGTAAGAAAACCAACATATAAATCATAGAATCACCTGCATAACTTTCTCCGGCAATGTAGAATTCTCTATGCTTATACTGAGAAAATCTTTCAAACCAATTAACAAGAAAAGCATATGCATCAGCAGCTGCAAAATCAGATCCCAGATGCACATAATCATGTCAAAATCACAATTCATAAATCAAATCACTGTTGCTAAAACAAACAAAACTGGTATAAAGAGTGAATCCTGCATCTACAAGTACATTCCTCTCACGAACGTTACAACTACATAAAGCATTACCTGTTCTCTGGTCACCAAATGTATACAGATCTGTTGTTTTATTCGAATATGAAAAACCAACACCAGCAGGAGAATCAAGGAACAGGACATTTGCCACTGCAATACCCCAAATAAAACGCATAAAGATATGACATATGTTGTGAAAAAGTAAAGACACAACCAATGGGGATGTGAATTTCACTGACCCTTGTTCCAAGCATAAGGGTTCAAGTAAAGCGACTTGCCATCAGGTCTAATGTGAAAAGGACCAATTTCCTCGGATGCACCGTAAGCAATAGAGGAACATCCAGGGCCACCATTGAGCCACAACACTAGTGGTCTTGACCTTGGTCCACGACTCACCGGTGCCTCCACCAACCAGTAAAACAATGCTCTCCCACTTTGCTCGTTCACATTCACATAGCCAGAATACTGAGCAAACCCCACATTCTTTGGCTGTCCTGGCAGCTGAGTAATTCTGTCTCTCTTCTGATCTCCAATGGGGGAAGCCCAAGAAACCACTCCACAAATGGACATAAGCAAAACAAGATAGAATTTTGAAGAGTAACCCATCATGATTCTGCCAAACTCAAAACGGAGACCCAGAAAAAGCACTACAATATTTCTGGGTTGGATATTCTTTTAGATGTTTCCTTCTAAACCATGGAAAAGAAAGCACAGAATAACGAGAGAACCAATGGAAGCAGCAGTACCACAAAGGGTCAAAGTCCGAGCACAGACACACAAATCCCAACAGAGTGATAGATAAGATCTAGACTTCAATGCCAGGGATTTGTAGCAGTTCTAGTGGTCCAAAATCAGATTTAGAGGAAGACGGAGAGAAAGAGAGAGAGAGTGAGGAAGTAAGAAAGAAACACACACTGTATAAAGCTGGCAACATCCAACATATTTATAAGGAAGTACCAATGATTGTTATAATGGGTTGTTGCAATTGATTAAGCACCATGCATTCAGTAGTCAACTAAATCATCATGCTTTGAATTTTCTTTGCTCTTTCTGTTTACTGCTTATGCTTTGTGTATCAAATGTTGAAGGCGCACATGGGAGCACCATGCGTTTTTTCTTTGGTAGGTTTTATAATTGACGTTGCTAAATACATTTTGTCTTGGTCAACATAACTATGAAACTTAGTATTAACAATCTCACTACGGATGGTAGTTGAGTAAAGCATTTTCCAAAGTGAGGTCATGGATTTAGTTGCAGGTGAATCACCATTTTTACGAGAGGTGAACAGATTTTCTGTACATAACTGTGACATGTAAGAAAGAAATGTTAACAAAAAGAATATTCTTAATTGTGGGGTGTGTATGAATTTATGATAATGTCGAAGTAATAATGCGTTTATGACGGTAGTAGATCCAAGATTGAAAATATAATTATATTAGAAAAATGTTGGTTCAACAAGGTAAATCTGTGAAGAAGAAAGACTAAGTGTAGTTTTTGTGGACCTAACTTGATTATTCCTTCTGCTCCTTGGACTGACATGGATCCATGAAGCATGCAAGTTTGAACATGATGACCAGATCTAAAATAATTTACTAATTAATTTTGGTTGAAATTGGAAAGATAAATGTTGAAAGTTAAATTAGGAAATCGTAACCAATGCAAGTAATTTTAATTTTAATTTTTAGACGACACACTGATAAACATTAAGCCTAACCTTCTTGAACTTTGCCAAAATTGACACGGCTTGTGTTTAATTTGATATAAAATTAGACAAAACACGTGAACACAACCCTTATAAGTAAGCTTTACCCACTAACCCTTCGTTTGGATCGAAGGTTATTCTGTTTAAGAAATGAGAGAGGGGATGGAAATTACGGAGTTGGTATATCTGATCTGTATTCACTTTTATATGAAAAAATTAAATATTATAGTTATTTGCACTTATTGATAATCGATTATCGAATGAATTAATTATGCTAAAAAGATATAATTGACTATGTTTGTTTTTATGATTGGTAATATGTGTCCTATAATTTTTCTTATTTATTATAATAATAATTTATATATTTAATATATATTAAAACGATGATTTTATTATGTTAATCTTAAACTTTAATTATTAATTTGTTTTTAAATTACACAATGGAATTTAAGTCCACGTGTAATTGATATTAGTATGATGGGTTAATTTTAAGTTTACACTTTTTAAAATTTTCAAATATTAGTTTATAGTGTTAATTTATAAAAATTAGGTAACTAATTATAAAAATTATTGAACTATAAATCATTGAAGAAACAAATTTAGACCATAATTATAAAAAAAATATTTAAGATTATAATATACTTTATTAATTATAAATAAATATTTGTAATTTAAATATAAATTAATTTTATTTATATACATTTATATTTATTTTTAAAATAATTATGGCATATTAAATTATATTTTTATTTAAACTTATATTGTTTTTATTAATATTTATAATAAAAAAAATTAATGATTCATCATTTTATCTTATTATTTTTTTAATCAATCTTATCTTTTATTTGTTCTCATTTTTTTATTTTTTCACATTCTTTCACTCAATTAAAACAATATCATTTTTTATTGTTTTTTTTCTTTTTCACTTTCTTAAGCCATTTCTTCCATCCAAATAAGTTAAGGTGGTTAATATAATTGTTTAAAGCGTTTAAAAAAATTGATATACAAAAGTATTAAAAATGATGCTTAAAGTGTATTGAAAATCATAGAAAGAATATATTAATAAAAAAATTAGAACGGAAATAATTTACTTTATGTAATATTCTTAAGACACTAATTAATATTTGAGAAAAAGGAAAAAAGTTGTTAAAACAGTTGACGTTTCAATGAATAATGGGATTGTGTTTTTTTTGGGATGCAGTTAACCAAATAATTGTATGAGGCAGTAAGGTGGAGTGTCGGTGAGCTTATTCCTAAAACCTAAAAGATGTATATATGAAGTTTGATTAAGAGATGAACAAAAATTTTATATATTTAAATTTAATTTATAATTATTTAAATTCAAATTATTTTTAAGTTGTTCTTAATGGATTCATGTAAATCTAATTTTAAATTTTTTGAGTTTTAAATTTAATTCAAATAATTATTTTTGAATTGGATTTTTTAAAATTTTAAAAATATAAAAATAAAGTTAGTTTGATCTAGACTATATTAAGTTAAATTTAATTTGTCAATCTCATTAAGTTAAATTATATCTATTCAAGTTGAATTTAGTTGAACTAACTTATATTTAATTCAGAGTAATTGAATTAGGTTAAATTGAATTGAGTTTTATTAAAATTTAAATTTCTAAACCTATATTAAAGTATGTTAAAATCGGATTGGATCAATTAATTTAGGACAAGCGAAACAAAGCCAATGGAATCAAATCAAAATAAATTTAATCAAATCAGATTAATTATATTAAAATTAAATTATTACGAGTTTAATTTAATTTAAATATAATTTTTAATTATATTAAAAATAAACAAGTAAACAAATCTATTTAATTAAGGAAGCTATCCAAATTATTTTATCACATGTTAAATAAAAATGTTTTTTTTTAAGTCAATCAACTCTTACTTTTACAAATTACCATAAACACGTAATTTAAAAAGAGTATTTAATTGGTATTTTTTAAAAGTAAAATTTGACTCTATGTTTTTTTTTAAATTACTTTTTATATTTTTTATTATTACTTTTATTATATAATGAATAATAATTTTCATATAATTACGAATTATATATAAAAGAAGGAAAGGAAAGTATATATATTTTATCGTCCCTATAAAATAGTTTTTTTCTAAATATAATATATATATATATATATATATATATATATATATATATATATATATATGTATATAATAACAGTTTTTTTAACGGTAGAAATCCATAATTATATTTTTACAAAAATCTTTAAAAAAATAATATTAAAAGGATAAATAAAACGTTTTATCCTAATATATATATATATATATATATATATATATATATATATATATTAATAAAAAATAAATAAAAATACAATTACTTGTATATATATAGTTTAATTTTGATAAAATAAATTGTAAAAATATATATTTAGTATTGTTTTACGGTGTAATTTCGATTGATTTCGACCCCAAGATGTTTTGATACTAACCAAAATTTCACCACGTAAGTTCTTTTTACTTAGGCTAGCAAATTAATTTTCAATCGAAATGCGTATGAGGATCGAATTTTACCCGATTTCAAAGCTGCTATTTTTGATATTTTATATGTAAAGTGCTCGAAGTAAAGAGAGCAATAAAAAGCATCGAAACAAAAAGCAGAAACGGAAAATTTAATTGTTAAGAGATAAAAATGCAGAAACCTCCAATTTGCATTAAAGTGTAAATGACAGGAAATCGAAATTGCATAAAGTAAATAACCCAGAAATCGAAATATGCAGCAATGTAAATGACAGGAAAATCGAAACAGCAGAGATGTAAATAATAGGAAATCAAATTTGCAGGAAATGTAAATAACAATGAAACTTAAACTCGGAAACTTAACTTTCATTGAATCGACATAACTAAAAATCGAAAGTACAGAAACATAAAATTGCCGAAGATAAATTGCATCAAAATAAATTACCAAGGAAAATACAGAAAACGGTAAAGGTACTCAATGAGCATGGAAATCCAGATTGCTAGAAGCTTCATGATGTTTGTCATTTCTCCGATAGACTTCTCACTAATGGTTCTGTTCTTTGCCAATTTTCTGCTGCTTATTCCTTCCTCCTTTGCTCTATTTATAGGGTATCATTCAAACCTTCCAGGAGCAGTTAACAAAACTGCTACCACGTTCTACGTGCGTGTTGCGGTTTATCTTCTATGGTTTCAATACTGTACCCACATTCTCACGATCTTCAACTTCTACCATGGTTTAGAAACTGCTTCCCGTATATGCGCTTGACTGTTCTCCCCTTCACAATTTGGCCGGGGTTTCGATATCCACGTAAGTTAGCCTTCTCCTCGACTTCGATTTTATCGAGAACTTTGTATTACTTTTGGTTTCTTTTAGCCTTAACATCATATACTTCTAATTTCTTGGTTTGTTCCACAATAAACTTTTAACTATTATTCCTCGATTCCTATTCTAACTTTCGATTTTGTGTGTCACGCCCTTCCAATTGGACATCGAATGATTTCTCATTCACCTCTTCGTGTTATCGATCAATCACATGTTTCTCGATCTTTATTTCTTTCATTTTTCGATCGCTTTTCTCGATTTCCTCCTAACAAAATGCCCCCTTGGAAGAATATAAATAGTTTCTGTTTATATTCTTTCAACACGATTCCCGCCTTAGTGTTTGGAGGCCCACAGAACTTAGGGTTTAGGGTTTCTGGGGTTCTAGGGTTTAAAGGGTTTTGGGTTTCTTTTTTGCTTTATGTCGCTGTCTCGTCAGTTTGCTGCCTTACAGTACAAGCCACATTAATTGCCTTTCGCTTCCGTCGTTTCCAGCTCCCTAGGTGATTTTCCCCTTAACCTCTCCATTGGTCTTTCTCTGGTTTTTACGCGAACCTTTACCCTTTGTAACTTCATCTTCTTCCTTGAGCTCTTGTCTTCATCCCTGCGCCTTCATCTTTTACCTTGCTTTTCTTCACTTTACCAGTTACTAAAATGGCAACTTCCTCCAAATCTTCTGATTTTTCCGCTCTACCTCTTCCCTCATTGGCATCTAACCTGCTGGAGATTAACAATCAGAAGTTTGCTCCAGTCCCTCTGATGGAGGAAGCTTCTCGGAAAATTGCTGAAACGCAGGTACTTATTCCTTACACTGCTGATGGTGTTAATTACGCTTTTGGGGGTCCTCTTCGTTATATTGATGAAACTTTTTCTCCCCTCAACCTCTCGAATAGTCCAGCTCTTGTACACCAACCTGAAGTTAGGGTTGATTTTTTGAATCTTGTCTCTAAGGTGTATCGGACGGGCCCTCCTTCCAAAAAACTTTTGTACATTAGATGGTTCGATAGGGTTAAAGCTAAATTCGGGAATCATTGGAGAAGCGTGAGAATTTTCGATTTTTTGCACCTGTCCCAATGTGACTTATCTCATTTGGACATGGCTATGTTTTTGGCTGCCGTTCACTTGTGGAATAAGGAAATACATGCCCTGGAATTACCTTGCGGTCCCCTCTCGCCCACCCTTTTTGAAGTCGCGACCATTACTGGATTAGAACCTATAGGAGAAAGATATTTTAAGGGTGCATGTCCCTCGGATAATTCCCTAAGATCCAAAATCGATTGAGAATCGAAAGCTTATGGGCATTTCCTCGAGAAACATTTCGTCGATGACGAATCAATAGCTGTGACTGATGAAGAGCACATAGCCTTTTGGTGTACTGGTTGTGTACCCATGTTTTCTGCCCCCGATCGATCCAAATTTTCTCCCATCTGTTTGACCTTGCATATCTCCTTCATCTAGGCCAACCTAGAGTATGTTTAGCCAAATTTTTGCTAGCACATGTATATACATACTGCTTTCGACGAGGCTGTCGAAATTTTGAATACTCCTAAAGCTTCGGGAAATTTCTCTGGCCCTATTTGGTTTATACAGTTGTGGCTAAATTCGATTTTTGAGAGCATCCTTCCCCCAACTTCTACCATCCCCCCAAGTGTAAATATAGAAGGGGCCCGATTGTCTTCTCGCCATCCTCACCACAAACCCGATGAAGCGGCTTATTGTAGATACCTTAATTTTTTGTTAACCAGATTTAATTTCGATTCAACCCTAGCTCCTTTTACTGTACATCTTGGATGCATAAGTGGCCAACTTAGGGGGCCAATTTGGTTTAAGTCGAAATTCCCTGCCTCGACTCCTGGGTTGCAATTAGAGTTGGTCGATGTATGGAGTAACTATTTAACTCAGGACGTACTAGTATCGGGTTTCCAAACCAAAGATTTCAAGTTCATTACTTACTACCCTCAACTTTTCTCGAGACAATTTGGTCTGAGCCAATCCTTACCCTTCTTCCCCCTATATACCTTCCCAAGGTCCAAATTAACTGAATCGACAATCGGACGGGAGCTTGCCAAGCTTTTGCCAAAAACCCCGATGCATTTTTACCCCTATGTTTTTGAACCAAATTATTTATCGACTGTGGGTTTTTCTCAATGGTGGGCTAATTGGTTCTCGAGTAGTCATACTACTTTTGACGAAGTCCGACAGAAATTGACTGCTCATCCTTCTTTTATGTTGCAGGACAAATCGAAAGCGAAGAAAGGTACACACTTCCACTGTCTCCAAATATCTCGATTCGAGAATTTTTATCAAATATGTTACAACCCTCTGAAATTGGAATCGACCTTTTACGATGTTGTTATCTCCTTATCTTATAAAACAGACATTAATCGATCAAACCACAAAATAATCAATCCTCTAGGTAGAACCCCTTTTGAAATGTATTGTCCAGATCGCCTTCCTATTTTTCCTACAGCACCCTTTGGGATTGTCAAACCTTTAACTCATCCCAAATGGGTTCGAGAATTAAGAACCTCGAAAGAAACACTACGTCCCAAACCAAAAAACAAAGATATTTCTGTATCGAAATTATCTTATTTCCCTTACTTACACTTCCCTCAAATTCTTCTTCCTCCCTGGCTTGTACATATCGATCGAGTCACCATTTTGACTCCATCACCTTTTGGTGAGATATTGTTGCTTTTTCTAGGTATTTTTAATTCTTGATATTACAAGCTAATTGTCTTCTTTCTCGACAGTTTCGAAGTCCTCTAAGGTCGCCATTGCTGATAAAGAGAAAGAGAAGGACTGGGAGTCCTCTGATGAGTCTGATCCCTCGGCCCTTGTCCGAAAGCATAAACATTCGACCACCATTTCTTCCTCTTCGAAGAAATCGAAGGTTCTTTTTGCTTTTCTTATTATTTGTTAGTAGATCTATTTTGGACTCTTATACCTACTTGTCGATTTCTAATTTCCAGAAAACAAAATCGAAGAGTCCTCGATCCGTCCAGCCCTCTGTTCTTGATCCTTTATCGACGGATTTTAATACAGTTCCTACAACGGGCCAAACGACACCCGTCACTCATTCAAGTCACGTAAGCCTCCTTCACTTGCACGAATTTCATATTTATTGATTTCGATGAGGCTTACAACGTGATTTCAAAATTCAATATTTTCAGGAACATCCATCAGCGACTATATCGACCAACGTCGATTTTGTGCCTCCCTCCTCAACCCCTGTTCTCGAGGTATAGCTCTTGAATATTTATATTTAGCTTTTGCCTTATACGTATTTTCTTTTCTAATTCTTTATTTCGATTTACCAGCAACCTGAGGCTATACAGACTCTTCCTCCTGCCTCAGCACTCCTCGCTCTACCTCCCCCTGGTATTTAGATTTTTCTTTCACTGTTACCTTTTCATTTCATTCTATTATGAACTCCTCGATTTACATTTTCGATTTCTTTCTTTTCAGTAAATATCCCGATAGTCCATGTCCAGGACTCTCCTTCTCCGATTTCCGCGGAGCAAGTGGATTCCCCTCCTTTCGCTATGCCTGAATTTGAGTTGCTCTCGGAGACATTGCCTATACTGAACGAGCCTGCTTCGAGTGACGTGCCAGAGTATCAAGCTGCCATCGAGGAAGATCCTTTCTCGATCCTCGATATTTTGGTATCGAGCGACGCTACTCCTTCGAGCCACTCTTCTCAACCACCTGCCCCTTCGACTGAAGAAGCATACCAGCTAAAACATCGCTTCAGGGCTTTTTTCTATTCCTTGCCTCTGGAGGTTTTGGTAGAATCGTTTGAAAAGAAACGACTCTTCAAGGAAATTCTCACATCTATTGAAGCCTTCCCCGAAAAAGCTCTTCCCAGAGGCTTTGATGCAGAAGTCGCGGCAGCCACCGAACTGTTCAACCAGGCTTATGCTGCAAGGAAGAGGAGGCAGTCGATAACGATTGAGTTATCTGAAGTTTCTGTTTTCCAGGTTGAGAAATCTAATTTGTTGAAGACTCAGAAACTCAATCGAGGGGAGGTTTTGACAGCGTTGTCTTCGGTCGATGGTGAAATCGAAGAATTAGAGAAGAGGCTCCAACAGCTGAAATCGCGGAAGGGGTCTCTTACTGTAGAATTAAGCAAGATTAATTCTTCTGCGAAAGAGGTGGCGTTATCCCTTGGCCAAAGCATGGAACGTAAACATAAGTTGGTCATCGAGGAGAATTCGATCTCGTCATCCTGGGCGCAACTGTTAGTAGATTTTGATAGTTTGAAGACTCGATATATATCTTTGTAACCATTACTCTATTTCATTTAATGTTAATGTTTATTTCTCTTATTCGAGGTTTATATTCTTTCAAGTATTTGCCATTTATCGATAGCACTTTATCTTTGTTATACCAATCGATGATCGAATAAGCGTTACTCGATAATACTTTAATAACTTCAAAAGGCCCTTCCCAATTTGGCAACCATTTGCCAAAACTTTTACATTTCTTGTCCATTGGTAAAATTGTTTTCCATACTAAGTCACCTTCGTTAAATGTTTTCTTTCGAACTCTTTTATTATAAACTCGAGTGACTTGATTCTTTTGCATCATCATACTATTCAACGCCTGCGATCTTATTTCATCGAGTTCGTTTAATTCATCATACATCAAGTTCCAATAATCACAACTGGGTAAATCATTCTGTCTCTGTATTCGATTCGATTCAATATTTATTTCGATGGGCAATACTGCATCATGTCCGTAGACCAACTTGTATGGGGTATTTTGTAGAGAATCTTTTGGCGAATTTCGATAAGCCCATAAAATTTGCAATCGTCTCATGCCACGTTTTGGGTCTATTACCGACATGTTTTTTAATTAGCCCAATAATTACTTTATTAATTGCTTCTACCTGCCCATTCGCTTGAGCATACTATGGGGTCGATGTTAATAGCTGAATATTTCTCGATTCGGCATATTTAATTATCTTTCTACCAGTAAAAACTATCCCTCTATCCGTAGTAATAGATTGTGGGATCCCGAATCGATAAACGATGTTCTCTTCGATAAAATTGATTACATCTTGTTGATCAACGTCTTTTAACGGTATTGCTTCTACCCATTTTGAGAAATAATCGACAGCGACAATTATATATCTGTGTCCTTTCGATGACTGTGGAAAGATATGTCCGATTAAATCTATAGCCCAACCTCTAAAAGGTCAAGGTTTGATAATTGAGTGTAATTCGCTAGCAGGAACCTGTTGTATAGGACTGAATTTCTGACATTCTTCACAGGATTTAGCATACTCGATGCAATCTTTTAAAATCGAAGGCCAATAGTAACCTTGTCGAGTTAACGTCCATTTCATTTTCTGACCTACCATGTGGGCGCCACATATTCCATTATGTACTTCAGCCATTGCTAAGTAAGCATCATCATTCCCTAGGCATCTAAGTAATACTCCATCGATTCCTCTTTTATATAACTCATCATTTAACAAAACATATTTTACTGCTCGATATTTAATTTTCTTATCAGTTCTCCCATTGGGGTTTTGCAAATAATCTGTTATCGATTTTCTCCAATCTTGATCATCCAAGTCACTAATATGTAAAATCTCACTCTCTTGAGGCAATTTTTCTTTAATTTGAATCATTTCCTTTAAATTTTTTAAGGATATCTTATACTTAGATGCAATTTGCGCCAAATCATTGGCTTCTTGATTGAATTCCCGAGGAATGTATTCGAATGTTATATCATCGAACATTCTACTTAAAGTCATTACCCTTTCTAGGTATCTGATCAAATTAGTGTTAATACATTTATACTCTTTTCGCACTTGTTTGATTACTAATTGTGAATCGCCTCTTATAATTACATGCCGAGCTTTTAACTTAATCAAAGTCTCAATACCTGTTATCAAAGCTTCGTACTCGGCTTCATTATTCGAACACATGGGTTGAATCTCGAATGATATCTTAGTCGGGATATTATTTGGAGAGATAATAAGGACTCCTACTCCAGATTTCTCCGATGTGCTCGAGCCATCGAAATACATTATCCATTTACTTATTTCAATAAACAAGTTTTCAGTAGAATCAACTGTATGATCAGCCATGAAATCGACAATTATCTGTCCTTTTATCGATTTTAAGGATTCAAAGGATAAGGAAAATTCTGTCAGAGATAATACCCATTTTCCTATTCGATTATGCATAATAGGTTTCGACAAAAGAAACTTCAAAATATTATTTCTGGAATAGACCATTACATCATGAGGCTTCATTACATACTTGAGTTTTGTACAAGAGAAATATAAGCATAATCCTAACTTTTCGATATCACTGTATCGAATCTCAGCATCGTTCTAAACTCTACTTAGATAATACACAGCACATTCGACACCATTCTCATCTTCTTGTGCTAGTAGACTGGCTATTGTTCGATCTGATGCTGATACATATAGCTTTAATGGTTTGTTTCTCTTTACAGGTATCATAATCGGAGGATTTGTCAGCATCATTTTAATTTGCTCGAAGGCTTCTTGATGTTCCTCCTTCCATTTAAACTCTGCTTCTTTTTTCAACTTTAACAAAGACGAAAAAACATAAGTCTTTCCGGCCAAATTAGAAATAAATCTTCTCAAATAATTTATTTTCCCCAAAAATGACTGTAATTGTCTCTTAGTTTTTGGAGCAGAGATATCTATTATAGCCTTTGCTTTATTTTTATCGATTTCAATACATTTTCCGTGCACTATGAATCCTAAGAATTCACCAGCAGATACACCAAAGGCACATTTCAAAGGATTCATTTTTAATCCATGTTTTCTCATTCTCTCGAAAGATTTTCTTAAATTGCTCAAGTGTTGAAATTTTTCTTTCGATACAACAACAATATCATCTATGTAAATTTGCATAAAATCATTGATCAAATCATGGAAAATTAAATTCATTGCTCTTTGATATGTTGCCCCAGCATTTTTTAATCCAAATGGCATCACTATCCATTCATATATACCTAATGCCCCCGGGCATCGAAAAGTTGTTTTAGCTATATCATTTTCGGACACAAATATCTGATTGTATCCTGAATAACCATCTAAAAGACTTAACATTTCATTACCAGCTACTGCATTTATTAACATATCAGCTATTGACATAGGGTATTCATCTTTAGGAGTAGCTAAGTTCAAATCTCGATAATCAATACATACTCTCATTTTACCATTCTTTTTAATAACAGGGACAATATTAGAAATCCAATCGACATACCTGGCAGTTCTGATAAATTTTGCTTTCAGAAGTCTTTCGATCTCTTCCTTGATCTTACCCATCACCTCAGGTGCAAATCTTCTCCGTGCTTGTTTTACTGGTTTTCTACCTTCTATGATAGGTAATCTATGTTCGACCAGACTTCGATCCAATCCAGGCATTTCTTCATATTCCCAAGCAAAGCAGTCCTTGTATTCTTTTAACAAGGAAATCATATCTTCCTTCATTTCTTTTTCGAGATATTTGTTGATATACGTAGGCTTATGGTCCTCGATACTCCCCAAGTTAATCTCTTCTAATGGGTCCTGAGCTTCGACTTTTTGTGATTTGATGTAATGGATTTTTCAAAACCTAACGGAGAATTATCGTAAACACAATCAAGTATAACTTGATCGCTTTTATTTGCAATTAAGATCGAATGGATCGATTTATTTAGTCCTACCTTACTACTACTACTTTCTTGGCTCTTCTTTTCATCTTCATATTTTCTCAATCGAGCCAAGAACCCTTCGTAATCTCTATTCATCCTCATCGGCCACTTCGAGGTTGGCCCCCTCTTTGATCATAACAAACCCTTTCTTCTCATTCATCTCTAAGAATCGTTCCTCATGTAACTTTGAATTAAAATCTTCGACAGTTTCGAAGGTGAATGGTTGAGCCAGTGCCAGATTCTGTAGTGCCCGACCAGCCTGAGAGACGAATGTTACAAATTCATGCTGATCCCCTGGGATTACTTCGAGATGTCCATCTCGATTCCACATGAATAATTTCTGATGAGCCATAGATGGTACGGCTCCTACTCCATGAATCCACTCCCTGCCAAGTAGTGCATTGAAATTGGCATGTGACTGGACAACAACAAAAACAGTAGGCCTCGAGTAAGTACCCACTTTCACGTCTAAAGCAATCATGCCTTCTGAGCTCGATGTTTTTCCACTGAAATCGGAAATCATGATATTGTGCTTGACTAAATCTTTCAATTCAATACCGAACCTCTTCAACATGGTGATTGACAATATGTTCACTGCTGCACCACCATCGACAAGGACTCTATTCACCATTTGTCCTTGGATCTCGATATTCAGTAATAGGGGCTTCAGGTGGAACCTCATTTCCTCAGATGGAGGATCAATAAAAGCAGCATCTCTATGAGGCACTTTACATGACGTTTGTGCAACCCATGTTACTTTTGGCCTTATGTTTTCTGAATAGAAGTCATCTTCTCGATCAGCATCACTCTGTTCTTGGTATTCTTGATATTCATTAACATATTCCGTGGGTAGTATCGATATCACTCCGATTTGATGTTCCTCCCAGCTGCCCTCATTCTTATCGTCGAAATAATCTCTTTCATATTGGCCTCCCATTGATACATTGTTCTCTTCAAAGTCTCTGTAATTATTCCAGTAAGGGATTCTTCCTCCTCTTCTCCAGGGCCTTCCACGGAATCGTCTTTGGAATGTTGGGAATCTAGTACTCGATCCTTCATCGTACGACAGTCTCCCGAAGACATCATTACTCTGGAGTTTGCCTCTTCCTCCTCAAGAAGAATACATCTCTCTTTTAACCCACTGTCTTTGGTTTCCACTAACACCAGAACCAACAGATTTCTGTTGATTTTTCCCTATCATTGGTTGGGCTGTTTGATCCATTTTGTCATTACTTCTTTTATTTTGATTCTCGATTTTCTTTATCTGCTCCACTCTGAAAGCCTTAGCAGCTGACTTATCGAAGACTGCACTGCATCGCGGACATAACGACACATCTTCATCTTTTCCTTTCTTTCTATTTAAAAACTCGATGAGAGAATCTCCCGATCGAGGATAAATCTCCCTCTCGAATTCTTTTTCGAATTCGCTCAGATCGAATTCCATATCTTCTTCACATACGTCCATTCTGACATGCTTGGGATCAATATCTTCAGTAACATCGACCACGCCTATAAAAGCAGAATTCGTCACTCGGACACCTTCAGTCATGCCCGTTTTGGATTCAATATACCCCACTTGAACTTCGAATGGACTCGTATCCACTTTCATTGACATCTCTTCAAATTTCAGTCTTCCTTGGTTAATTGCATCTTGGATCGTATTCCTGAAATGTATGCAATTGTTAGTCCAATGTCCATAAATATTATGAAATTTACAATATTTTCGACCATTCCTTTTTTCTGCAGAAGGCAGTTTATGGTCATCACTCAACTTGATTTGTTTGTCTTTTAATAAAATATCAAAGATTTTATCTGCCTTTGTCACGTTGAAAGTATACGTTCGATTTGCCATTTTATCTTTTACTTCATTCTTTTGTAGCAATTTACAGATATATGGAGCCCCTACTTTGAGCTCTGCTATATTTACTTTCTCGTCGACAGTTTCTTCAATATCGTTTTCTGTCATGAGATCTGTCTCATATACATCATTTATATATGCTACTCTTTCTTTTTTCATGGGTTTCTCATATTTCTTATACCTTTGTTTTTCATACTCAATTTGTTCCACTCTTCTCACTTTATCAGCTAGTTGAGCCATGTCATTTAATGGTAAATTGACTAACTTTTTCCTAATCGAAAATTCTAAGCCTGCAGAGGTCATTCTAACTAATTCATATTCAGGAATTTGAGTGAAACATCTCGACTTCATTAATCTAAATCGATTCAAATAATCATCTATGCTTTCATGATTGTATCTTTTTATATTCATCAAATCGATGAGACTTACTTGAGTTTCTCCTCTAAAGAATTATTCATGAAAATTTCTTTCTAGTTGCAGCCAATTATATATCGAATTGGGAGGCAACGAAGTAAACCAAGTAAAAACATTCTTAGTCAAAGAACTAGGGAAATATTTCATCTTTAATTCCTCACTTATCGCTAGATCCCCACATTCGATCTGATATCGAGCTACATGCTCAATGGTTGATTCACCAACTTCTCCAGCAAATTTTGTGAATTTAGATACTTTGTATCCTCGAGGTAATTCCGTCTCGAGAATCGCATTTGGAAAGGGAGATACAAAGTATGTTTGATTGGGTGGTCTAACTTCCATTCCTTGGAAATTCATCCTCTGTCCTAACATGTGATTATACTGCATGTTATTCTGATTGTACATATTTTGAAATCCCTCATTCAGATTCCCACAAATATCATTTCTCATCTGTTGGTATTCATTCCCCGTGTGCTGATGTTGATCATTGTTTCTATTTCTCCTTAATAAGTACGGGGCTTCGATATTAGCATTCTGATTAACATGATTTTCTACCCTTGTTCGTCGGGGTACAGCCAATGCATCCCCGATTCGTGACATTTGGTCTGCTAATATCTTAAAACTAGCAGCAGTGTTTTGAACTAATGGATTTAGGACCGTAGTCAACTGTTGTGATAACATATTCACCATCTCAAAATTGCTCTCATCCATTTGTTGTCTAAGTACTCCTAATGAGTTATTGGATAGCCCAGTACCAATGTTTTCGATAGTCTCAAAGTTGGATCGATGATAATCTCTATCGAATGCATATCTCCCATGATCCAGATTTCCTCTATGATCTGGATTTAGAGGTGTTTATTGTATACCTAAATTCTGTCCACTCCCTAAATTCTGGGGGATTACTAAGTTTTGAGGTGTCCCTAAATTCGGAGGAACCCCAAAATTTGGCGGCATACCTAGCGTTTGAGACATTCCTAAGTTATATCTTGAATTCCGCTGTATTGATGAAGTTCCAGCCCCACTCATATTATTAAGCGAAAACCCAGGTGGTCTTACACTCATATATGGCCCTACATATGTTGTTGTGGGGTTTCCTATAGTTTGCATATTATTTGGTACCACCGCATTAGATCCTACTTGGGTATTTGCTAAGGGGCCTGAACTTTGTTCATTACTCACATGTATCGACATACTCGTAGTTGTCGATGCTACGGGCATATTCCCATTATGACTTTGCCCCCCAGTATTTGGTGAATGTACACCATTTAGACCCTCACTGTTACTCTGGTTATTTGATGAATTTTGACTCATTCTTATAACTCGACCACTCCTTAATCTCATACACTCTCAAACTAACCAACTTTGTGTTTTAACACCCCTACCTGGCGCGCCAATTTGTTTCTGGTGTAATTTCGATTGATTTCGTCCCCCCAAGATGTTTTGATACTAACCAAAATTCCACCACGTAAGTTCTTTTTACTTAGGCTAGCAAATTAATTTTCAATCGAAATGCGTATGAGGATCGAATTTTACCCGATTTCAAAGCGGCTATTTTTGATATTTTATATGTAAAGTGCTCGAAGTAAAGAGAGCAATAAAAAGCATCGAATCGAAAAGCAAAAACGGAAAATTTAATTGTTAAGAGATAAAAATGCAGAAACCTCCAATTTGCATTAAAGTGTAAATGACAGGAAATCGAAATTGCATAAAGTAAATAACCCAGAAATCGAAATATGCGGCAATGTAAATGACAGGGAAATCGAAACAGCAGAGATGTAAATAACAGGAAATCAAATTTGCAGGAAATGTAAATAACAAGGAAACTTAAACTCGGAAACTTAACTTTCATTGAATCGACATAACTAAAAATCGAAAGTACAGAAACATAAAATTGTCGAAGATAAATTGCATCAAAATAAATTACCAAGGAAAATACAAAAAACGGTAAAGGTACTCAATGAGCATGGAAATCCAGATTGCCAGAAGCTTCATGATGTTCGTCGTTTCTCCGGTAGACTTCTCACTAATGGTTCTGTTCTCTGCCAATTTTCTGCTGCTTATTCCTTCCTCATTTGCTCTATTTATAGGGTATCATTCAAACCTTCCAGGAGCAGTTAACAAAACTGCTACCACGTTCTACGTGCGTGTTGCGGTTTATCTTCTATGGTTTCAATACTGTACCCACATTCTCACGATCTTCAACTTCTACCATGGTTTAGAAACTGCTTCCCGTATATGCGCTTGACTGTTCTCCCCTTCACAATTTGGCCGGGGTTTCGATATCCACGTAAGTTAGCCTTCTCCTCGACTTCGATTTTATCGAGAACTTTGTATTACTTTTGGTTTCTTTTAGCCTTAACATCATATACTTCTAATTTCTTGGTTTGTTCCACAATAAACTTTTAACTATTATTCCTTCGATTCCTATTCTAACTTTCGATTTTGTGTGCCACGCCTTCTAATTGGACATCGAATGATTTCTCATTCACCTCTTCGTGTTATCGATCAATCACATGTTTCTCGATCTTTATTTCTTTCATTTTTCGATCGTTTTTCTCGATTTCCTCCTAACAAGTGTATATTTATTTGAGTATAGTTAATTTGTTAAAGTAATTTAAAAATTACGTGTTGAATAGATTATGCGTACATTAAATTAGTTAATTTATAAACTATGACTTCCCTATCACTTCAGTATATTTTGGTTCGTGTGTTATTTAATCTATTTAATTTTTTTTATTAAATTTTAATAATATTTAAGTTGATGTATACAAAAATATGCTTTGACAATATATAAATTTAAATAACTTTTATATATATATATATATATATATATATATATATATATATATATAACATTTGCATAATATACGGATATATAAAATTATTTCTTAAATATTATTTTCCGTGCATATTCTCAAAATAATGTTCATTTTATTTTCCGTGTTCCGTAAAATTAGGGGACTCGTCACTAATGTTTCTATTAAGTGTTTAGGCTTTATTATAATTATCTTGTATTTACACGAAAAAAATGACGGTAGTTTCATTCAGATAATATTATTGTATTTTTTTTTATTATTATATATTGTTATTATTGTATTTTTTGTTATATTAAAAAAATAGCAGAAAATAAATTATTCTAACAGTGCAGTGTTGTAAAAAGAGCATAACATGATCCAATATGCATTAAAACATGTTAGAATTTAATCATGAAAATCAAAACATATTTAGTTTCAGTAAAAGGTTAAAAATCCTTATTTTTCACTAACTCAAAATGAAAATTTAAATATTTATCTATTATTACTGTAAAAAAAAAATTAAGTGTTGGAAAATAAATGTTTTAAACTTAGTACTAATTAGAGTAATCTAAGATAACTTTTACATTATTTTAGTTAAAAAAATAAACTGAGACTTAAAAATATTTATAATTTGAATTCGATAAAACAATTTAAATTTGATGTTAATCACAGTGTTTTAAAGTAGCTCCATAGTCCTATTGTTTCAATTTAAATTCAAATAGTCTTGATAGAAGAAAATTTACCTTTTTATTCAATCTTATTAGAATATCACTAAAATGTATCATATTTGCTTTAACTTTAGTCAAAATTTTCCAAAGTCAACACATGTTTTTATTTGAGTCAAGCTAAAGATTAGGGAATATTTAAGTCATTTAAGAATTTTTTTTTACACTTTTATTAAAAAATATTGTAGTTATGCAAAATCTAAACATGTAATGGACCTCAGTTAAGTTATTTTTTGAGTTTCAATCAACAATTTTTTTCACTCACCCTTCAGTAAGAGTTTTGGTAGTTGATCTTCGTCTATAATTTTTTTTTTTGTTCTGGTTAGCATCATTTATCTATTTGTAATAAAGTGTATATTTTTGGTTGATATCCAGGTAATAAATGTGACATTTATAATTGATCTTGACTAAACTTTATGCAGTTCATTCATTCTTGAATTTTTTATTTCATTTAAGTTAAAACATATTTTATTTATTCTAAAATATCAACATATTACACGTTAAAGTGAAAGGAAAAAAAAGAAAACAAAAAGGAATGAATCCTAATACTTGTGAAAAGATGCCGAATCAGATCTGACACATCAGCCCTAATTTGTGGACTCACGCGCTTCAACCTTGACGTGCAGACAATGTCATCTTAACTTTTGTCGTTTCTGTTTTGACTCTGAACGCTTGCGGTGCATCATTCTCGAAAAGGCCCTCAGTTTTTTCCTTAATTAAGAATTTGTCTTTTATTTATTTTTTAATTTATTTGTTCAAGAGATTGGATAACTGTTCGCAATTACAATCATTAAATATTTAAAATAATAAAAAAATAATAAATTTCACACTTTTTTATATTTAAAAAATGTAATAAAAACATAATATAATTTATTTCAATTTTTTCCTACTTCTTCTCTTTACAGTATCGTGAAAATAAATAACGTGATAATATTTTACTTAAGAAAATTAATACTTTATGAATACTTTCATATAAATTGTAATTTAATTAGAAAAAAATTGTTCCAAAAATATATGCTACTTAGGGTAAAATAAAATATACACATATCAAATTCAGATGCACAAAAAGTCAATGAAGTGTATTTTCTACTTTACCTACCCATTTGAAATTTTCAGCTGCCACTTTCATCTAATTATATATATATATATATATATATATATATATATATAGATAGATAGATAGATATAGATATAGATATTTTTAAGTTGTGTTTCAAAATATTCTAAAAGACTTACAAAAAGAAAAATAAAATATATAAAAGAGACTCCACTCAGCATAGTATTATACAGCAAAGCATAAAATCATCTTTAATAAACAAGTTCTTTCTAAGAGTTTGTTGATAAAAATATTAAAAATTATATTTTATATATATGATTATTTTAAATTTAAAAAACATACAAATAATGATTTAATATAAATAAAGTTACATAAATCAGTGCAGAATAAAACTGTGAAGAATGAGAGAGGGAAAAACACATATCTAATTTTGGCGGATGAAAATTTGAATGAAACGCGGGATTCGGAGATAACTAGAGTACATTGGTTGACCCCTCAACTGGAGTTGATATTTATGTAGTAATGCTGTATTATTCTCCATCAATATTTTCCCATGTTTAGGATACACCACAACATTTTAAAAGTTAATAATTTATAATGTATTCATTTAATTTCACGGTTTTTTTTTTTTTAATTTCTGATAACTCATAATCCATACTTTCACTAGTTATTTTTAACACTTTTAGATAAGAGTTTGTCATGAAAAATATGAGATTTGACCTATGATATTCATAGGAGCTTCAGAAATTTTTGTTACTTAAGTATTTAAATTATTTTTAATTCAAAAATAAAATAAAAATACGATAAATATGAGAAAATATTTAAGGAAACAAAGTATATTAAAATATAAATTTTTATCCTTGTATGAAAAAATAAGTGTAATTTAGATTAAAAAAATGAGTAATTTTTTTTTATCAAATACATGTGTGTTGAATTTCCGTATTTTACTTTTAAAAAAACAAATTTGTAAGATTTCATAAAATCACGTTGGACATATGTATTTTTTATTATTATTTATTTTACATGTTCATACGTGTTTATATAACAATATTCATATTAAAACAATAAGCTATGTATTATTTGAGTTGTAATTTTACTGAAATTCATAATTATTTCTGTATTGTTTATCTTTAACTAGGACAAATCAGAAATGATATTAATAAAAAAAAACAATAAAGATTAGTGATGGTATTTTTTCTTTGTTTATAATGTTATAATGAATTGTCTCAGTGAAATCTGATTTTTTTTTTGTTTTTAAGTTTGACGAAAGAAATAAAAGACACGTATATATATATATATATATATATATATATATATATATATATATATATATAAATAAAATAAAATATTATGATAGTGTTTAATATTATTGGCGTAATACATAAATAATTACATTTTTCTCACGTAATATCAATTTTTTTTTAAATATGCCATGTATTCATTGAATAAATGATTTTTTTATATGAATGCATAAAATACATTTAAATTTGTCTATTTCAATGAATATATTAATAAAGTAATTATTTAAAATTTAATACAAATATATATATACACCTTTTTTTAATGTTTAAATAAATAACCTCATAAACTATTATTTAAAATAGAAAAAAATAAATGTATTGTAATCAAATATGTTCCTTATTCTCTCTCAATGAATTAAAAGTACAGTAATTAAAAATAAAATAATTATAACAAAATTTATGTTTTATTTATACACACATTAATTTTGTTATCCCTTTATTTAAAACAACTCGTTTTATGAATATGTTTTAAAATATAAATTTAGCACTAATTAATGTAATATTATTTTTTCTATATTTGTTTAAAATAAATATTTCTAAAAAAATTATTTTAAATATAAAAATTAAAATATATTTTTTTATGTGTCTTAATATATTCTAAAATAAAATAAAAATATGTTTCAAAGCCTCCAAGTCATTGTTGTCAATAAAATTTTTGCAAATTGTTAAAAAATAATTCGATACGATTTTACATATTGTCATTTAGGTAATGTAAATTTATCTCTTATCTCTAAAATAATTTTGATAGCGTTTATTTATGTCAATAGTTATTTATGATAAACCAAAACTATTATTTATATATTTAAATTATTTATTTACTATATTACTAATTGTATGAATTAACTGATAAAATGTTATAGTAAAATATTAGTTTATAAATTGATATAAAAAGTAAAAGAAAAAAGTATAATAATATTATTATATTATTAAAGTAACTGTGTTTCACAAATTGCCAATTAAAATAAGTATTAAGTGACTATTAATATATTATCATATTATAAAATAATATTTTTGTGTTAGAGCAAATTTATAAACTTTTATTTATCAGTTATGTTTTTCAATTCATTAATTTTATGATCTATGTTTGGAAATATATAATTTGAGATTTTTATATTTAAATTAATATCTACTTGTAATTTTTTTATTACTGTAAAATTAATAAAAAAGCAGAGATACATAATATACAATTTTAATTATTATTTATATTAAATATTAATATAATGTTTAATATTTAATTTTTAGTATCTATAAAATGAATTCGATAAAATATTTAAAACAATATGATAATACTATTAATAAAAGTTTTTTTTTAAGTTATTTGACTTTTTATTTATATTTAATATGAAATTTTAACTCATTTAAATTTTTTAATAACATTCTATTAATTATGATTTTTTTATATTAGCATAAACTTTCTTTTAGTATAACATTTATTAATTATTTATATTAACGAGACACACCAGTTTAAATTTTTCATTACAGATATATTTTTAATATAATGACACGTAATTTAGGATTTATCATCTATTTTAATTATATTCATTGAGTCTATGCCCATATAAACTATAAAATTTAATATTATTATTGGGTATTTAAAAAGGATGGCCACTTAACAATTTTCATAAATGAGAAAATGACAAATATATTAGAATCATTTAATGAAAAATCAAGTAAGAAGTTTGTACGTATATTACTCAATATGAATTTTTAATTGAGATTTTAATTCTCAATAATTTTTCCTTTATGTACACCTTTTTTTATTTTTATAGTAACCCTTATTTATATTTTAATTTATAAACCAATGAATCATTTGTTAAAAACCTTTCAAATAAAACTTTTAATACAATAAGACTTTTAATACAAAATGGACACATATAAACAATTTTCTGAGTTTTGTTTTTACTTAGGTAAAATATTTAATTTTTTATGTTTCTATGTGAGATTAACAATTTGAATTTCCAACAATTCATGTTCTTATACTAATATTTAATAAAAAATTTATCATAAAATTAATAAATTATTTTATATTTTTTTTATTTAAAAAACACAAATTAACGTTATTAGAATCAAAACCAATATTTAATATTATTATTATAATATGTGAGAAGGGTGAAATGGTAAAGTGGGAAGGGTGTTTACTGCTGGCGTAAATAACGGCCGAAAAATGGGCACTTTGATTACCCGAGAGGCCCATACATAAAAGCTGATTGACGAAAAATAAAAAAATAAATTAAAAAAGTGAAAGATACGAAAAAAGAAAAAAAAAAGAATTAAAAAAACAGTAAGGAAATATTATATGGGCGGATTCGAAAGGAGTTTGAAATATAGTTTTATAAGATGGGTTGAGTTCCGGTTCTACACTTTCTCTCTCTATCTCTATCACCTTCTCTCTCTCTCTCTCAAGGTTCTCTTTGTCCCTTATCACCTCACGTTCTCACTTTCTCGCCCCATACAGGTTTTCCACCAGCCAAGAAACGGATAGAAAATTTTCAGAGCCACCACCGTTCAGAGAACACATCACAACAAGAGTCTCTCTCTTTCTCTGTCAATATCTCACTCTCAGCTACATGGCCTCACTCTTTGATCTGAATCCACGTCGCTGAACTCATTCCCTCTCCGTTTATCCCCCTTTCCCTCTCGAATCCGCCTCTTCTCTCTGTTCTGGCATCCGAGCTCCGCGGAAGCCCTAGGTTGTTTTGCGGCGCGCCGATTCGGCTGCCGCGTTTAGTTTTCTGTTCGATCTCTCCAAACGGCGTCGCGTGGTTCAGCGCTGTGAACCCTAGGTCGTTGGATCTGGAGGCGGAGGTCACGTTAGCGGGGCTACGGTTTGCTTTTCGGTGAACCCTAGGTTTTCGTTTCTGTGGCTGCCCATGCTATTGGGTTGGTTTTGATGCCGCCTGAACCATTGCCTTGGGATCGAAAGGACTTCTTCAAGGAGAGGAAGCACGAGAGGTCCGAGTCACTTGGGTCCGTCGCCAGATGGAGGGACTCCTCGCACCACCGCGACTTCAATCGCTGGGGATCCGCCGAGTTTCGCAGACCGCCAGGTGAGTTTTCATTCCCTCTTTTCATTCGCTCCCAATATCTTTTGAGTTAGCGTCTTCTTTCGCCGAACACGCCGGAATAGCCGCTCATCGGTTTTTTCTTCAGGTTTTGTTGTTTTTCTACCCTGGAAGAGAGTTTCTGAGTGGTTTATGAATTTGGGAGATTGTTCTTTGCGTATTTGGTACTTTTGAGGGTGGAGCTTGCTTTATTTTGAAAGATCTGTGACTGTGGTTGTTGTGGGAATATTTTTATTTAAGCCTTGAAGAGGGTTTTTCTTTTCAACAAAATTTCTGTGTTCGTTTTTGATTGTCTATGCCTTTTCTGGGTGCGAGAATATATACCTTGCTTGTGTTGATTTTTTGTATTTTCTTTTTTTGTTTGAAAATTTTCTTAAGGTCATGGTAAGCAGGGCGGTTGGCACCTGTTTTCCGAGGAATCAGGTCATGGGTATGCGATTTCACGGTCAAACAGCGACAAGATTCTGGAGGAAGATAGTCGGCCCTCGATTTCACGAGGTGATGGGAAATATGGCAGGAGCAGTAGGGAAAATAGAGGACCCTTTGGTCAGAGAGATTGGAGAGGGCATTCGTGGGAACCCTCCAATGGTACTATAAATTTGCCCAGAAGGCCGCAGGATGTGAACAATGACCAGAGGTCTGTGGACGATACCCTAGCATACTCTTCTCATCCACATTCCGATTTCGGGAACGCTTGGGATCAGCACCACCTGAAAGACCAGCATGAGAAGATTGGTAGTGTCAATGGGTTGGGAGCTGGCCCCAGAAGTGATAGAGAGAACTCTCTGGGTGAGTGGAAGCCACTTAAATGGACCCGTTCTGGAAGCTTGTCTTCTCGGGGTTCAGGTTTTAGCCACTCAAGTAGCTCAAGGAGCATGGGAGGAGCAGATTCTCATGAAGCGAAGGCTGAGTTACGACCCAAAAGTGCGGCTGCTAATGAGTCGCATTCAGGGGAAGCTGCTGCTTGTGCGACATCTTCCGTGCCATCCGAAGATACGAGTTCTCGAAAAAAGCCAAGGTTGAATTGGGGCGAAGGACTTGCTAAGTATGAGAAGAAAAAAGTCGAGGTGCCTGATGCAACTGCAAACAAAGATGTCACAGAACCTTGTAATTTTCTCAGTACCAGCTTAGTTGAAAAAAGTCCCAAAGTAACTGGATTTTCCGAATGTGCATCTCCTGCAACTCCATCTTCTGTTGCCTGCAGTTCCTCTCCTGGTATGTTGCTAGATACTGTCTGTCTGTATTTTAAATCCTGGTTTGAAAGATTTATATGAGCAAAGTTGCAATTTTTAGAAGGGTTTGCTACTGGCAGTGTGATATCAAATGTTGTATCTTTGTATATAGGTTATAGTGAATTATACTGTGATATTTTGAGGTTTGACTTGGTATTTCATAGAGAATTGTGGTGGAATAGTAGTCAGTCATCTGGCAAACAATTGTCTATGTTCTATTCTGTTTACCACGTAATTTATTTTTTGTTAAAATTTCAAAACTGGTTTTGGGAGCTCTGCTTAACTGATTTTCTTTATTCACAATTCTCTTTGTAGCCATCTTTTCTTCGTTTGTTACATAAAAGCTTTACTTTGTTGATGTTTTCTTCATAATCATCATTATAATTTAATGACAATATCTTATCCTCCTTGATCACCATAATCTTTCTTTTTGCAGTGCTTTTATTCTTTATTTATAAAGAGTGTTAAATTAGCATTGTTGGTTCATAAAATTGCCATTAGTTTTTTTTTTAACGTATTTGTCTCTCACCAACCCCCAAATCAGCATTACTAAATGTTCAAAACTGTTATAACATTATTGGTTGATTAACTTGGCAAGTGTTTCTCTGTCCACTAGATGGTCTTTTTACAAGCATCTCCCTTGGCTCCCTCTATCTTTTTATTGTGTGTAATATGTCTCATAGGTGTTCCATTTCTGCTCTCCTTTTTCTATTAAGTGTTCCCTTGGCATTCTTAAGTGCTTTAGTCTTTTTGTGCATGTGTTTTTTTGTTCAGTCTGTGCTCATTTAAATGCTCCCTTTTATTATAATATTTTGAATTCAGAAAAGAACGGTAGGTACCATTTTTGAAACGTCTGTAACTGTTATGATTGATATGAAAAGAAAAGCTTGAAGAACTTGATTGTTAATGAGTAGGGCCTAAACTTAAACATAAAATGAAATCTCTTTAAAATAATTCCTTTAATGTAGGTAATAATTGACATTTCAACTATTGTATGATGTCCCTAGGTTTTTTATTATTGTTGAGATCGTATTTCTCAAACATTTATTATGTTCCAGCTTCTGTTTTCAACCAGTACTCTACTTGCTTTGATAGGAGCATGACTTGTAGGATTTACAATGCCGTGCATTTGTATTGAACATATTTATATTTTGAGGTCAATATTCAATTAAATGGATAATAAGCATGTTCAATCCTTATTTGGATATATGTTTTGTTCAGATATCTTATATTTAACTGTCCCATATTTTTCTCCTTGTTTTTTTTTACATTTTCCTGAGCTTAGATGAATAATGGCAACTATGATTTTTCCCTCGATTTTCCTATAGTAATACTGTAATTGTTGTATTTTATTTATACACATTTCCCTATGTTAATGTGCCAAAACCTAACCTCAACCTTTTACCAGGTATGGATGATAAATTATTTGGGAAGACTGCAAATGTAGACAATGATGTTAGTAATTTGACTTGTTCACCTGCTCCCGCATCTGAAAATAATCTGCAGAGGTTTTCATTTAACTTAGAGAAATTTGATATTGGCTCCTTGAGTACTTTGGGTTCTTCAATTATTGAGTTGGTACAATCTGATGATCCAACTTCTGTAGATTCTGGTCCAATGAGGTCCAATGCAATTAATAAGTTACTGATATGGAAAGCTGACATTTCAAAGGTGTTGGAGATGACTGAATCTGAGATAGATTTACTTGAAAATGAACTGAAGTCGCTAAAATCTGAATCTGGGGAAAGATGTCAATGTCCGGTAGCCCTGGGCCCCCAGATGGTTAGTGGTGATGAAAAATCCTGTGAAGATCAAGTTGGAGTCTCTGATCTGGTCACTCGGCCGATACCATTGAAAATTGTTGATGATCCAACGGAGAAGGTGCCACATTCAGCTAATTTACATTGTCTTAATGAAAATGTTAGGGAAGAGGATATTGATAGTCCTGGAACAGCTACTTCTAAATTTGTTGAGCCTCCGCCTTTAACTAAAGCAGTTTCTTGTGATACCAGAGAATATGTTAACTTCTCCAGCGACATGGATTCAGTTCCTTCTGCAGCTGTGCAATGTCTAATTCCCTGTACTGCTAGGAAAGATGTTAGTGTAACTTGTGTTGACAGCAAGACTTCTCTGGAGGTAAAGGATAGCATGGATATTTTATGTGATACTATTATTTCTTCCAATAAAGAATCTGCCAACAGAGCTAGTGAGGTATTTGATAATTTATTGCCCAAAGACTGTTGCAAGATTAGGGAGATGGGAACTAGCAGTGACACATGCAATAATATTAGGGAAAAATTTGCTCAGAAAAAGCGATTCTCAATGTTTAAGGAGAGAGTTATTGCACTTAAGTTCAGAGCCCTGCATCACTTGTGGAAAGAAGATATGCGCTTACTTTCTATCAGGAAATGTCGACCAAAATCTCACAAAAAAAATGAACTAAGTGTGCGAACTACATGTAATGGTAACCAGAAGAATCGATCATCCATTCGATCACGTTTTCCCTTTCCTGGTATGGATCTCTCTCAATTCTTTTACTTGTCCCAGTGATTTTGCAGTCTTTCTTTAGTTAATTAGTTTAGGTAGTAAAATATATATTATTTTCTGTATGCAGAGGATATTGTTAATGTTAAAAGAAATAGAGGTGGTTAGTTTTCCCTTGTAATTTGGATTTTTTGATATCAATCCTCTCTATTATTTGCTGCTTATTTGCTTGTTTGTCATATATCCCTGTGTTTGGAGGAAATAGAAGAGTATCCTCAGTCCATTGCTTATTTGCTTTCTGTAAGATAAATCTGAAGGTTTGGGCCAAGCAGGAGGGTATTGAGCTTGTAAGAGGAAGGATGTTGATGTTTTTGTACTGTTCTCTCTGTATACAAAGGATTGAACAAATTCCTATTTGGTTTGGGTAGCTTCACTAACATTTTTAGGTTTGATTATGTTTCTTAAACTAACTACATCCTTACTTAGGGTTTAGACTACTTTTGAACCAGTCACAAAGTTCACACATTTCATTGCTCGTTCAATTACATTTATGGTCATGGTTGATAGCTAGCTCCTTTGTTTTATTTGTGAACTTTCCGGTTCAATTTTATTTGTAAATGAATAATTTGGTATTTGCTGATTACCTGCTGCGTGGATTGGTTGAGCTTTTCATTTTGTCCACGAAAGTAGTTGGTGCCTAGCAGGGTTCTGAAAAAAAGCCTGAACTTGATAGCAGCACTTTGAATATGTTGAGAGGTTTACTGGTGAAGTTAGGTTGGTTGATAGAAGAAATTTGAATTTTGCAGTATTAAAGATGAAAAATGTTGGTAATTTGGAGCTTCTGTTCAGTTTTTATTTTACTTTATGTCAGCAAATGTTCAGGATTATTTTTTGATTGTGCTGTAGTACGAATTGTCTTCATTTTTTGACTGTGTTTTGAAGTTGCACATGACGTTTTATAGTTTGTTCATTTCGTAATTTGTTTAGCCCTTATGTTGTGATGATAACCATGCTTTTTTTCCCCCTCGTTTCTTCTGTCTGCAGCAGGAAATCATCTTAGCTTGGTTCCAACATCAGAGATGATTAATTTTACTGGCAAACTGCTTTCAGAATCGCAAGTTAAAGTGCAGAGAAACACACTGAAGATGCCGGCATTAATTTTGGATGAAAAAGACAGGATGACTTCGAAGTTTGTATCTAGTAATGGGCTGGTTGAAGATCCTTTGGCTATTGAGAAAGAAAGGGCTATGATTAATCCCTGGACACCACAAGAGAGAGAAGTTTTCTTGGAGAAATATGCTGCCTTTGGAAAAGATTTTAGGAAAATTGCCTCTTTTCTTGATCACAAGACAACTGCTGACTGTGTTGAATTCTACTACAAAAATCATAAATCTGATATCTTTGAGAAACTTAAGAAGCAAGGTGTTGGTAAGCTGGGGAAGTCATTTTCAGCTAAAACTGATTTGGTGGCATCAGGTAAAAAATGGAACCGTGAATTGAATTTTGCTTCCCTTGAAATTTTGAGTGCAGCTTCGTTGATGGCAGATGGCATTGCAGGTAATAAAAAAATTCGGGCAGGAAGCTCTCTTTTGGGTGGGTATGGTAAAGTAAAGACATCAAGGGGTGAAGATTTCATGGAGAAATCAAGTAGCTTTGACATTCTTGGGGATGAAAGAGAGACTGCTGCTGCGGCTGATGTATTGGCAGGTATATGTGGTTCCCTTTCATCTGAGGCCATTAGTTCCTGCATAACAAGTTCTGTTGATCCAGTAGAAGGTAGCCGGGATAGAAAGTTCATGAAAGTGAACCCTCTATGCAAACCACCCACGACACCTGATGTTACTCAGGATGTTGATGATGAGACTTGTTCAGATGAGAGCTGTGGTGAAATGGATCCAACAGATTGGACTGATGATGAGAAGGCTTCTTTTCTTCAGGCTGTATCATCTTTTGGAAAAGATTTTGTCAAGATAGCCCGGTGTGTTGGGACAAGGTCCCAAGAACAATGCAAAGTTTTCTTCAGCAAAGGCCGGAAATGCCTTGGATTGGATCTCATGCGCCCTATACCTGAACATGTTGGATCCCCAGTGAATGATGATGCAAATGGGGGTGAGACTGACACTGATGATGCATGTGTTGTTGAGACAGGCTCAGTGGTTGGAACTGAAAAGTCTGGGACTAAAACAGATGAGGACCTGCCTTTGTATGGAACAAACACATACAATGATGAGTCCAATCCTGTGCAAGCCAGGAACTTATCAGTAGAATTAAATGAATCAAAGGGGACTAATGGGACAGAAGTAGATATTGAAGATGCAAATGGGGTTTCTGATACTTGCGCTATTGATATTGATTCTAAACAGGGTTGTGATGGTAGTGAATTTGTCTTGTGTGGTTTTGACAAAATTGGTTCTGTCAGTGGAGAAGCAGCTATAATTATGCCGGATAGCACAGAGATTGGAAATGATCAAGCTAAAAAATTGGGAGGTGCAGCCGCAGAATTGACATCTGCTCCAAATACAAGTGAACCATGCGAGAGTAATTCTTTTGTTGAGGTTTCTTCTGTCAGACTTGGAAATGAATTGGAGAGGCCTAGAGTGTCTTCACCCCGAAGTATTGATGATAGGGACCATAAACATGAAGATGATTCAGGTGTCATAGTTGATTTGAAAAGCTCTGTGCACGATTTAAGCACTATGGTAAATGCTTCTCTCTCATCTTTCAGCAATTCTTGTTCAGGATTGAGCTTTAGTACTGAAAATAAGCACGTGCCCCTTGGAAAGCCCCATGTCTCCTCATTGTCTATGGATGATCATCATGCAACTTCAAATTCATTGTTGCAAAATACTGTTGCTGCTGAAGCTGATATTCAGTGTGAGAAAACAGCTAGCCAAGATCGACTGTCTTCTACATGTGATATTCAGGTTAGCAACGATGACCATCAGCCCCCTATTGCTGGGAATTCATTAGACCATGTTGATGCCGGAAGCATTCTCCAGGGCTATCCCTTGCAAGTTCCCATTAAGAAGGAAATGAATGGTGATATAAACTGCAGCATTTCAGCGGCAGAATTGCATCTTTTGTCCCAGAAGATTGAACAGCCTGATGATCATACCAAAAGAGTGCAGTCGTCAGAGTCAGATAAAGCATCCAGAAATGGTGATGTGAAACTTTTTGGGAAGATACTAACCAATCCTTCATCCGCACAGAAACCTAATGTGGGTGCTAAAGGGAGTGAAGAAAATGGTAGTACCCATCATCCTAAGTTAAGCAGCAAGCCTTCTAGTATGAAATTTACTGGGCATAATGCTGATGGAAATTTAAAATTTTTGAAGTTTGACTGTAATGATTATGTTGGCCTTGAAAATGTTCCCATGAGGAGTTATGGTTATTGGGATGGGAACAGAATACAGACTGGTCTCTCGTCATTGCCTGATTCTGCTATCTTGCTAGCAAAGTACCCTGCAGCCTTCAGTAATTATGCCACATCTTCTGCCAAATTGGAGCAACCGTCATTGCAGGCATTTTCCAAGAATAATAATGAACGGCTCCTAAATGGTGCGTCCACTTTTACGGCTAGAGACATGAATGGCAGCAATGCCGTGATTGATTATCAGATGTTTAGAAGGGATGGTCCAAAAGTGCAGCCATTTATGGTAGATGTGAAGCACTGCCAGGATGTATTCTCTGAAATGCAGAGAAGAAATGGGTTTGAAGCAATCTCAAGTTTACAGCAGCAGGGCAGGGGAGTAATTGGAGTGAATGGTGTTGGAAGACCAGGGATTCTTGTGGGAGGATCGTGCAGTGGTGTCTCAGATCCTGTGGCAGCAATCAAAATGCATTATTCCAATTCTGACAAATATGGTGGTCAGTCTGGGAGTATTGCAAGAGAAGATGAATCTTGGGGAGGGAAAGGGGACTGAAGCAGGCAGGTAGTGATTGTGTTGAGCGGCAAACATCTCATTTTGCCGCGCTCTGTATTATAGTTTTTGTTATTGCTTAATACAGTGTAGGGCGATTTAATGGTTCTCAAGCCCGTCTTTTTGGTAAAATATTTAGGTGCTTGTAATATCGCAGCAGCTTTGTATTTGTTGTATTTGATGAAAATACAGAAATAATCTCTGAAAAAGTTAGGAGGGGCGATTGCCATTACCATTGCCAATTCTGGATCCCTTGCCGTCATCACTGCTCATTTTGATGATCTTTTTGAGGTTCTAATGCACTGTTGGAGAATTGGTGTGGCCTTTTTTACAGCACAGAGATGGTTTCTTTTAACTCTACCCGTAGTTGCTTTATTTAGGTAGGTATCTTGACTCTGCGGCGATTTTAAGTGTAGAATTAGGGAATTTGGTATCAGTAAGTGTTGATTTACTGTTTATCCAGCTTCCTCCTGCTAAAAGATGGTGACATTTTTTGACAACAAATATTGCTGAGGACAAATTCTGCAATCTATTATTCCTATATAACACAGTCAATCATTTAGATTTGAAATCAAATAAAATGTCAGTCTCCTAAATTTTTAACAAATATGTTGTGCAGTTGGAGAGCATTTTCATTCAGTGTATTTGTAGAGAATTTCGTAAAGAAAATGAGGATTTGTTGAGATATCTAATGTAGTTGTGTTTGATACAACAAGATCAGGCGTTTCTAGTAGAGCTTTGAATAAATGTGAGCAACCAATATAAGCAATGTTGTTCACTTTATTTGTCTCCAATTCTTCTCCATCATCTTTACAGTCAGCAACTTACGAATCTTCAGCAGTCTGCTGCGTGGTAGCAATTTCCTTAGCCTCTTCTGATGTCTGGAGGACAGATGGAAGTGGTGCAATGATTTCAATTAACTGCAAGAACCCATGAATAATTTACAAATCGAAACTAAGGAAGTCTCATTCACCCCGTGATGGATGACGTGCTGAACAAATTTCTCAACTATAAACTATGTTTTTAAGTATACAGATTGCAGAACAGTAAATACCATGGAAAGAGTCCACAGCATAACTGAATGAGTCCACTTGTTCTTCAAATAACATACCAAAATGGAAATGACACAAGTGTAAATTTGACACTTTAATCAATTGATAGTTTCAAAAATTAATTTTTTTCCAATAATCGATTAGACTAAAAAGACTGATGATCCATCATGTGAAAATAAAGACTAAAAAAAAAAATTGTTTGGGGAAATATAATTGTAAGGTAATTAATTTAATTTGAAAACAAAAAGTGATTTTTGACAGAAAATAATATGCATGAAACTAAACAGAAAAAAAACTATTTGAAAAATTATCATAAGCTTCAAATTTTTAGATTCACATAAATTGTTCCAAGTAATAGACAAAAGTTGCAAATAGTTTCTTTATTCCAAAAAACAGTTGAAACAAGGAAAAATAATCTCTAGCAAGCTCTAAAATTAATTTTCAATGTACCTCGTTGGTTAATGGGTGAGAGAGAACCAATTTATGTGCATGCAAGTTGTACCCACAATCTCCAGGAACTGGCTTGGTAGGCCTTGGATAACCCCTACACATGGAACGGCAATGTCAAAAGTTATTGTTTTTCAAAAGATTTGTTTATAACATAGTCAACACCAAAAAGAATTTAACGGGTGAAGGCATAATCCAACCATATGAAATTGGATAATTCAAGCTGAAATTAAGTATCATATTTCCTAAACACGTGTAAATTAAACTATTTCTAGAATCAAATGTCAAACTTATATCTAGCAGAGGTTTGTTTGATCACACAATATAAACGTAGTTATATTTAAGTAGGAAGCAGTTTACATTCTAGAACACTGAACTTACAAACTTACTTAGATTCATTGCAAGTTTCTTCAGTTAAATTTGCAAGTGAGATGCAGGAATGTTAATTGCATAAGACAAAATTGATATTATTTAATACCATAGAACATGGTGTTAAGTGAATGATTGAATTTTTCTTGGAAATCAATAATACAAGAATTTACCCATCTTCAGCAAAACTCTCATCTACAGAGTCACAATCTAAGCATTTAGGTTGCCCACCATCACCAAAAAGGGGATCACCTACAAATCAAACCAAAGGAAAGAGATAATGCAGTCAGACAAGACTCACGAGAAAAATGCGAGTGCCCTCATAATGCCGTATTACGCAGAAGTTGGAACGTGCATGCAAACTAGTTAATATGAGATTCAGAAAGTTCAAGAAAATATGATGTTTTGTTATCCTCTCAATAATGTTTACCCAATTGAAACCTCAACATAATCACTTCATTCTCTATAATAACACTACCAAAATGGTATTGGCTTTGCTAAATTTAATGTTCGAGAGCAAAAGAAATATTTCTACGAAAAAAAAAAGAACTCCATACCAGAGGGGTGGAAATTGAAAGGTTTGTTTTTTCTACTTTAGCCACTGATGAAATTTAAATCTTAATATGCATGAGTTATTATTGATACCTTTCTTATGGAGGTTTTCATCATACATGAAATCTAGCTTTATTTTTTTAATGTGGAGCACACAGAACAATTTGGCATTAAATATTTACCTAACAGAGGATGCCCTATGAAAGAAAGATGAATGCGGATCTGATGTGGCCGTCCAGACTGAATCTTAACCTGAGAAACAAGCCAACCAGGGAATGTTAAGAGTCCGGATTTCTAATTTATAATAGTCTTTCTCTCTCCTTTTTTATTGCCTCTTAGAAAGGGATTCATAACAGGAGGGATACAAGCAAAAACTTTGGGCAGCCAAGAAATTACATGTTGAAATAAAAGCAAATAATATTTGAATGACAATTCCCCGAGTGAATTTGATATTGAATAATATCTAAGATCAGGAGTGCTGCTAATTTTGTTAATTAAACCCATTCTAACGCATAATATTTTTTTGTCTTATTTGAAGAGATTTAGTTTCCTTATTTCTTAGGAATAGTTTTCATTGTTTATGTGTTTCCTAAAATATGTACATGGTACCCTTACATTGTAAAATCATAAAAAAGTAATATTTATCAAAAATAGTATTTTACTTTTCCTATCTGTTGAAGATTGCATATCAACTAGATATGAATAACTTATAATATATATAATTGAAGTGAAATTATCATTTTATAAGATAGTTTTGTAGGATTAAGTTAAGTATCACTCCATTTTTAAGATGGTATGAAAACTTATCTTAACGAGATTTGTCAACCTATCACAACTATTCGTAATATTCAACTCCATGCCCTTGTCATGTTCATTTCTCGATGTGAGAGAATTTGTTGGAGGTTTCACATCAATTATAAATATGATTAACTTTCAAGTGTAAATCTTATCTTACAAACCGAATTTGTGGGATTGAGTAAGACACCTCTCAATTTCTAAGACTACCAATGTTTTTATCAATGCTCAGTATTAAAATGCCGATACTTATGTCAATGTTTTTATTGACAATAATGTCTTTCAAAATGGTTCAGGTTTAACTCAAAACCATCTTGTAAAGTAAGGTGAGGTTTACCCTTACTTATATACTGTATTTTGACATTGTCTGTGGGACTTAGGTTTTTCCCAATAAGTGGAAGTAGATAGTTCATATATTTGAATTTTACCCTATCACAGGTAATGGTCTTGGCTAATAAATAATGTGATCTTGAACATCAAATTCAGCTACCTGGACCAATGTGCTGTTTTCTTGTACGTTTCTGTCTAGAATACCCACTACACTAACTGCTGGTTTTCCTGATTCAATGAAAACAACTAAACATGACTAGATAATCAAGATTTGGAGTGAAGTTTTAGGAAGAAATGGAAACATTACAACCAAAACAGATTAATGGAAATCAATAAGCATGGTTTCCCTTTGGAACTCATCCATGCATAAAAAAACATGAGATTAAAAATAACCTGATTGAGAGGCAACGTATAACCCCTTAGCAACACCAGGATATTTTGCTACTCCAATTGGTTGATTGATAGTCACCTGTAAGGCAAAACAACCTTCAAGTTATACATGCAAAATTGTCACCAACTACACAAACAGCATCAAATTATTCCAAATAAGCACAAACTAGCAACTAAATAGTCCCTTGATCCTGTTATTAAACACAAGGTAGATAGATGGATTAGTGACCATCAATATTGAAGGAACAATAAAGTAAACCATAAGCACTGAAGCAGTTACCATTTTTCTGAACCATTCTGTATAGTTTTACTAAAATGAACAAGGCGATATACAATGGGAAATCATTTATTATAGTTTCTAATAAATATGTAATGTGGATAAAAAGATCATGAGAATGCTAAAAAGATGGCATACCTTTGTCTAGCACATCAGGGTTCTATAATAGAAAAAACTTATTAAAATTATGGAGAAATTGAAATAGTTGGTTTTAGACATCTCTCATTTTTTCAAACTTTCAGTCTTATCCTTCAAATTTAACACTCAAAAAAATTCAGCCTCCATGAAACTTCACCAAGAGTTAATATAGCTTTTAATGTAAGCTTCTGCAGCATGCTGACTCAACTTGTTGCGTATACATCTGCTAGGTAGCTAGAACGTTAATTTCAGTTAGCTGTCAACGGCCAAATTATAAATATATCACACATCTCTGTTGTTGCTAAGTTCATTCACTTACCCTTCTAATTGCAGAACTCTATAGCTTCAGTTTCTCTCTAACATTTTTTTACTTTATCACATACCATTGATTTTTGTCAAAATGCCTAAATAACTTGTTTACAGTTCAGCTCCTTCAGTTTTTTTTTTCAAAAAGCATATATGATTGTAAAATATCTCCTGAATGAATTAAATTAAATATTACTGAGAGAGTTCTTGCAGCTGTGTTTCTAACATTCATTATGAATAGGAAGACTGAAATATCCACGCTTTCTTAATCTTGTACACCATTTCTCTTCATTCTACTTTTACGATGGGGTAGTGGGGTGGATGCAGCCTTAAAGCACTTATTTATATACAAGGGGGAATCATGTCACTTGTGAACAATGCCTATAAAGAGGAGGGAAAAACTGTCACCATCACCTCATCATTCTCCACTATCCCACTCGCAAGTCCACGGTATATCTTTGCGATCTTCCCAAGTTCCCTGTTTGTATCTCTGCTTCCATAACAACAGTATACACAATAGACAACGAGTTTAAAAAGGTAACTTAATATAAAGTGTTTAACGCCAACTTAAAATTTTAACCATTTTTCTCTGTTCTTTAAGTGTCTTCGACTTCAGATAAGTACAGGGTAGAAGGTAAAACATTTGACAAGTCAATTATAATATAATGCAACAAACCAAAAAGATAGTCCTTCCGTAACCTTTCTCCTCCAATGTGAGAAGTTCCATCAGCAAAATAAAATGCAAGACGGGCTCTGGCTAATTTTGTCTTTGCACATAACAAAATTCCTATGATGCAATCAATCAATCAATCAATCAATCATAAAAGCATTTGAAAGTATCATGAGCTAATTCTTCGTAACATTAGAAGGGTATTAAAAGCAAAGAATCTAGTCATACTTGTATAACATATCTGGTAGTAATAATTATAAAAATACCACCACCACTTGTAGTTAAACAATCAACTGAGAAAACGGTAATTATTGAACTTTTTAATAACTGACAACTATGATTTATGTTATATTATATTAAAATAAAACCAGTTTCCTCGAGAGTTCTAAACTAGTTTCATGAATATAATTAAATTTTAAACTATGCAACAGATTAAAGATAAAATCCATCAATTTCACTTTAAACAGCAATATTCAGTATAACCTGAAGTTCCCCTTCCTAGGCGATGTACTGGGACAGGATGAGGCTTTTTGTACAAGTTGGCTTCCCATTGAAGCTGTGTCAAAACTGTCCTTTGCTGGAAGAGACCTCCAGGCAGAACTTGCAAGCCAGAAGGTTTATTTAGAGCAATCTGAATTCACATCAGCACCCAAATCAAAAGATTTATATTAAGACATTCGCCTAGTACTTGAATAATATGTTTTAGTAGGGATAACAAGAAACTCTTCAGTCTACATATCTTCATCTAAAGATCCTCACAACTCATTTTAAACGCTCAATGGGAGCAATCAGCCAGAAAACTATATTAATTTACTAGGGAGACAGCATTCCATCTTATGTTTCCATCCTCATGAACCAAACAAATTTGAATTTTATTAACCTTACATAAATATAATGTCAATTGAACTTTGTTTGTAATTTGCATTCTAAAGCACTGCTAGCAAGGAAATTAATTTTGTATGTTTAATTTGAATATTTAATATAATTAATCAGACAAAACAATCATACAAAATTTAGCATAAAGTTACACTAACCATGTCATCATCTTCATACAATACTTCAATTATATGTGGTGCATCTGGTTCCTTCCATGGAAGTCTATGATAGACTAGCTTTGAGCCAACTCTAATATGAAGAAGATAAGAAACATCATATAATGAAACAAAACACGCATTACAAAGGATCTTAAATTTCTATCAAAGAACCTGAGGACTGTGTTGGAATCAGTAACAACTCTTCCATCATATGTTATCTGTAGATCACAATAATTAATATGACAAACAGCCGAGATGGAGCATTCCATGTAGTCAACTATTTCAGATTCGTTGATTGATGATCAAACCTGCCCACTTTTTATACGCTGCAACCAACTGTTAAAAAATCAGTACTTACGATTCCCTAGAATAATTATGTTACTAAATAGAAAAAAAAAAAGAAAAAAAAAAAGGAGGATAAACAATTTTCCTAGAAACGCAAAATTCTTTCGAAAAGATAAATGCATAAAAATAGCTCCGCAGTACCTCAGCAAATCCGAAAATCAACACCATTAAAAAGGCCATGAGGATGCATCCAAATAAAGGCAAGAAAGACAACTATTTCATCCCCCCAAAAATGCAGTGGAAGATGCTACTGACTAAGAATTCATAACACCAGTTCAATGGTCTCATAGTTGGCAACAAAACTTTGTATTCCTATCGTATTAATTATCAGCTTAATGTACTTCATTCTCCCTCAGCTCTTAACAACAATTCAAAATTTCAGTAACAACATAAGGCCAGGTCATGTGCGTTTCTCATCAATGTCAATATTTTCTTAAATTCTCAAAAAAGAATCTCAAATTAAATTAAAAAAAAAAATCCATAGCACGTAAGAGGAGAAAAGTTTCAAAATTTATGACTAAAAGGTAAGTGAGCAATTGAAAAGTTAACTTACCCTTGTAAGGGAGCAGAACTTTTGTACTTGGCAGAGTAAAACTCTATCAGAGTCAACCCTGAAAATCGATTCAATATAAAATAGAATTGAGTTGCAATATGATAAGAAAAGAAAAATGAAAGGGGAAAGAGGTAGAAGCATGGAGATTGAGTAGTGAACCGGCATCAGAGGATCGAACGACGTCGTCGTATGAGAGACCGTCGTTGCATTCAGGCCAAGGAATTCCAAATTTCTTACAACAAGCCATTGAAAATCAAAACTTACATTGCAGGCCTCAATTCCACAACCAAAAGGCATTCATTTTCTTCTTTTATAGACACATCCATTTATCGATCAATTCATGTAACCTTTATTAAGTTTTCGTCCCTCAAAGTACGGATTTCTCGGTTTTAGTCCTTCATTTTATTTTAGTCCTGCTCCATATTTTTCTTTTAAATTGTTTTTCAGTTACTCAGACCATTAAAATTAATATTAGTGATAATAATATCGTATCGTTAAAGTTAATCACAACAAAATAAAAAATAAAAAATGGTTATATAAACAATGTTAATATCACTTAAATGTCACATATACATATGACACCATCAGAAACTAAAATAACAAAAATAAAAAATAATATTATAAATAATTTATAACATCATCACTTAAATAAATTATTTTTTATATTCAGACCCTATAAATAATTATATATATATTTTTTGTTTCTAAATGACACTTTTTTATTTTAGTATTTGATTTTTTTTATTTGAATTCCTAATATATTAATAGATTTGATAATTTTATTATCGTGATACATGATGATGTTATCAACATTGAATTTAATTATAACCACATGGACGATTTTTATTTTTATTTTTTTCGAAAACTAAAGAAAACAAAATATAGAACACCATTAATTATTTATTTATTTATTTATTTTTAAGGGTAATACCATATTCGTTAAATTCAAGAGCTTTGCAAATAATGTGACCTGATTAAATAAATAACGACATTACGTTAATAAAAAAGTTTAAAATTTATAAGTTTAGTTTTTTATCTATTGAAGTTAGTTTAAGCATTTAGTGAAATTAGTTATTAAAATAGTTGAAAAAAATAAAATGACAAAAATAATGATATATTTTTTATTTTATTTTCTAGACAAAAATAGCCTTAGATAATGGTAATTTCAACATTTTATTATATTTAATCCTTATTAAAAAAATGAAAGTTTATATCATTTTTATTAAATATTTATTTATTTAATTAAAATTATTATTAAAAGGTAAAAGAATAAATCCATATATTTTTAGAATTGATTATTTTAAGGAAAATTAAGAGACTAATAATACCTTTATATTTATTTTCAAGTGTATAGAAGAACTTATGAGATGAGTTTAAACTTATCAATTCACTTCAAAAAAAAGAAAAAACACCAATCTAATCCTACTTTGGTTGGTTTGTAAATTCAGTAATCCATGGGGGCTTCGAAATGTAGATACAGGGGCTAAATATTTATTTATATTTAATTGTGTAGGTTCAACTTTCTCTTATATGGGTTGTATATGATATTTCATCTATTAGGTAATAGTATGCACAGTGGAAATGGTAATGTATTTTATAAGAATTTTCTTTCAATACAAAGGTATTCTTAATCTTATGAGATTTTATTTTATTTCAAGTGATTTTTTAGAAGCTCTATTTAAACAGTGAAGTTTTATAAAATTCATACTTAAATTTAATATTTTGAGTAAGATTCATTGAAATGCGCTCCTAGTGAAGTAATTGTATACATAAACTTTGATTTAATTATGAATATCATTAAATTAATGTTATGTTCGGTTACATGAAAAATGAAAAAAAATAATAATAAAAAATAGAATGAAAATTATGCTCATTTGTTTCATAAAAATAAATAAATTCAAATTAAATAATTACAAATTATATATTATTTTGGAGAGACGAGTTATAGTTGTTTTTAAAAAATACTTTTTTTTATTTTTTTTATTTTTTTATATATGAATAAAATAAATAAAATGTACGAAGATCATTGAAAATAATACTTTTATTTCTCATTTTCTTTATTATTAAACAAATAATTTTTTTTTGTATTAACTATTTTCTATTATAACTAAAATAGGGAATTGTGAGAGATGAAAGAAATAAAGAGAAGTGCAAACTTCGGATAATAAGTCATATTGGAGTTTTCATATATGTTCTCTTTCTCCTTTTTTCTTTCTTGGTCGAAAATATTTTCAATTTTTTCTTTTATCAAAATGAGTGATTAATTATGTTTCTAAGCCTTTTCACTATTGATTATCATAAAAAGAATAGAATAAAATGTATTAGTAGCATTAAATGTTACAATTATAAATAAAAAATCTATTTTAATTCCGTAATTACTACCTTAAAGACATTAGATAACAAAAACGGATTAATTATACAAGATTGCATATTGAGTTCGTACTTTAAATATCCAAGAAAAGTTTTAATTAGTCTTATTCTTTGAATAATTAAAATTTATATGCCCTGCTAACAAACTCAGTTGAAAAAACTACTGTTTTTTTGTTGAAATGAAAAAACTATTGTTAATGACTCATAGACTCAAATGCCTGCACTTTTAATATTATATATACCAAACTATTAAATATTATCTTCATGAAAAATAAATACACATTACCCTTACAAATAATCAACCATAATGAATGTAATTAAATTATTCTGGCAGTGTATAAATGTCACATGAGATATGCATGCATATTCACTAACTATCATTTAAGAGACAAACAAACATTGCAAAAGTTCCCTGTTCACAGCCCATGTAAAGCAGAAGAATTGTGTTGGCCTCTCTACAGACAGTCAACATAAAACTGGTTCATACACAGAATATGAATAACGTAAAACAGATTTTATTGTCTTTATGTTCGAGCATTCTTGAGGAAAATGCAAATGAGAAAACATCAATACTTTTATTATTGCCAACTGAGGCATTCAGAGTGAAATGGAAGCACCGAATATGTTGTAACAAATTACACACTCAGAGAAGAGATACAAATTACACACATAACAAATAAATCATCAGCAGAATACATCAGTTGATGAAGTTGCTGCCAGCTGCAGAGAAACTCCATTCCAGTCTACAGCATCACCGCAGTGTTTGTCTTTTGTTTTGGACACTGGTAACTGGAGAGAACCAACATCAGAGGTTTCTGGTATAGACTCCTTGGAAGCAGCAACTGCCTTCAGCCTGTACCTCTCAGCCCTGGAACCAATTACTTGACCTAACACTGATGCGGCAATAGTAAATGCCATAGCTGATTTAGGCATCAAGACAGATTTCCTTAGCATTGCTATGAATGGAACAGCTGCATGGACTGCAGCAAACCATGCTGGTGAAAATTTCTTGGTATGTTCTCTCCATATACCCAAGGGAACATTAGCCGCCATGCCCAGCATCCCAATCACAAGAACCTTTGTAGGCAGGGACTGAGGGCGGAGGTTCTTAGCAAATGCAGTGCGTGCTATAGCCGCCCGCGCTGCGACTACTGCTGGTGGGCACTTGTATTTCATGCCTGGAGGAGGCTGAATAACCTTTGCAACAAGTGGAAGGACGTTACTAACTGCACGATATGACTTTGCAATTGGGCAGTTCCCATTTTGCAACCAATCATTGCCTGCCTCATGCTTTGAACCATCCTGAACACCAGTTAAATGCACATCAGAGAACTGAAAAACTAATCTAATTCATGACTCAAATTTGTACTACTTTAAATATTTCGAAACAAATATCCCAGTTATTCTCTTCAACTACAGCATTTCGTAACCCTTCCAACCTGCAAAACGCTCACTAAAAAAAATTCTTTTGGAAATTGTCTTGCTAGTGACTACGAAAGCAGATTGAATATGATGTATACCTGTGAAGATGGTTCGTTCTTTGATGATCTGGATTTTCTTTTCTGGTTGTTCCACTTTTCAGAAAATGAATCAAAACTGAAAGGCCCACCAAATCCAAATGATGACAAACTAATAGTTGCTGCCTTTGCAGCTAAAGGATTGAATTGGGATTTGGGAGGCTCTGCCTGTACTTTCTTCTCTGAATGCCGAAAAGATCTGTCAGATAAGGGTACTACACCGTCACTTCCGTGGAAAAGCCTAAATGCCAAATCAAAATTCGGGCCATCTTCAAAAATTGGACCTTTAGCTCCACGAACCTGAGTAAGAGGCAGACTTTTTGTAAGTATGCTGGTTTCTATCAAGAATAATACCAGAACAAGTAAATGGTGTGGTTGAAAGATTAAGTCCTAGCATTCAATATTACATATAATATTATAATTTATAAGGAACAGAAACACGACTAAGAAAAACACATAAGAAAGCCACATCTTTTGGTCTGATTCAGTAGATAGATCTAAGAAGCAAGATATGACAGGAATCTTAAAGCATTCCCAATAAACAAGGTCAGCCCTTCTCAATGGATCTGAGAAGTAAAAGCAGGATATGATAGGCATCATTCTCAATAAAACATGTTAGGGAACAGAAAAACTACACATGCATGATAAAGTAAAAGACATGATGAGAATTATGTCAACTATGGAGGAAAACTTACAGGCATTGGTAAAGCCAAAGGTGTAGAGAATGAGAAGTTAGTAGGCTCATTGATGTTCCTCAAGAATGGACATCTAAGCATAGAGTCCTCATTTATATCCCTAGTAAAGAAGTCCATTCTTCTGCTTCAAATCTAGCCCTGCAAAAGGAGGGAAGAAAGACATAAGAATACTTCGTGGATTTATGAGTAAGAGGCACAAACTGAGGAGGATTCAGTGAGTTCGATTCTAAGAATTCTGACATAAAAATTAAATTAACCCGGGAGATAATACTAGGTTAAAACCTTCAAAATCAAACTACATTTCTGAAATTTGTCTACCAAAGAAAACCAATGATATGCACACACACGCGCTCAAAGTTCACATCACGATTGAAAACCTAATAAACACTAAATCTATATGATATCATGCAGCAACAACAAATGATTTCAATCTTCTTCTTTTCATGATTTATGCAGTCCAGGTAAGGAGAAAATAACTCCAAACTTGTCAAGGCTTGATTGAACCTTGAATAAGATAAAGAGCTACATCCGGATTATCCCTCGCCCTCCTTCCCCGGCCTTTTGGTAATTGAATCAGGTAAAACAAGTTACATTAAATATCAATAACTACATATTTAAGCAAGTTCAGCATTCCCACTTGCCAGTGCATCAGATTTATCTGATATCTCTAGCATACCCAAAAGTCAACTCAAGGAAAATCCCAACAAAGTTATCGGATTCAACCTCCTTACCACAACCCATCTTAAAAATTTGTTCAAACAAACCAAAAATTGAACATGATAACTCCAACCCATCTAAAAAAGTTGCCTAATTATTCGAAAAAGTTGAAAAAGAAAAAGAAAATCGAAACTTTCCAACAACCTTGCCAAAAAAACAATAGAAAGAGGGGAAAAAAGTAGGGTACAAATCACCCAAATCAAAGATGAAAATTTTGATAAAAATTTCCTCACCGCAGAAACAGAGAACGAATGAGCAGCAGCAACACAAAATAACAACAACAAAAAATATATAAAAAGGGCAAAAAAAAGTCTAAAGCATTAATAGTGGGAATAATACCTTTGGGGGATTGCAAGAGGCACACGCCAATTCTAGAATGAAGCAAAGGAAGAAAAGAATGGAAAGATGGTGTTAGGTGAAAGAGATTGAAAATGTTAATGCCAATAGTGCACACGGAAAAAGAAGAACGAGTTTTATTTCTCTCTCTTCTTCTCTCTCAAAATTATCAGTGCAATTGTTTTGGCAGAATAATAATAAAATTAAAAGAAGAAATTGAGTCAATAATGGCTGTGGTGTGCACACGCCTGAGTAGATACAACCAAAGTTGAATTTTATGTATGTCTCACGTTTCTTCAGTTAGAAATTTCATATAATTATTCCAATTTATTTCAATTAGGTAAAAGATACAGTCTTCTCTTTTTTGAGATATTAGTTTTATCAATTGAAGAATCTATATCTTTTTAATGAATATTGTTTTCATATTCAGATCTGATAATTTAATTTAGGTATATTATAAGTTTAAGATGTTTGTATATATACATTAATATATATATATATATATATATATTAAAAATAAATTATTATACCAGTTTGTCTATCATAAAATAATTTTATATAAATTATTATTATCTAATAACTTAACTTGATTATTTATAATTATATATAAAGAATATGTTTTTATAATTTTTTAGTATTATTCAAATAAAAATTCGTTATTACAAATAATATATTTAAAAATATTAAAAATGAGAAAAAAAATATGTTTTAAAAAAAAGTAATTTAAAATAACATTTTTTTAAAAATAATTAAAAAAATATGAACACGATGCTTTAATACCTGTATGTCTACTGATTATTAAAAAAATCATATTTTTCATATTTTTAAAGCGCTTAGTAATTAAAATTAGATAAATATTTCAAATGTTAACAAAAAATTGAGAGACTATCTTTCAAAATAAAATATAGCACTATTTAAAAATATAATGTTATATACAAAATTAAAATTCATAACTAAAGAGAGAGATTTTCACTATTTTCACCTTAGCTAGTATTTTTAACATATTTATTCTTTTCTTTTTTAAATGTATATTCCATATATTTTTTGTAACTCATTTTTTACTCAATACTCATATTACTAACTAAAAAAAGAAAAACTCTAAACTATTTCAAGCTACCTTTCTTATTTGCCATCTTTTCAAAGACTCATTCTTTTTAATGTACCATGTCTTATTTCTGTATCTAAATTAAATTAGAGTATTTTTTAAAATATATCAACAATAATATCACCATTTATATATTATTTATTATCTGTGGTAACTTTGTTTGAGATAACATTTACTGCAAGTATTTAATAATTACATACAAAACTGGGCCTTATCATTCAATGCATTGACCAGATAATAAAATTGAAGAAGTTATGTCTTATTAATTGTTTTTTTGGTTTGTGAATCCCTGCATGAAGAAGGGTGGGTGAGGTTTGAACTTCTAGGAGTTGGACTTGGTATTGTGGTTTTGGTACACACGCTTCTTTGATTTCATCAAAATAATGCTCTTAAGTATTGCCACGTCGCTTACATTTTTTAATTTTTTCTACTTTCATTTATTTAGTTGGTCACTTACATTTTTTTTTTTCTATTTTTATTTATCTATTTGTACCATGATCCACCAAAAGGTAATTTAATTTAACTATACTGATATTTGAGATTTTTTTTTACTTATACATTTTGAGTCCATGCAATTGATTGATTATGATTTAAATATGGAATTGTTGGTTTACTGAAATAATTAAATTTTCATGTATGCAACTTTCACTTGTATAATTTAAAATTCATTTATATTATATTTGGATGAAGAATTTTAAAATGTCAAATAACTAAAAATGTTGCAATTTTAGTGTTTTTTTGATATTTTATTTAAATGAAACAAATTTGAATTACTTGATTTTAATTTCTTAATTTAGATGGAACAATTTAATTTATATTATATACCAATTTGTTCAAAATATATTTTGAAAAATGAATTTTTAATATTAAACCTTTAGAAAAATAAATATTGTTCTATTCAAGGTTATCAAACTCTCGATTAAAAATGATTAAAAATCTATTGTTAATATTTAATGATTAAAAATGTATTTAAATAATATTTAACAATTAAAAAGTATAAAAATTCTAACAGCTTACATTACTATTAATATGGAGATAATAAAGAAAAAAGAAATAAAAAAAAGAGAAACGAAAGATGAAGAAAATAAAGAAAGTCAGAAAAAGGTTGAAAAGGAAAATAAATAGAAAGAAATTACGTACAGAATAAATAAATAAAAAAACACATTATTCCTTTTTACATTCAAAATTTCAAATCTTTAAGTATTTTTTTTTCATAAATGTCTAAAATCTCAACTTCCATCATTTTTTATCCTAATATGATGTTTCATCACAAATCATGTTAATATTTTTAAATAAATAATTATTATCTTAAAATTCTTCATTCATATACAACTTTACTTTAGTCGAAATTATAAACTTTACATAAAATCAGAAGTTTCTTGAATTTGATATCCTATTATATTTGCATTTTACTTAAAAAATAACTTATTCTGACAAAGTTTTCCACCAGAACAAACCACCTAACTGTTAAAAAAATAAAAATAACCACACATAGTATTTATAACTAAATAAAAAAAAAGTTTGAATAAAACGCACAATCACAATTATTATAATTGAGTATAAAGTAAAGGTGGCGTATGGTAGGAACGGACTAACACAAGTTAAAAAAAGTAACAGCTGGATCCAACCACTCAAAATCACAACTTAACCTTTTTTTATTTGCAAAATAATGTTAGCGTGATAAACGTACTTCAAAATATATATATATATATATATATATATATATATATATATATATATATATATATATTGAAATTCATTTATTTAAAAATAAAATTTTAAAAATTACTATTGATTTTTATTATATTTTTTAATATAATGATTAATATAAATTATTGTTTTAAATATTAGATCGGTTAAAAATAAATGATAAAAAAAATATAATTCTTAATAAATGAATACATATATATAAGTAAAATAATTTACATAATTTCTCTTTATCAAGTTTCAAAATCTTAATAAATACATTTTCATATATATTGTTAAAATCATGTTGAGTTAAGAAAGCTTTTACTATTTATATCATAACATATTTTTGTATACTTATGCATACTGTATTTTTTAACATTTATTAACAATGTTATTTAATAAAATTATATAAAGCAATTAGAAAAAATTGAATTGATAATAAAGCTTGAAATTTATTTTTATAATAATTATTATCTTAGTTATATTATTTTATTTCATGCATTATATTATCATATAAAATCTATATATCATAAGCTATTTTATTTTATAGTTATATAAGTTACGTTATGTTATTATTATTATTATTATTATTATTATTATTATTATTATTGATTACATTATAATCAAATCTATGTAACACAGATACCAAGGGTTAAATGCAAAAAGAAGAAATTTAGGATTACAAGCATGATGATCCCTTAATAAAAAAGTAAATAATGATATGGCAATATGAGACTTGTTCAGTAAAATACTATGAATGGAACACCCACCAATGTTAGAATGGGTTGAGTAGGCCCAGTGATATGGAGCTATATATAGTATGCAAGAGGTCTTGGTTTCTAGGTTGGATCCTTGTTGCTTGTCATTGTGCAAAAAAATAAACCCAACAATTTAAGGGTGCATCTCAGTTCCTTCCTACTATATTTCAATCAAAGTAAATGTGGAAAAACAAATCCCTGAATAAGCTTCACAATCACATGTCAAGAATTGCTACTTCTTGCTTCACAGGTGCAGCGGGGTGGCAAGGTGTTAATGTCAGGCCAGGTTGAGATCAAAGCTTAACATTATCACAGTACTTATGACGATCCAGATAGGTCCGACACCTTGTTGGAGTGCATGGTAGATATAATCTTTAAGCTAGGAAGCACAAATTCATGCTATGAGATAGGAACATGATACACGCCATGGATACAGGAATATGACACTTTAAAAATTATAGCAGTCAACAGCTAGAGTATAATAATTGAAATTAATATAAAGTTTATATAAAATAAAATAAAATAAATTAAACCACAAGAAAAACATTTTTTTAAATAAGCACAAGCCATTATAAACATGATTGAATACAAGAAAAAAAATTAATTACTATGGTACTTTAATTAGTATTAATATAAAGTTTTCAAAAATAAAAGTATAAAAAATATAAAATTACAATTACAAGCATTGGAGTGTCTATTAGTGTCGTTTGCATAAGAAAGACGAAGGGTGTGCCATGAGTTATCAAGTAGCAGACATTTTCAAATTATCTGTAGCTGAACAATGTTCACAATTTCAATTCAATGGACCACACCAGATGATTTTGCTTTGATACCCAAGTAAAACTAAAAAATAACCAACCTGATCATTTCTATTGATTTTTCTTAGAACTGGATGCTGAAAAGGATGATCTCGGTTTTTTTGTTTTGTTGGCATCTGCATTGGAACTTCTAATAATGAAAAGGAAAGTTTCAACAAACATGGCACCAACCAACCCCAGAATTCCTCCAGCAGCATTCTGGAAATGGAGATGAGAGCTCAAAACTAAAACAATTAATTGAGGATAAATGAATAATGAAAAACAGACTTTAAACTGTACCATGGCAGGACTGTGATTAAACAAGGCTCTAAATGCTGCATATCCAAGAAGATAGCCAGTAAACATGGTAACCACAACATGCAAACCTGGAAAAGTTAAGGAAAAAAAATGAAATAGAGCTACTTCAAAGCACAAATATTATATAAACATATGACTTAAGAAATACTAAATATGGCAAATCACATCCCTAGAAATCAGAGGAGGAAAAAAAACTAAAGATTTCTGCCATCTAAATTTTTTTTCTATTTCTTTCTGAGAGAGAATATAAGGGCTAATTTTCAAGTAACATCACTACTCCCAACAATCATCAAAGAAAGTCTTCCCACTTAAGAAAATTGCAAGAGTTACATTACTTACAGACCACAAGCAGTTAAATCAGTACATGAAGGATTATAAGTTATCTTGGGAAAGTTACAAATATAAAAAAAATGAACTAACAAAAACATATTTGTAGTTGCTAATCTAAATGATATTCAAAAGTTTGACTATTGTTTAAGATATTTCATCGACTAGATATATAATTAAATTATAGTATACAGATGAATGTTAACCTCACCTTATAAGTTGATTTTTTAGACCAAAACTCACTTTCTAAGATGATATTAAAACCAATCCTAGTCAAGTTTGTTAGGCCTATATTGTGTCACCCTTTCGTCTAAACCAACTTTTTAATATGGTATCAAAGTCCTTATTAATGAGGTTATCTTGAGCCTATTATGTTACCTACAATCGGATCACTATTGGACCACCAACAAATATCGAATCTTATACTCTGGAAATGTCCAGTCCTTGACATAAGGGGGTCTATTAAAATATGACCAAATTATAATATATAAGTGGGTGCAAATCTCACCTTACATATTGGTTTTGTTAGTTGAGTTAGACTCAAATCCACTTTCTAATAACTATAATCTTATATCTCCACTTTGAGTTTTCAACCATAAAAAATCTAGGTTTTTAACATTTGTTATCTAATCATAAAGATTATCTTGTGTGATACAAACTTTCACTTTTGTAATAACCACATAAAAAGTCATAACCTGAGTAATTTCTAATTGGATGACAATACAAATTTCTTTATACTGACAAAACATTGAAATTAAACTCAAATATGAACATCTTGTGTCCGTGTATTAATAAGGGCTGTAGTCTGTAATCTGTTATTGGCCGCAGATAACTAAGGTAATCATTAATCCATCATTACCATCAATAGCCTAGCCCAAACAGAAATCAAGTCCTTTGAAAACAAAAAGAGGGCAGAGAAGATCTAAGTACCTATGCCGGAAGAATATTTCTTCACATGTAGTTAACATTTGAAAAGAAAAGGTCAATGGCAAAATCTATGCATGAAATGTCATATATTCAATGCATAACAAAAGATAAAGTCAATGCAATGTAATATCTCCTTTCCACTTCCCTACGTGTTTTTCCTTTACTACTTTCATACAAACATTATGTTTTACACTGTCAAGTTAAATTGAGAAACATAAAAATGTGAACACGTTGCCATGAATATACATAAAACAAGCAATAAAACACATCAGTAGACTGCATTAAAGTGACATTTTTGCAGCAGTACTAATAACTTTTGAATCCTTAATGGAAAAAACTAAGTACAAGTGAAAATTAAACAACTTCACAAGCCAAACTGCATTATAATGTTTGAGATACTTGGGTCAGCAACAAAATCTGGTGTACTGTGAAATGAAATTCTAAAGCAAAAAATCCTACCCAATCCAGTAGAGGGTTTCAAACTAAATGAGCAAATTAAGCATCAAAGCTTCAACAAGTAACTACTACTAGTTTAATTTTGATTTGATGCATTTTCAAGCAAAGTTTTTTTACATTGCCAACAGAGTAGAAACCACTCTAGATATAACTTGTAAATTAGCTACGATAAAAATCAATATCTTAACATAATGAGCGATTAGTGCATTGTAACTAAAATTCATTTTATACATGTATTGAAATGGTAAACTAGAGTTCGGAATAGTTGTAGGAGACTGAATTGGAGAAGAATTTACCAAACCCTAATTGATCCTTGTAAGAAGAGAATGGTTCCGTAACATCCTTAGGCGGTGCAATATCCTTCACAAGCTCTTGATACGCTTTCCGCTCCGCTATATCTTCCAGCTTTTTCAGCCTCGCTTTCAATTCTTCACTCTTCACACCAATAACAGTAGTAAACATAAAATTGAATCGATCAACAAATTTTTGGAGCCGCAGAAACAAGAGGTAATTATAATTGAAAGGAATTGAGAAATTGAAACGGAGAGTATGGATTGCAAACTAACCTTCTCTCTGGGCTTAGGGCTGGTGAAGACGAGACGAGTGCCGGAAAAGAGTCGAGTCAAGTTGGGTCTAGTGGATGGATCAGAGGCCATCCACACGGCGCGAAGTGATGCGTAGGGCACCTCCGATTGGAGGAGCAATTCGGAGGACGTTTGTCGAAGTTCATCGGAAAGAGTCGCGTCTTTCGACGCTCCGGAGAGGAAAACCCGAATGGAGTCTGTGGTGGATATAACCAACCCGACCCTGTTAGAGTTGTCGGTACCCATTGCTGGTTTCTCCGATACTAGTATCTGATGGTGGGTTTACAAATAACGTATCCATTCATAAGTTTTTATTTAATTATAAATTATCAAAGAATAAATTAATTGATATTGGCTATATTTACTTTAAAATCCTATCATGTTTATTAACATTTTATGTTAAATATGTCTTTGATATTTTATTTTTAAACTAATTAATTTAGTCCTTTAAATAGGCATTCTTAGTTTATTTTTATATTTTTAATATACATGAATTTCATTATTTTATATATTTATATTTAATATTTAAATAATATTTTTTATTATAGTAAACCTATAAAAAACCTAATTGCATATATTTTTAAATAATTTAAAGACTAACTAAATATAATATAATATAGATATTTTAACTTAATATTACCTCATTGAAATTTCGTTTAACTGCGTTTCAATTTTATATATTTTTTTAGTCACATTTATAATATTGATAGTAAGAGTCCAATATTTAATATTTAATACTGATACAAATCAAAGGATCTTATAGACCGTTAATCCCTAAATATACATATTCGAAGCCATTTTCTCCAAAGATGAACAAGTTTAAGTTTGATTTTCCACTCATAAAATTTAGAGGTTGTACATCTCCAATTATTAATATTATATCAAACAAATGTCCATTTTCTACCCTATTTACGTCAACATGGAAGTTAATACTCCCAAAAGTGAGACTTTTGAGTTTAATATTATGTCACACACAAAATCAATTAATATAAGAACCACATAATTGTTAATCTTAATTTCATTCAGATCTTATCATCTATGCAAAATACATGTCTATGCCATATTTAATTAGATTAAACCCTAAAATTACATTAAAATTAATCTACTGGTAGAAAGTTTTGATAGTATACACGGGTTCTAAAACTCGACCATCAACATCATCATCCAACTTCCTTGCCTTATGTTATGCATTAAGTGAAAGATATAGAGATAGTTTACAAGTTGTCATGCATTGCTAGCAGTATAGATGACAGAACCCTTGTTTGATATTAACAGTTCATATGTTTTGTGGAGTTTTTAATGCCTCTTTGCTTATTGGTAGGGGCTCCATGTGTTTAGTATTGTTAGTGAATCATTGCTGAAGAGTTGTGTTGATTTTGAGCATGTTATTAATTTAATTGTTTGTTAAATACAAAAGCTATGAAATTTTAAAATTATACACGTTAGTTTATAATATTTAAACAATTTTAGAATTTCAGTAATTTGGCTTTTCATATAAGTTATTTAAAAAATACTATCGATCTATTAAACACTAAATATTATTTTACAATTTCTTATCATCACCCGTGAACTAGAATTCTCTGTAATAGTTATCCTTCTTTGTTGGTACGAAACTAAAAAAAAGCATAATGACGATCAGAAGATCCTAAAAAAATGAAAAAACATAATATATTTCAGGGTTCATCAAAAGCAAGAAATGGAAAGGGAGAATAAATAGTATGGAAATATTGAGGACATGACATGAGCAAGAGTAAATATCTACTTGAAAGACTCAGAAGACCTATGACAAGAGCTAGAATAAGGAAAACAAAGGAAACTCTTCAATAAGTGTTGTCTATATTAGTTGAATACAAACCCACATTTCAAGGAAAAAATACCAAAGTTGTGAATTGTATCATGGTCCAAATGAAGGAGGACTAATGCGTCACTTTATTTTTAGTCTTCAAGTTTGTTTAAATAATGACACAATCATTTATAAAATTGATTGACCAAATTATGTTTTGGGTTAATCAATTAATGGACTTTAGTTTAGTTTTGTTTCAAGCTAAAATAAGGGTTCAATTGGAAACTTAAACATCAACCTTTGAGAGACCAACATGATGTATAACTGACTGACTTTTGGTTGCCATAATTTCTGTTATAATCAGTTATTAAGTAGTTTTCAATTCCTAGGTCAATAGATCATTATTAACATTTATTTGCCTCCATTAATTAGTTTCCAATTCATAGATTAATGGATCATTATTAATATTTATTTTCCTTTATTGAATCTTTGTAACTCTGATAGCAAAACTTCTATATAAGTTGAATCATTTTTATCAAAAATACAACTTGAATTTTATTTAGAAATATTAGAGTTTAACTCTTTTATCTTAATGAGAGTGATTCTCTTAAGTTTTTTAGTGATTTAAAAACCCTTGATTGTATCAAAGGACTTTCACATCCTTTGTGAGTTGTCTCCCTTGGGAAGAGTGATTCTTTACTTCGGCCTTTCACATTCACCTCTTGTCATTTTTCACCAGAACCTAGAAAATTCAATTCTATCTAGATTTATTTCGTGGTTATAACTTTCGTTCTACTCGTCCAAATTGAGTGTCTTTTGAACATAAATTGAAATTTAGAACGAGAACTTTCACTTCGTTTTTGAATCACCTAAATTGGAGTTTTATCAACGTTTCTAAAATTCTATTCAACCTTGAAACTTTCACCACTTTCTAATTCACCTTCTCACTAATTTCCTAAATTTCATACAAAGTTCTAATCCTAAATATCCTAAGTCAGCCATTGTGTAAATGAGGTTCATATCATTTGGTATTCAGAGCTCCAGTTTAAGGGTTTGAATGTCAAATTGGTAGCATCTTTCCTTCATTCTCTTGTTACTAAGTGATTACCTTATTTTATTCATATTATTTGTGATTGTGCTGAATCATTGAAAAAAAAAAAATTAGGCCCTTGTGAAAATAAAATAAAAAAATAAAAAATAAAGTTACAACATTTTATAATTTGGTTGAAAGTGATAAAAAAAATTGGGTCGAATGATTCATGTTTTTGAACAATTTGTTATAAGGTAATATATTGGTGATCTTGAAGGATTGTTGTTAATTTTCTTGTTTACCAATTTTTCTTTTACCTCTTTGTTTTTATGATTTGTTAGCCTTTCTTGTCTATCTAGCCTTATCGTGCACTCATATTGGAGGATTGTTCTTTATTATGACCATAATCTCTTAAATTACCTAAGAACCTAAGGAGCATTTGAGTGGTAAAAGGTAAAAATATTTTCAATATTTTTTTTATTGTTGCTTTTGATCTATTTGTTATGATGACAAATGAGGACAATTACAATCAAGGAGGATGACTTAGTCCAGTTCAAAGGAGAGTATTAACATAACATTTGGAAGGATTAATCATATGACATAACAATGAACTCTATGAAAGATTGGATCGATTGGAGAATAGAGGTCTTGCAGATGAAGAAGAAAGAAGAAGTAGGAGAAAGAATGGTGGAGTAGTAAGACCAAGTAGGCTTGAATAAGTCAAACTTAATATTTCTCCAGTCAAAGGAAAAAGTGATCCGGAGACATACTTGGAGTATGAGACGAAAATAGAACATGTTTTCTCATATAACAATTATGAGGAAACCCAAAATGTGAGGCTTGCAGCCACAAACTATGCTATTGTTTGGTGGGACAATCTACCAAAGGAGAGAGCTAGAAATGAGAAGTTGATGGTTGATGCATAGACTGAGATGAAAAGGATCATGAAGAAATGATATGTGTCGACTAATTACTCAAGGGACTTGAAATTCAAACTCCAAAAACTTACGCAAGACAACAAGGGGGTTAAGGAGTGTTTCAAGGAAACAAGTGTGTTCATGATTCAAGCAAAGATTGAAGAAGATGAAGAGGTAACTATAACTCAATTTATTAGTGGTTTGAATAATGATATACGTGATATTGTTGAGTTGTAAGAGTTTTTTGAGATAGAGGATTTGCTTTATAAAACAATTCGAGTGGAGCAACAACTCAAAAGAAAAGGAATGACTAAGAAGAGTTCTACCAACTTTGGATCTTCAAGTTAGAAGGATAGGGGCAAGAAAGATGGGACTGCTACTTCTAGTAGTTCCACACCTATTCCTGCAAAGATTCCCTTCTAAAAATAGTAGAGATGTGAAATGTTTCAAGTGTCAAGGCCTAGAACACTATGCTTATGAGAGTCCTTACAAAAGGTTCATGGTTCTTAGAGAGGGTGAATATATAAGTGAATCCGAGGTTGAAGAGGGAGAGGAGAGTGAGGACATTGAGGAGGAGAAAACTCTAAAGGAAGATTTATTGATGATTAGGTGATTACTTTGTAGCCAATTGAAACCTATGTAAGAAAGCCAAAGAGAAAACATCTTTCATACTAGATGTTTAATTAAGACAAGGTGTGCATGGTGATCATAAATGAAGGTAGTTGCTCCAATGTGGCTAGTGCTAGATTAGTGTCAAAGCTAAATTTAGCTACTAAATCACATCTTAGACCTTATAAACTTCAATGACTTAGTAAGGATGAAAATGTGCAAGTGAGACAGCAAGAAGTGTGTGAGAATCAAAAGAAAATGAGAGAAAAACTTCTTCAAGAAAAGAGAGAAAAAGAAATCATTAGTGAAAAACTAGAGAGAAAAAAGAGTGATGAAAATAAAAATGAAACACTTAAAGTGAAGAAGAGTTATTTAGCCACAAAAAGTGAGGTCAAGAGGATGCTTCTTGCTAAACAACCCCTATACGTCTTCATTTGTAAAAATCAAATTTTGACCACTAATACATTTGATAATTTTGAATTTCCTTCTAATGTTAAATCTTTTTTGCAGGATTTTCAAGATGTGTTTCCAACAAGTGTGCCAAGTGGAATACCACCTTTGAGGAGAATTAAGCATCAAATTGATCTCATTCCGAGAGTTTCATTGCCCAACAAACCAGCCTATAGAAGCAATCCACAAGAAACCAAAGAGATTCAAAGACACGTGGATAAACTCATTAGCAAAGGTTAGGTAAGAGATAACACGAGTCCTTGTGCTATTTCTGTAATTTTGGTCCCTAAAAAATATGGGACCTGACACATGTGTTCCGATTATGGAGTCCTTAATAACATCACCATTAAATATAAGCATCCTATACCTAAGCTTGATGATTTGCTTGATGAATTGCATAGTGCATGTTACTTCTCTAAAATTGATTTAAAAAGTGGATACAATCAAATTAGGATTAGAGAAGGGGATGAATGAAAAACCGATTTTAAAATAAAATATGGTTTGTATGAATGGTTGGTTATGCCTTTTGGCTAAACTAATACTCCTAGCACTTTCATGAGATTAATGAACCATGTATTGAAATAATTCATAGGAAAATTTGTTGTAGTGTACTTTGATGATATTCTTACCTATAGCACTTCACTTGATTTGCATGTTGATCATTAAAATTTGTCTTGTGCGTGCTTAGAGAAGAATTATTATATGTCAATTTTGACAAATGCATCTTTTGTACTAACCATATTGTGTTTCTTGGTTTTGTTTGTGAGTTCAAAAGGAATACAAGTGGATGAGAAAAATGTTAGAGTTATTCAAAAATGACCTACACCTAAGTCTGTAATCGAAGTGAGAAGTTTTCATGATTTAACAAGTTTCTATAGGAGATTTGTGAAGGATTTTAGCATATTGGTAGCACCTCTCAATGAAATGCTCAAGAAAAATGTTGATTTCAAATTGGAAGAGAAACAAGAAGAAGCTTTCAATGTTCTTAAGCAAAAGTTAATTAAAGCCTTTATACTTACTTTGCCAAACGTTCAAAAATCTTTTGAAATTGAGTATGATGCTTCAAATGTTGGGATTGGGGCTGTGTTGTTGAAAGAGGGTCATCCCATTGCTTATTTTAGTGAAAAGTTAAGTAGTCCTACCCTTAATTATTTAACTTTGCATGTCTTAGTGAAGACTTTAAAAACATGACAACACTACCTTTATCCCAAGGAATTTGTCATTCATAGTGACCGTGAGTCTCTTAAGTATCTCAAGGAACAAGATAAGCTGAATAAAAGATATGCTAAGTGGGAGAAATTTCTAGAGCAATTCTCTTATGTTATCAAACATAAAAGGGGACAAGGTAATGTTGTAGCCAATGCTCTTTCTTGGCGTCCACTACAAAAAAAATGCTTATTATCTACGGGTAAAATCCGTAGGTAATGACAAAAATCCGTAGGTAATGTCACTTTACCTACGGATTTCTTTCCGTAGAAAATCCGTAGGTAATTTGGTCGTAGGTAATTACCTACGGATTTATAATCCGTAGGTAATGCACTCGCGGTAATTACCTACGGATTTATAATCCGTAGGTAATGCACTCACCTTAACAAAACAAAATATTTTTATTTATTACAACCCCCTCCCTTATTTCTTATTATTACCTAGAACCCCTCCCCTTTATATTATATTTTTATTATTTATTATATTTTCGAAACTTTGAATTATTATTAGATTAAGGTAATTGTCATCGATAAGATTCGAACCCAAGCATCTCGAGTTGGAGGCTGATACTCCAACCACTAAGCTATTAGGATATTTTGAAAATAATTTACAAATAAATTATATTTATATTTATCCGTCTAAATATATAAATAAAACATATATATAAATATAAAAAATATATATAAATATAAAATATATAAATATAAAATATATATAAATATAAAATATATATAAATATATAATATATAAATATAAAAAATATATAAATATAAAATATATATAAATATAAAATATATAAATATAAAATATATTTATATTTTGATATATTTATATATTTATATATTTATATATTTATACATTTATACATTTGTATTTATATATTTATATTTATATATTTATATATTTATATTTATATATTTATGTATTTATATATTTATGTATTTATATATTTATATATTTATCTATTTATATATTTATGTATTTATGTATTTATGTATTCATATATTTATGTATTTATATATTTATGTATTTATGTATTTATGTATTTATATATTTATGTATTTATATATTTATATATTTATATATTTATATATTTAATTATTTATATATTTAAATATTTAAATATTTAAATATTTATATATTTATATATTTATGTATTTATGTATTTATGTATTTATGTATTTATGTATTTATGTATATTATATATTTATGTATTTATATATAAATATATTTATATATTTGTATATTTATATATTTGTATATTTATATATTTGTATATTTATATATTTGTATATTTATATATTTATATATTTATATATTTTTATATTTTATATTTATATATTTTATATTTATATATTTATATATTTTATATTTATATATTTTATATTTATATATTTATATATTTACATGAATTAATATAAGTATAATTTAGTTGTAAATTATTATTAGAATATTCTAATAGTTTAGTGGTTGAAGTATCGGTTTTCAACTTTAAGGTATTGGGTTCGATTCTTGCTAGTGACAATTCTTTTAGTTTAATATAATTTACCTACGGATAGTAATTTCGTAGGTAATTACCTACGGAATTACCCACGGATGATATTACCTACGGATGATATCCGTAGGTAATGGATAATTACTCACGGATAGAATTCCGTAGGTAATATCCGTAGGTAATGTACACTTTACCTACGAATAGTAATTACGCAGGTAATTACCTACGGAATTATCCATGGATTACATTACCTACGGATAGTAACTCCGTAGGTAATTACCTACGGATAGTAATTCCATAGGTAATTACCTATGGATAGTAATTCCGTAGGTAATTACCTACAGAATTACCCACGGATGATATTACCTACGGATAATATCCGTAGGTAATGGATAATTACTCACGGATAGAATTCCGTAGGTAATATCCGTAGGTAATGTACACTTTACCTACGGATAGTAATTACGTAGGTAATTACCTACGGAATTATCCACAGATTACATTACCTACGGATAATATCCGTAAGTAATGGATAATTACCTACGGATAGAATTCCGTAGGTAATATCCGTAGGTAATGTACAATTTACCTACGGATTTTCATCCGTGGGTAATATCCGTAGGTAATGTAAAATTTACCTACGGATTTTTATCCGTGGGTAATATCCGTAGGTAATGTAAAATTTACCTACGGATTTGTATCCGTAGGTAATATTCCGTAGGTAATAGGGTTTTTTTTTGTAGTGGTCATGCTTTACTTTCCATGCTTGTAATAAAATTGATTGGTCTTGAATGTTTGAAAAACATGTATGAAAATGATAAAACTTTTGGTGAAATTTTTAAAAATGGTGAAAATTTTTTAGAAAATGGTTTTTGTAGACATGAAAGCTTTCTTTTTAAAGAAAACAAATTGTTTGTGTTTAAATGTTCAACAAGAAACTTGCTTGTTAGTGAAGCATATGAAGGAGGTTTTAATGGGACATTATGGGGTTCAAAAGACTCTAGAAACATTACAAGAACATTTTTATTGGCCTCATTTGAAAAAGAATGTGCAGAAGTTTTGTAAACATTACATTGTTTGTAAAAAGGCAAAGTCAAAAGTTACCTCATGGATTGTATACTCCATTGCCAATTCCGGAATATCCTTGGATTGATTTATCCATAGATTTTGTTTTAAGGCTGTAAAAAACAATGACAAAGATTCAATTTTTGTGGTTGTTAATAAATTTTTTAAAATGGCTCATTTTATTCTATGTAAAAAATTGAATGATGTTTCTCATGTGACTAATTTTTTTTTCAAGGAAATTGTAAGACTCCATGATTTGCCAAGAAGCATTGTTAGTGATAAGGACTCTAATTTCCTAAGTTATTTTTGGAAGACCTTGTGGGACAAGTTGGGAACTAAATTGTTATTTTCAACCACTTGTCACTCACAAATCGATGGGCAGATAGAAGTTGTTAATAGGGCTTTGGGAACATTGCTTAGGACAGTTTTGAGAAGAACTTAAAAAATTAGGAAGTTTGTTTATCCCATGTTTAATTTGCTTACAATATAATTGTTCATATCACTACTAATTGTTCTCTTTTTTTAGGTTGTTTATGGTTTTAACCCATTAACTCCTCTTAATCTTTTGTCTATGCCTAATGTTTCAGTTTTTAAATATAAAGAATGTTAAGCTAAGATAGACTATATAAAGAAGTTTCATGAAAGAGTCAAAAATCACATTAAGAAAAAAAAATGAAAGTTATGCTAAGCAAACCAACAAAGGGAGAAAGAAGGTTGTCTTCCAACCCTGGGTTTTGGTGCGCATGAGAAAAGAAAGATTTGCATAACAAAGGAAATCAAAACTTCAACCAAGGGAGAATAATGGCAAATCTGATTTGAGGATAAATCCTTCTCAAGAGGGAGAGAATGATGGGGATATGATCATGAGCAAAGATCCACTTGAAGGACTTGGATGACCTATAACAAGGGTTAGAATAAGGGAAGTAAAAGAAGTTCTTCAACAAATATTGTCCATATTATTTGAATACAAACCCACATCAAGGAGAAAATTTCAAAGTTGTGAATTATATCATGACCCAAATAGAAGAGGACTAATGCATCACTTTTATTTCAGTCTTTAATCCTTTGTAAAATTGATTGACCAATTTATATTTTAAGTTAATCAATTAATGAACTTTAGTTTGATTTTGTTTAAAATTATAATAAAGGGTCAATTGAAAACTTAGGCATCAACCTTTGGAAGACTAAGAGAATACATAACTAATTGATTTTTGATTGTCATAATTTTAGTTACAATTAGTCATTTAATATTCAATTTCTATGTCAATGGATCATTATTAGTATTTATTTACCTCCATTAAGTAGTTTTCAATTCCTAGATTAATTAATCATTATTAGCATTTATTTGTCTCTATTAAGTAGTTTTCCATTCTTAGATTAATTGATTATTATTAACATTTATTTTCCTTAATTGAATCTTTGTAACTTTGATGGTAAAATTTCTATATAAACTGAACCATTTTTATCAAAAATACAATTTAAGTTTATTTAGAAATATTAGAGTTTAGCTATTTTATCTTAATAAGTGTAATTCTCCTAAGTTCTTGAGTAATTCAAAAACTCTTGATCGAATCAAAGAACTTTCACATCCTTTATGAATTACTTCCTTCTTTAAGAAGAGTAATTCTTTCCTTTTACCTTTCACATTCATCATCTCTTGTCATTTCTCCATCAGAGGCTAAAAAATTTGATTCTATCTTAATTTATTTTATACTCATAATTTTCATTCTACTTATCCAAATTGAGTGTTGTATAAATGAAATTCATAACAAAAATTTTCACTTCATTTTTTAATCACCTTAATTAGAATTTTATAATTTGAAATATCAACCAGAGTTTTGTAAGTTGATATAACGTTTCTAAAATTCTGTCTAATCCTAAAATTTTCACCACTTCTTAATCCATCTTCTTACTAATTTCCTCCAAATTTCTAACCTTATCCTAAATCAGTGATCGTGCAAATGAGATTTATATAAGGAAATGAGTAAAAAATGTTGGGCATAAGAGGTGCACTATAGAAGTAAGAATGAACGACAAGGTCAACAAAGAAGTTTCACCCTGTTTCAAATCTTGAAATGGATAAAAAGTGATAAAATTCATGTAACTGCATGCAAGTTCCCTGTCAAACCAAGCCACGTCACTGTCAAACATAGTATTAGATAATACATTTCCTTCCAGAAGTTATTATCTATCTATTGATGCTAGTAGGAACCAACTCTTCTTTCATGTTTCAACTGAGCTATTCCTCTTGTTCTCGGAAGAACTTTGCTTCCTTTCTGCTTGCAGCGACCGGCATAATGATTCAAGTTTTTCTTTCTGATTTTTTGTTCTCTCCAATTGTTTCTTCAAGCGCTCACGCTGCTCAGACAATAATTTAGTAAATTTCATAGATTTGTCAATAAATTAAGAAAGTTATTTGATGATAAAAACAGGAAATAACAGTATGGGCAATGAAAATGCCAAGAAAAAGTTATTGTCCAATGTTCAATGAAATATAAATAAAATATGAAAAGAAACATTGTACATTTACAAGCCTAAAGTCAATATATAAATTTTTCAAAAATCATCACCCAAAAACATTCTGTCTGTAGCAATTTACAAACCTCTAGGTTCTATATATTCTTCAGGGGCTTACTTAACCTAGCATTATATTTTTTACAAACATTTCAATATGTATAATTATGTAAACTGAACGAAACAGAACCAGGGTTTACAAATTAAGTGTGTTGGAAGCTTTCATCCTGTGAAAAACAAAAGGGTTAGAGGTGGACTACCAATTCAACACGGATCAATTAGTTTTACATATATTCAATTCACTTAATGAAGCCTTGGCAGAGAGCTAAAAAACTGTCACGAGTAACAAACTGAGCATGATCCATATCTGTGCATCAGCTTAAAGGGTGTGATACGAAAAGTGGCACCATATAAATGTTTGAAACATGCTAGGGTATCCTATAATTTCTCCTGGTACATGCATATGTTAGTGTCTGTAACACAATTGAGGCCAACTAATCTCTTTATCTATGTTTCTCTTTCATAATTCTTATAACATGCTAAAATGGTTAGTGGTCAAGAACAGGAAACACAAGTTATATACCTCATCAACTAACTCTATAAGTGTAACATCAGACTTCTCAGATTTACTCTTCAAGAATTGATTCTCCTTCTTGAGTTCCTTGATTGATTTAGCCATCTGGTTGTTAACAACAATAAAGGAAAAGACAGAACTTTAGAATTACAGTCATCCGATGTATGATTCAGAAAAAATTACTCGAGTCTTGAACAAATAAAACATGCAAGAGAAATAATGTTTACCTTCTCAATCTCTTGTTTGAATGTTTCAAAAATCTCACTGCTCTTTGACAAAGCTTCCTGAAATTCAATGCATGTGTTACGCACGTATGATCATAATAGTATATGAATGGAGAGATAGCCTCAGAACATTGTAAAAAAGTGGTCTTGAGCAAGAAGCCAAGTCAAAGTCAGAAAAAAAAAACGAAAAGGAGAAACTATGTTGTACAGTTTAGTAAAATTTTCTGCAAGCAGTAACAAAAAATAAAATAAATTAAACTTATTCCTTAAGCTAATTAGTTTATAACGAGTTAAAATCAGCTTTTAGTATTGTTATCTAGACAGGGCCAAGATGTACACAGAAAACAAGTTATCAATGACAGGCCTAAAAGCAATCAGTTGAAAGGAGGATCATGTCAGCCAAAAAAAGATCAGAAAATAGTATGTACGTGGAAACAGGAACGATCAGTAGGCTTGCATAATAGAAGAACTTTTGATGGTCGTAGATAGTTCAGCTGGTAAAGTATGAAGTGAGTACAATGACCTGCTCAAGTAGGGAGAGGTTTAGGGAAAGGGGCAGCAGTAGACGGAAAGAGAATCAGATGATACAGAACTTGTACAAGATATTAAAAATTACTAATATCTTGGAAAAAAAACCCAGCACAAATAACTACAAATATATGATCTTACTATTTGTTCAATTGTAATGAACATAAAGCATTGAGGATGTGAAACCAAAGTCAGTTTAGTGTAAGACCTTTCCGAATCCAGCAACAAATTGTTTATCTCCACATCGAAGTGTTAAAAATTACAAGTATTTAACAAACCAGATCTTTATACAAACAATGAGCAAATTGTAGCAAAAGAGACTATAAATTCAAATTGTGACAAATAAAAAAGAGAGAATCGAAATAAAACCTGAAATTGTTGGAATTTTTCTCCGTCAGTTGTCAGCTGCAATCGTAAACTCTTTTCAGTTGCTAATAACTGAGATACTTGCTCTGCATATAGTTTCATCTGTGACTGTTCCTGAATCAATTTTTCCTCATGTTGCTTAATTTTTAAATCAGCAAGCTGTAGTTCCAAAGACTTTTGCTTCAACTGTTTCAAATACAACATTAAAGTGAATAAGTTCCAAAAATTAATAAATAGAACTATATCACCAATGTCAACCACAAGAAAAGAAAAACCATCACCTTCTGTGCATATTGTTGCTCAGAGAGTTCATACTGTTCAGCAAGCTGCTTTAGCTTGTTTCTTAACCTGTATTGAAATTGAAGGCAACTTATTTTATGCTCATCATAAATAAACAAACATTGCAGACATTTTATTTTCTCAAAGAGCAAATGGATAGTGGCTGTTCTGGGAGTTTTGGGAATTACTTATTTTTAATTCTCATTAATGTAAATCAATCTCAAATTATTGTAAATAAGAGGTACTGCTGAGTGCTTCTAACTCTCAAGCAATGCAATCAAATTCTATGTTACTCAACACAACAAAACACAATAAATGATTAATCAAAAACATGGTCAACAAGGGGAGAGGGGAGGGCAGAAGAAGCAGGTGTAGACAAAAGCAATATATAATTACTGTTGAGTATTATGTCATCATAAAATGATTTAATCATATAAGAAAATTCCAGGTTCCAAGATATTAACAAGAAAATTGCAAGCATTTTTTTGGAGATTTCCCCATGGGTCGCAAGCACAAATGGTTAATACCAACAAACCAGTTAACAGTAGAATAATCTGCCCTTTTTGCCCTAAATTGTAAAGAGTTTGATATCCAGGTTTTTCTTTCAAAAAGATGTTAAGAGTACATGTTTATATTCTAAGTAAAAGGTTGCAAACAAAATTACAATGTGAATAGCATTTATGAAAACACCAAAGTAAAAATTTACAGAGAATGTCGTCTGTAGTTATGGACCAAAAATATCAAACCAAACACAAATGGAAATGAGGATTTAGCTTAGTAAGGAAAAGCTAATCAATAAATTGTCTTTAGATTATCTTATCCAAAAGGCAGCAGGCAATAAAACACATGAAGTCTACCCAAAGTTTATTGAGAAATAGCAAGAAACAAAGCAATAGCACATATGGGAGAAAGAAAGCAACTCCAAGAAAATTAATAACCAAAATAATAGAATTTGCACTCAAGCATTGCAGAGAAACTGATAACATAAGCCTAGATAAAATACCATATGCCAAAATAAAATACTCAAGCATGAACATTTGTTATATACAGCTGAAACATTATATATTTGCCTATACATTATGGACAACTATAAAATCGATATTAAATTTGTCAGGGTCTTACATGTCATTCTCTTTAAGCTGAGTAAGGCAGTCATCCTTTCGCTCTTCAAGCTTATTGCTGACATCCTGTAGTATAGAGAAATTAGCATTAAATGGAATAAAAAGCAGGAATATTGAAGAAAACAAAATCATTCTGTAATCACCAAAATCATCTCAGAAGAAAACAAGCGTAAGCTAATGACATTATAATAAACACTGAAACATATTCTACCAACCTAGAGAATAATTGTTGTGCCAAATGATTATTGAAGGAAAAACATAACAAATACATTGATTTTATGGCTGTTTTTAGCTCATTTAAGTAAGATTGATAGATAATGCGTCCATTGTATCACTTGCTTTTCCATATAACTTTTAAATAGCTTTAGCGTTCCATTAATACCAGTTGACCATTCGCCTTCATTTAGTATGCCAAAAATTTTACAGTCAAAGATATTATTATAGAGAACAAAGGGTACCAGAAAGAGACAGATAAGGTATCCTCGACAACTAAGTACTATACCAAGAAAAGACAGCAAAAACAATATTTGAAATCCACACTACTGTGCAACCATCTCTGCATATCTGCCAAGAGATACTGATCTAAAGAAATACCAACACAGTACCAAAAAGATAGCAAGAAAAGATCCTCTTTTTATAGTCAGTCTAAAAGGAAGGAAGCATCCTTCAAAAGAAAATATTTCATTCCAACAAGTTTCAGCTTATTTTGTTGAGTATTAAATTAATACAATACAATTAATTTGAAATAACATGACTGCTTTCATAATCACTTAAAACCACAGTCCACCAATAGAATTTAACTAATGAAAGTATACCCAATGCACACTGAGCAGAATATCATACATTCTAATTTCAAGACAAGACAATGTCCAAACCTTGATTGCGTCTTGAAACTTGGCTGACAAGTCCAGCCGTAAGTTTTGCCCCTCAGTTGATACACGTTTGCATTCTTCCTGAAAATGATAAAAGAAATGTTGGTATTTTCATTAAAAAGCATCATTTATATTTTTAAGTATGATGAATCATAACCCAATCATGCTATTTCATGATAGTTAGAAACAGATGAAAAAAATATAATAAACTGGAGAAAAATTAAATGGAGCCATTTTCTAATGGGATGATATTTCTTCAGGATAGAAAATGATATTAATATTATGAAGAAGAGAGGATAAGAGCAACTAGGGCAGCGTTTCAAAACATGAACAACTCAGGAATGCAACAAGGCTTCCTGCCTAATCTCTACATATATCAGAAAATAGCAACTCCGTGTAACAGCCATAAAGAAGCATGAAAAAAAATACTGTGGACCATAACAAGTTCAGAGGAAAAAATATATTCTTAAAGATCCAAGATTCTGATCCACTTCAATCAGGTAAACAAAAAGACTACATTCACTGCATAATGCAATAAAATTAGAGCTTTAAATACTGCTAGAAAAACTATTATGACAAATCAAGTTGAACTGCCCCTAACAGGAAGGACACACTAAATGGTGACCAATCCCAAGAGAGGGTTTTGAACTTCCAAATGGGTCTGTCAAGGAACATTTTAAATGCTTGGGAGATAATACTTTAGTAGGGGGGAAACCAACCTTATATACTTTGGCATGCTAGTTATCAGAACTCACCTAAACTGAAGTATATTCTTAGTTTTATTAATTGGGGCCAGTTATTTTCAGCTTGGGTCTTTTAGTGGAGAGCAAGACAACACACTGATTTTCCAAAATCTAAAATTGTCAACTGTTTCTGTATTCAAAGGAATATGTTATCCTCTAGGCTAAATTTTTCACTACTCTCTCAAATAGAAGAACCTCTTTTATTGAACAAACTTAGTTCCAATCAGGGAGTTTTACTTCCCAGAAAAATTTGCATAAATCAACAGACCTCAATTGCATATAAGAAAGACAACATTAGAGTATCCCACTTGCACATCTAGGACAACTCACATAGTATAAATCAGTTTGAGAGCTAACAGTTCAATAGAAAATACCATCAGCATTTTATTTTGTCGCTGTAATTCTCTACACAATGACTCAAGCTTATCTCGGACAGCAAGAGCTGCAAAAAAAAAAAAGGCAACAGTCAATGAACAAGAACTAGCATCAATGTCACCACTGATTAGATGCTGCAATTTTTTTAAGATTCCAAAAACGTGAGTATTAGATATAGTATTTACAACGAACAGCGTCAAAACAACTCAAAGTCTACCAAAATCTCCAACAACCTAACCCACACCATAAGAAAAAAGTTGTTTCGATGTTTAAATGGTACTTTTAGAGAAAGGACTTGCAGACTACACTTTTTAGTACAAGAGAAATTGTACACATAAAATAAAAAGAAAGCCAATAGAGAATAATACAATACCAATAGAAGATATTATTTGATAGCAACATACCTGCATCTCTTTCTGCCAACACTTGTTGATAATTGAGTGTAAATTCTAAAAGCTCCTTCTCTGATTTCAGACTTCGCTTTGCACTTTTTCGCTTTTCACCAGTTTCCTGACAAATTAAGAAGCTCAATTATTCAGTCCCCCACCTAGATGTAATTTCATATACTCACTGTGACATGACAAAAGAAAGAAAGAAAAATGAAACATATTGGCTCATGTTGACCAAAATGAGATAAATATAGTTCATTCTATCACATTTCTAATTCAAATATAATATGTAAAAATATCCTTTTCTGCTTACTGAGACATTAAAACGAATGAGTTGAATCGATCAAATTAATGACTCAGCTCATTTTAGAATGTTAAGAAAGTTTCCTAAAAAGGTTTCTGAATATTGACCAAGCATGGTATTGGAGTCCATCAAAAGTATATTAGATTCTCTACTCAAGCCGTGATTGCACAAAACTAGCAGTGTCAACTGTTGTTTTTGTTTGATTTTGACGTACGCACTGAACACAACATGACCTTAACTATCTCAATATTATGAACTCAACAATACCTAAATTGTTCGATGTGGAACAATTATGATGCTCCATCAAATTTTTCTATTCAATATAACATAATCTAGCAACTAGCCCCAAGTATATTTACATTCAGAGTATATTTAACATACCTCCTTCACGAATAAGCTGCAATAAACAAATTAAACAGCTAAAGCATTACAAACTGTACTATCCTTCAGAAATTATGATGGATATCGATTATGAATTCTAAACTATAACTTGTTGTCCAAACAAGAATAACCTACATACTTGTCTATACCATTCTCACAAAGATAACCTAACATATGCAATTAATGATGTGCGTATATAGAAATTAACAGAGATAATTGACTAACTGGTTTTTTGTTTTTCGAAGAATTAACAGTCTCTGACGAGCAAACATTCTTTGCTGGCAATGCTTTGGTCTCCAAAGGTACAACAGTTGCTGCAACAACACAGCCACCAGGTCAAATACTCAAACAAGGAATAATTAGAAGACATCAGAAATTCAACATAGAGATCTAAAATTGTGTTTTAATAGGTTTGTAGTTGTGTGTAAGCACAAAAGCTAATCCACTAATTATGTAAATTTATAGAATTATTCCAACCATTTAGTAACTGACTACCTATAATATCAGTATAAGTGTCAAGCAATGCAAGAGAAATAAGAAATGTAAGTTTAAGAGATCATTTCATCTTTCCAATAGACAAATTCGTAAAATCGTCTTTTTCCAATTTTATTTTGGATGGAAATATTTTTAATCCTAAAAAAAGAGTTGCTTGATCAATAAACAAACTTATAGAATTGGACAGTTCAAAAGAAAGAAAAAAATTATCCATTATGCTAAGGACTCACACCAGCTAAGTATATGGTCAAAGTAATCCTTGTAATAATGACTAGGGCAAGTCGAACCCCACTCCTGAGCCACATTTTAAGATGAAGTAAACCTCCTCTGATCTCAATTCTAATACATTATGGTAGTGGGTCCTATCCCAATCCTAATATTTCAGTCAACTACAGTCCAGAAATGTCCAATACTGTCATTTCATACTAAAGCTGTCCAATCTCAACCATAAAGGGAGTATTAAGATCCCAGAACGGGTAGGTACGTGGTCAAAGTACTCCTTATAGTGAATCAGGCAATCCTCATAAGATGTAGCTTTTACAGTCAAGTTATGCCCAGTCGGTTCTCGATTTTAATAAGGTCAATATAAACTTTGCTGGCTATAACAATGAGAATACCTAAATTCCACAGAGGCCGTTTGAAATTTGAACTAGAATAGTAAAAGACAAGGAAGGATTACAAGGTTTTTCAGTCACAGCCAGCGCACACATACACACAAACAAATATTTTGCCTCCAATTTTGAAAGTCAAGTATTTATCAAACATGCTGACAAGTGCACCATCAGAATACACAGGCATTTTAGAAATCATTATGCACCCAGGAACTCTTAATTTCATTTAAAAGAAAATAAATATGCAAAGAAGAAAATTTTGCATTGGACATATACAAATAGTATCTATAAGTGAATGAAGGAGACTAATACTTAATAGTAAGTAGTCACAAAAAAAGAAACTTGTCTTTAGTAAAGATGAATACGTTACTCATGTAATTCCCATGAAACTAAAGAAATATTAACATGCAGTTACTAAAGGGGCACAAAATCTACAGAAAGGGGCACAAAGGCTTAGGAAAATTACATCCATCTGAACTTTGAGACTCTCCTTGTTGAGGCTCTTTTACCTCACAGCATCTGGATGGCGGACACTCAGGAACAGAAATAGCCGCAGGAGGTGTAATCTGTACACCTTCAGTCTGCTGCATACAGCTACTAGAGGAAATCTCTGCCGTGCAGTCTGATGCATCAAAAGTACGTGCCTTAGAGAGTGGAACACGAAAAGTTTTTAATTTCTCGCTGGTCTTGCTTACCATGATTGTTTTGAAACTCTTTTGCTCCCATGTCATTTGATAGTTCATTAGAATGAATAAGGTCAGATGAACCCACATCCTTCTTGTTATCCAGAGGCTTCTCATGTTCAGGAGTTGGAGTTGCAGGAGCAAGAGGCTCTGTAGTGCTCTCAACAAACCCATCTGGCAACGAATCAACTTCTGGAAGCTGATCTGCATCTGGATTCTGCATTTCACCTACATCTCAAGCAACCTTTCTTAGAATTATTTAACTAAAATTAAATGTTAAGTTGTTACAAAAATACTGGGAGGACAATTAAACCACAGTCACAATATAGCTTTAAAATTCTACTAGCATCTACAATAACATTGCAGATTTTTTGTATTGTTATTATAATTATAACAAGCAAAGATGATAGACTGTCGAGACCACCTAAACTAATTCTAAACTTCATCAAGGATTGACAACATTATTTCTACAAAACTCAGAAATCAAATACATTTCAAAAAAATTCTAACAAGTATAACAACAATATTGCATGAATCTGAAATCCAGACCCTTAATATATCAAACAAAGAAACGCCGTTAACAAACCCACAAAGAAAGCTAACAAAACAAACCCAAAAAAAGTTGTTGAAAAAGCAACCAATATATGAGGAGATGAATAATTTCACCCCCGTCATTTTTTAAAATAATAAAAAGAAAAAAGATTTTCCTCTCCGACACCGTATAAAACACGCCCGTCGTCGTTTGGACCAACAGATTGAAGATTAAAGAAAGTGGGCGCATTCAGTGCAAATAGCTCATTTTGGAACAATGAATGATGTGGGTGATTACGAGTTATAGTAAAAATGAAAACTTTAAAAGAAGAAGTGGAATCGGAAAAGGGGAAAATTGAAGGGAGTACCTAGCAGGGATAGAATATAGAAGTGTAAAACAATGAAGAAAATGTATTGTCCGAAGGGGCTTAGGAAGGAGAAGATCCAACAGTGGGTGTGGAAGTGGAGCTCCAGCGAGCACTTTAAAAACACCTGCTGCTTCGCTTTCTCTCACCAAATTTCGCCTTTGTTTCTTCTTTGTATAAATTCGCGATTTTCTTCCCAAAAAAACTGATTTAAAACAACATTACCCCCAAAAAAAATCTCTTTCTGAGTATTTATTTTAAATAGACCTATTTTTTACATTCATATCCAAATTGTTGGGAGCAGAAAAAGAGAGATTTCTAAATTTTAATTTTATGAAATATCATTTTTTTAATTTAAAGTAAATAAATCACTTTATCAAAATCTTAGAATTTCAATTTTTATTTAAATAATCAATTTTATCATAAAGTATTATTAAACTTTCATAATTATTTCTTAAATATTTTGGATAATTTTTTTCATATTTTATTCAATTATTAATTTTTATATTATTTTAATTTCACCATTTTTTTAAGTGAGTCAATTTTATTATTGTAATCAATGGTTAACATATCGATTATATATTGTGTCAGCATCAACCGTAGTTGAATTACTATCACATTTTAAAAAATGAAATTAATACTACTAAAAATAATAAAACAATCAAATATATTTAATAACGATCATGTCTATTAACTATTTATAACAACTTTAAGGAATTTTTATTAATATAATTTTATACTTAAAAAAAATAATTGATTTATACAATATTGACAGTTAGTAGTTTAATAAACCTTGAAGGACACTGACTTAAAATTATTAATTTTATTTTTATAATTAATAAGTTAAATCATTCATTAATTTCTACAAATGACTATATTTTTTAAAAGTTATTAGTTTATTATTATCTTGTATTAAAAATCAACAAATTTTATTCCGTATATTATTAGCTTTATTAATATATATATATATTTTATTTGCTATATTCCATGATGACTCTGGTCATCATTAGTTTCTAGAGTCACACACTATTTATAAATTTAAATAATGACAAATGTGTAAAATGAAAAACACAGTAAATGAAATCTTATAACTATCATTAGATAATCATTTTATTTTGATATATTCAAATCATATATAGTTGACGAAAGTTCATCTATTGTATCATAATTTTTATGTAGATGAGAACGTTTCCTTTGCTATGATGCATGAGTTTCTGGTGAACACTCTTATATCGTTCAATCATCAAGTCCATTTGCTAATTAAGCATGTAGATGACTATTCCTATAATTGGTTAATAACATTCTAATAAATTGTACTGACATGAATGACAGACCAAAAATTTAAAATAAGAACACGAAGTTGACATTCAAAAACCAGACGTGCAGCATAGGACTAGTCCTTATAACACACTGCAACTTACAAAGATGTAACTATTCTCACACTTATACAGAAACACATTATAACAGAAACAGAGCATAAAAATGAAAAAACAGATAGGCCTTGCCACCTTCGATCAAGAACCCAGTTCTGAGAACAAAAGTTGCGCGATGACGGAGCAAACCTGACACAGACACATAATCTGATAAACAAGTGCCTTACATGAAAAAAAGTACTACTACGAACAAGAAACCATTTATTGTAGTGATAGAAATAGAGATTTCTTGATAAACCATCCAGCACAATTCATTTGCCCTTCTTCTGTGCAGCCTTGGTGACCTTCGCTCCAGTGGGGTCCTTCTTCTCCACGCTCTTGATGACTCCCACGGCCACAGTTTGACGCATGTCTCTCACAGCAAAACGACCAAGTGGAGGATATTCGGAGAAGGTTTCAACCACCATTGGCTTAGTGGGAATCATCTTGACAAAACCGGCATCTCCATTCTTTAGGAATTTGGGCTCCTTCTCAAGCTCTTTACCAGATCGCCTATCAATCTTAGTCACAAGTTCGGCAAATTTGACAGCAATGTGGGAGGTGTGGCAATCAAGAACAGGTGCATATCCATTTCCAATCTGTCCAGGGTGATTCATGATTATAACTTGAGATGTGAAGTTTGCAGCCTCCTTGGCAGGGTCATCCTTGGAGTTTGAGGCAACAAAACCACGTTTCAGATCCTTCACAGCAACATTCTTCACATTGAATCCCACATTGTCACCGGGAAGAGCCTCGGTGAGGGCTTCATGGTGCATCTCCACGGACTTAACTTCAGTGGTAAGTCCAGTTGGTGCAAAAGTAACAACCATTCCAGGTTTCAAGACACCAGTTTCAACACGTCCAACAGGTACAGTTCCAATTCCTCCAATCTTGTACACATCCTGAAGGGGTAACCGAAGAGGCTTGTCTGATGGCCTCTTGGGCTCATTGATCTGATCAAGAGCCTCAAGAAGGGTTGGACCCTTGTACCAGTCAAGGTTTGTAGACCTCTCAATCATGTTATCTCCCTCAACCATAACTTTTTTTTCCTTCGTCTCCATTCAAAATACTATTCTGATAAACATATGGGACTGGCCTGACATCGAAGGTTTTCTTACACAATAAAATATACATTATCTTCTTCACAACAAGGCAGAATGTCTAAGTGCTATACCAACTCATCGGATTAACAATATGTACATGTTCATGTGCATATATTTCAAGTGCATGGAGATCAAGGTGTATATACCTTGTTACAGCAGCAAATCATCTGCCTCACACCAAGAGTGAAAGCAAGGAGAGCATGTTCACGAGTCTGTCCATCCTTAGAAATACCAGCTTCAAAACCACCGGTAGTGGAATCGATAATAAGAACAGCACAATCAGCTTGGGATGTCCCAGTAATCATATTCTTAATGAAATCCCTGTGTCCGGGGGCATCAATGACTGTGCAGTAGTACTTGGTGGTCTCAAACTTCCAGAGGGCAATATCAATGGTGATTCCTCTTTCACGTTCAGCCTTGAGCTTGTCAAGCACCCAGGCATACTTGAAAGACCTCTTGTTCATCTCAGCAGCTTCTTTCTCGAATCTCTCAATCACACGCTTATCAATACCTCCAAGCTTATAGATGAGGTGACCGGTGGTGGTCGACTTCCCAGAATCGACATGGCCAATGACCACAATGTTGATGTGAACCTTCTCTTTACCCATTAGTTCTTCAACCTGAAGCTAGAAAGAGCAAAATATGAGATTGTTTGTTTGCGGATTGCAGAAAACCATCATCAAATTCAATTATATGATTCATTATATTGTTTTGCTTAATTGATGGCCCAAGAGTAAAAGAATTAAAAATTATATACATGTGTGGAAAAAAATAATTTTTTAAAATATCTCACTATTTACAGTAAAAAAAAAAAAAGTCAACTCCTATATTTATATGCAACAATTAGTAAAAGAAATTCAAAAAGTTACTCTATTTTCACGCTATCGGTTAATAAATTCGATTTTAGCAGGCATATAAAGTCATAAGTCCCAAATCAGTTCATTAAAATACAAAAGAGAATTAGTTAAGGCACCATATTTAAATTAAATCTATACACTAAACATAAGTCTACGAATCAATAACATACTAATAATCCATGGATAGGAAGAGAAATGAGAAAGATAACGGTGAAAGAAACTGCAATAAAACCCTAGCTAGCCTGAAGAAGAGAAAGTGTGTGCGTAGAAGAAGTGGTTGATTAAGAAGGGTTTATGGACAAATCAAGAAGTGGTTGATTAAGAAGGGTTTATAGACAAATCAACCCTTGCGTATCAAGTCATATATATAGAACATTTTTTTAAGAGAATTTGTAAACAATACCTACCCGTGGGTAGCAAGTAACAAACCACAACCAAGTCTTCCTTTCACAATTCTCACCATCAATGTGAACACACTTAAATAGTATTAAGTGAGTATTAGTTGAGAATATTTATTTTATTATTTTTATTTAAATTATTTATTTTGAGATTTTTATTATGTTTTGATTTTTAAAATATTATTTAGAGAAAAAGATAAAGATATTAGATTATTATTTTGATTTAGAAAATTATGATAAATATATTATTACATTTAATATTGGTTGAAACAAATTATTATTTCAATTTAAGAAATTAAAATCAATACATGATTTTTATTCAATATATAAAATATATTATTATATTGGTTTAAGAAATATATTATTATATTTTTATTCAATATATAAAATATTATGAAAAATTTCATTTATATATATATATATTTAGGTAGTGTTAGTAATAAGAAAAAATATATATGAAAACAAGTATATATAAAATAAAGTAAAAAATATTCTTAATTGTCTAAAAAGAAAGTGAGACAAAAAAAAGAATATTATTTATTTTAAAAAATAATAAAAATTTAAATTTAAATTAAAGATTTATTTTATTAAAAAAATATCTATATATTTTTTAAAGTAATACATTTAAATTATCTATCTTGTTTTTTTAATAATATATATTTTGATATATAATTATAAAATATTTTTTATTATTAAATTATTATTTTTTCTAAAATTAGTTAAAATTAAATATCATATTATAAACAAATAAAAAATATATTAAATTATTTATTTTATTTTTATAATCACCTTATATTTATAATATTTTATTAAAATAATAATTAAATATATACATATATTAAAATTATAAATATGAAAATAATATTTATTTATTTATTTTAAATAACTTTATGAAATAACAATTTTTTTTATTTAATTTCTATTCATAAATGATAGAAAAAAACGTTATAATAAAAAATTATACTTTTTCATATATTTTTATTACCAAACAAAATAAATTAATATTTTCCAATTTTTTATCTACATTTGTTATTTTCCAGTCCAGATTTTCACCTTATTTAATTTTCAAAACCCATTGTATTAACTTTTCAAAACATTTTTTGTAAACATTAAAAACGTGTTAAAAGTACGAGTATTTTTTTTTATTTTGCAAAGATATTGAACGTGGGACTGACATTGCTGAATTAAGACTAAATGTTAAATTTAAATTTTATGAATATAAAAATATGATTTTGAAAAAAAAACTATTAAATAATTAGCTAACTTTTTAACAAAAATTAATAATGAATAAAATAAGTCATAATAATAATATAGTTACCTAAATCTATTTTAATACATGAAAAAAATATATATCAAAAGAAAAAGATGAAACAATTATTAAAGTATAAGAGAAATATCAAACACTAGGTAAGGATTAAAAAGAATAAAGTAAACTTTCATCACGTCTGTTCGTAAAATAACAATAAAAAACAATTAAAATAAAAATTCATGATGATGTTTACAAATTGATATAAATTAGATTAAAATACCAGTTTAATTTTTTTTTCTCTCAAGAAGCTAAGGAGTTATATATATATATATATATATATATATATATATATATATATATATATATATATATATATATATTATAAATAATATCTCTAAATATAATAAAATATATCATAAATTTTAAAAGAAAATACATAAAAGTTATAATAATATAATTAACATCGAAGTAATAAAATGGATCAATCTTATTATCTTTTAATTAATGTAATCTTTTATCCACGGAAGTTATTGATTAATCATTACAATCATGATAAATTATAGAATTTGACTTTGACTTACCAACAAACTAATGGAATAGTACGTAATCTAAATTTTTTATATGCAATTTAAAAAAAATATTTTAAATTATATTAATATTTTAAAAATTTTATTTGATAAATTATAAAAATTACTAAATATTCATATTAAAATATTAATATATAATTAACAATTCAAATATAATTTATTAATATTTATCATTTAAATTATAATAATATAATATATTTATATATTCTAATACCATATTTAACTTGAAAAATCATCTAATCTATTTTATCATTAACTTGTATAATTTTAATTTTTTTTATAAATGGTTATAATTCGGTTAAATAATATGAATAAATAAACCTTGTAACTTTGTAACAATTTATAAATTCGACTTTAATATCTAAAATAAAATAAAAAATCATGAAGTTTGAGAAAATATGTGTTTAGTCGAGAAACACTAAACTATACAATTAAAATAATTTAAATAATGTTTTCAAATACCAAATTTGCTGTTTAAATCACTAGTACACTTGCAAGTGTAAAATATATATTTTAAAATAACTATTCACGCTCTTAAAAACTAAAATAAAATTTATACAAATTTTGAGGTTTTGAAAACATATTCAAGAAAGAAAAAAAATAAAAAAATAAAAATCTAGCTGTTTTAGATCAAGCTAAAAGATAGAAATAAAAATAAAAATTTCAAAACTAGTATATATATAAACAGGGATGTTAAAAATCAAACCGATAAAAAAATATATCTATAAATTAATAAAAATTTATAATAAAAAGAATTTAAAATAGATCAAAATACCAAAAAATAGATCAAAATACTGGAAACTGATTAAAATTAATATTTTAACAAAATTTTATCATTTTTTTATAAATAACACAGTTTAATTATATATCTAAAATTAATTAACAAATAAATATATATAATAATGTATTATTTGAATATATTTAAAATAATACATATAATAATTAACAAAAAAATACGCTATATGTTTTTATTTTAAATTATTTAATAGTTTTTACTATAATATTATTTTTAATTTTATATTATATTAAAAATAAATCAAATGAAATCAAATTTCAATTTCAAGTATAATTTCGACAATTAGTTAGTGAAAAAACAAACTTAATTCATATAGGTAGGTTACCGTATGAAATACCAAATGAAACATATAAAGTTCTATTATAGATATTTTTATTATTATAATTATTATTTTTTAATTATAATAATAATAAAAAAATTATATAAAAATTTTGTTATTATTATTTATAATAATAATAATAATAATTAATAATAAGATAATAATATCATTATCTTATTATTAATAGTAGAATAATATTTATAATTGTTATTAATTATATTAATAAATATAAAATAATTTTTATTATTTATTTTATTATTAATTATAATAAAAATAATATGAATAAAATAAAATGGTATGTTGATGTTCTTTTAGAGGTTAACATTGAGTTTTTAAAAATAGGTTGGGATATCCATATATTTATGGTGTGGGTTTTGGTTTGATCCCTCATATATTTTGTATTTTTTTTATATTTGTGTAAAAATAATTACCTCGTATATTTTGTATTTTTTTCTTTATTTTTTATATTTGTATAAAAAAATTAATATTTGGTGTAGGTTAACATGATTAAAATATGTTTTACGTTAGGCGGTCACATATAATCTTATTAAAATAATATATAAATAAAATAAATAATAATTAAATATATTTAAGTTATTATTATAGGTTATAATAATATTAATTTGTATAATATAATTATAATAATTATTAAAATATAATAATTAAATTAATATAAAATTATAAATTTATTATTATAAATAATAATAACAAATTTTTATTACATAATTTAATTATTATTACAATAAAAAAATATTTACATTATTAATATAATAATATTATTAATAATTATAATTTTTTTAATATTATTAATAATAAATAATATAATAATTATCAGTTTAATAATAATAATATAAATTTTAGTTTTATTATTATTTGTTTTATTAATAATATGAAAATTATTATTAATTATAATTATAATAATAATAATAATAATGATAATAATACTATTTTTAAATAAATTTATATAGAAATTATGTTATCTAATATGGTTTGTATTTAAATCTAAAAACTAAATAATACATTTTTAAATTATTATACAAATTATTTTAATGTATAAATTATTTACTATGTTAATATGTTTTTTTTAAGTATATGGTTATTCGCATTTTGTAATTTTTTAGATGATTAAAATCACAATAATTATCCAACGGAATAAATATTTGGTTTTATTATCTACATACACGATAAAAAACAATAATTATTTTATTTATTTATTTATTTATTTTCTTCTATAATTTTTCTAATAATTTAAATTATAATCATATATATATATATATATATATATATATATATATATATATATATATATTATTGCCGCCTTCTTATTATAATGCAAAATTTATAACTTGCTTTTGCCATTTTAATGATCTTTCAGGAAACGTAATAATATTTTTAACATTTTGAAATTCATCAAGTGGAAAACTTTGATACTGTTTTTTTTTTCAATAAAAACTTTTTTTTCTGGAAATAGAGTTATATATATATATATATATATATATATATATATATATATATATATATATATATATATATATATAAGAATGAGAAAAACAGAGGAAAAAAGACTATAAAAAATTATATTTATTATTGTACTATTTTTATGTATGAGTTGAGAAAAATAATTATTAATACTCATCATCAATGCATGTTATATTAACCGATAAATATTTTGCATTATGCATTTATACGCTGTTAATTATACCTTGCTCTCACGTTAAATTTCAAAGGAAAGTTTTTGTTATTAATTGGTTGCTTTTAAATAAAAAATAATACAAATTATCATCTCATGAATAATAATTTAGATAAAGAGATAATATATTGCTTGAAATTAAAAAAAAAAGTAAATAAAAGAGATAAAAAGTCATTTGTATAATTTTTATATATGTATTAGAAAATAAAATAATTTATAAAACCCCTTTCACTTCAATTTCTAAAAACAAAAAAATTAACTTGTGATAAAATATTTTTTACCTATACAAAATTTGTTCTAATTTTTTTTTTATGAATACTTACAGTTTTTTTTTCAAATATACTCTTTTTATATGTCATATTATTTAATACATGACTTAGCTCCACTTATACATACACCATCAATTTTGTATTTTATGGTTTCGGCTGAGTTAAAATTCAAATTTATGCATTATTATATCGAACACTCTTAAATTTGTGATTTTTTTTGTTTAAATTGCAAGAGAGATATATTCATAACTACAAAATTAAAAGTATTTTTCTCACTGCTGCTAAAATATCTTATTATTATAAAAATTAAGGATGTTTTGTTTTTAAATTATATATATATATATATATATATATATATATATATATATATATATCATTCCATGTGTATCTAGTGAAATTATAAATAAGAATAAATCAATAAATTTCTATTTTATTAATTATCCAATTAAATGATAATCTTAATTTCCTTATTTTTAACAAATACTTGAAATTTTAATCAAACAGCGAGGCTAGCAAGAAACTCACTATATCATTATTAAAATCTTATTTTATTATTCAAAATAATTTTTTAAAATAAAAATTTTTATCCTTATAATTTTATATATTTGTTACTGATAAAGTATTTTAAAATATTGTTTAGTTTTAAAATGTTACACGTTTTTACAAATTGATTCAGATCTTATGAAAAATAACACACCAATACTTGCTAGTATTAAGTTTTTAAAGAGTTTAATGGATATTTATTACTAATAAACAATTATTAGTATATTTGTTAAGATAATTATTGTAAAAGTCATTAAATTTACCATATATAGTTGTTTTACTTTAAAAGTTAAGCTATCAATACACAGTATTTTCTTTTTTAGGTTCCATATTTTAAGAGAGATTTACATTTTAATTAGTGCATTGTGATTTACTGTATACTTCTTTTAAATCCTTAGCTGAGATGATATATTTTCATGAAAATGATTTCAACATAAAAAGATAAAGTCAAAGCTTAATTATGTTTTATATATTTAAAAACCATGCGTCACTGTTCATAAACTAAGGAAAAGTCACACAAACACTATATCTTACAGAAAATCCATTAAATTCCTCTGACTTAAGAACGTTCTAATAATTTCATTTGACGCGGTTTGAACAATTTTATTTAAAAATTGAATTCTAGAAAAGTATATATATTTCCATGCAGTAAGATTAAGAATTTTCCCAACCTAAATGTACCTGAATTAATTACAATTTCTTAACAAAATAATGTAAACAACATATATATCATATTAATTAATTAAAGTATTTAAATTTTGAACGTAACTAAATAACTTATCTAAACTTAATGCGTATTATATTATATTTATAAATTTAACTAAGTTGTACATGTTACGCTGGACCAACCCAATTTTGTTGTATCAATAAAATCTTAATACTAGGTAATATTTAACTTGAAAATAATTATCTACTGAAATACTACCACATTCCTTAATTTCTCAATATGATTCTATACTAATGAATCACGTTATCATTAACAAAATATTTAATGTCCTAAATGGTTGAACTGGAAAAGCAAACAGCATTCCCAAATTGTGGGGCATGTTTTCTTAAGTTTCAAATGGTAAATATTTGGATCATATATGAATAAATATATATATAACCAGTCACATGGATAACAATTAGTCATATCAAAACCAGTGTTTGTCCCCACAAAACAACAAAAAACAAGTCAATATGAATGCACATCATTGAGTGTAAGCAGAAAAGAGGAAGAGTGTATAAACTGCTTTGCTGAACATGCCGGCTCCACATACATCAACAGTGCCAAATATCTCATAAATTAAGTGCCTCCATGAGACCTTGGTTTTGACTTCACACACAAGGTGCCAAACACAAACTTAACTCAGACATGTGGACACAACCTACAGCAGCCTCCATTAAACTAATAACAAAATTCTAGAATCAGAGAATTGTTTTATCCCCATGCATATGTATAGTTTCATCTAGAAGCACTCTGAATAATGATCAATATTATAAGACCTCCTTTTGAGCCTGCTCTTCTAGATGGTTCATCAATCTGTTAAATTCGAGTGTCTTTTTTATCTTTTTTATTTCTTTTCATCTAGATGATATAGACTTTATGTCTGTATCAATACCTTTAACTTCTCTCTCTCCTCTCTAAATCTCTTCCATATATATTGGCAAGATTGAACAGATCAAGACACTCACAAGCAGAAAACAAAACACTTAGAAAATTATTATTCACTCTCTGTGTTTATTATATATTCCCTTTTGTTTCTTTCTTACAGAAAATATACCGATGGCGGTTAAAGAGTTTCACTCAGATCAAGAAGCAGGAAATGAAGAAAGCACCCTACTGCAGCTAGATCCATACGAAGAGGAAGAAGAGACCCTCTCTCTTTGTGACCTTCCTATTTACAGTGGCTCCATTAATTCAGCTAAATGGGATGGTGATTTCTCAAAAGAAGATGAAAAAAGCTTTGGTGATGACGATGATAATCTGTTCGAGTTCTTCAGTGAAGAATTCACCACTTCAAGTAAGAGTGCAGTTGCAGAGAACATAATCTTCTGCGGCAAACTCATTCCCTTCAAGGATATTCCTCCACGTGTTGATGAAAGCCACAGCACTGCACGCGGGAATGTGCAAAAGGGTATTGCAAAACGCGGTTTAAAGGGTTCAAAGAGTTTTGCATGTGACTACACGTCGATGGGGAAGGTGTCGCTGGTGAGGAGCACCACCAAGTCCAGGTGGTTTTTGTTTATGTTTGGGATGTCCAAGTTGTCGAGCACTACTGAGATGGAGCTGAGGGACATCAAAAGCAGACAGAGCCGGAGGGAACCGGCGGCGATGTTTCCGGCGACGGAGGACGGCGAAGAAGATGCCGTGAAGGGGAAGAAGAGAAGCTGTAAAGGGATGTGGAAGTTGTTGAAGTCAATCACCATGGTCTTAGGTTGCCGCAGTAGTAAGCTTGCAAACGACGTCGTAAAGGCTGCTTTGGTGTGAATTTTCAACATCACACACCAGCCTCTACAACATGCACCTGCTTCATGAGTTTAATTTATATACACTATTATATATTAAATGGTATTTCATCTTGTTCTCATTATAGAAATAGAAAAATGTGGTAAAATGATAGAGCATTATTAAATATATATGTGGGTAAAAATATTGTGCATATGAATTAAACTCAAAGATTCAGTTAATTAGTTACTCCTATATATAGATAAATAAAGAGGTGAGAGAAATTGTGTTTGTGGTTAGTTGATCATTGTAGCCATCAAGGAAAGAAAAAAGAATCGACGTTCTTGTCTTGTGCTTTTTTGCAGAAACTAACGACTTTTGTTCTTCTTCTTTTTGGTCTCACAAAATTATCTCGAAAGTCAAAACACGCGCAAATCGAGATTCATGGTTATATTTAATTCGGTCGTGAAAATTGGTAAGAAAGCCATTCACGACCAAATAAATAAGCTACTTTTAAAATGTTTTTATACTTACGAACAAGATAAATAAATTTCTTTATTCATAAGCTAAAACTAATTTATTTGTGGGCTACTTCTAAAAATGTGTTTATTGTTTAACTTTGTTAAAATCAGTTTTCTAATTTATGCATAATAGTGTAGAAATTACATTTTTTTTTTGTCAAACAGGTCCAAAATGTGCATTATGTGAAATATTAATTGAATAGAATCACGCATGGATTACTGTAATTAAAGAAACTAATAATCTCATTTAATTAATTTATGATAGATGTTACTTCTCAGTTAATTCTAACCATCAATACCTTTTTTTTTTATATATATTTTCTGTTCATGACAACATTAATTATTATCACTGCTACAGATATGCCTTTCAACGTCGGTTATATAAGGCTTTCAACGTCGTTTATACAACCGACGTTGTATCAGGCGACGTTGAAAGTATACACTTTCAACGTCGGGTATAGATAACCGACGTTGAAAGTTTAGGCTTTCAACGTCGGTTATTCATACCCGACGTTGAAAAGTGTATATTCGTCGCTCAAGCGAGTACAATCGTCGCTCAAGCGAAATGGAACCCGAGAGTCCCCTTTGTTTGAAGCTATCGTCGCTTAAGCGAGTACACTCGTCGCTCAAGCGAGATGGAACCCGAGAGTCCCCATTGTTTGAAGCTTTCGTCGCTTAAGCGAGTACACTCGTCGCTCAAGCGAGATGGAACCCGAGAGTCCCCTTTGTTTGAAGCTATCGTCGCTTAAGCGAGTACATTCGTCGCTCAAGCGAGATGGAACCCGAGAGTCCCCTTTGTTTGAAGCTTTCGTCGCTCAAGCGAGTACAATCGTTGCTTAAGCGAGTACGTGTTTACTACGTCGGTTATGGTATGAACCGACGTAGAAAGTCTTTTTTTTTTTTTAAATGGACGCTTTGTTTATACAGGGTACCCAATGTTTGTATATATACATACCTGCAAATTTGAATACAACACAGGCAGACAATGTACAAGATATAAACAATTGAATGTGCATCCAAAAATAAAATTGTATCCAAAATTATAGTGTATCCAACTACTTATCTACCAAATACACTAACTACTAATCTAACTAATAAACTAACTAGTAAAGTAACTAAAGTAACTACTAAACTAACTACTAAACTAACTACTAAACTAACTACTAAACTAAGTACTAAATTAATAACTAAACTTGCCTACTTCTAACTTTAACAAACTTATCGGCCCATGTGTTTCTAATATCGTCAATGGTCTCTATGGGCAATGCTTCCCTGTCTGAAAATACCTGTTACAAGAAAAAAGATAATTTAACAGAGTATCCAATGACACAATACTTGGGTCTTTTATTGAATACTAAATTTAAGCAAACCCGATTCCATGTATCCTTAATCTTGCTAACAACAATCAGCCACATCCAAGTGCATAACATAATATCCGCACTCATAAGATCCTGGTTGCCTATTACACTACAAAAAATAATATATTAATTTGACATATAAAATGAATGATATAATACATTAACAAAAATGACTTACATTAACAAAAATCCAATCTGAGTCGTGCTTTTGCTTGTGTGTACTCCATCTTGTATTGCAAACCTTAAATGCACTCGTGCAATACAAGATATAATGAAACAATTAAGTAACAAAATAATTAATAATTGTTTAAATTATTATAAGAATGTGTACCTGTTTACAATGTTTTTAAGATCTGCATCAGGTTTCTTGCCCAGATGAGCGTGAACCAAGCCACAACATTCCGCTTTGGGCAAACAACCAACAACTGCCAATGATTTACGCTTACATTACAAAAAGTTAGGATAATACAATACACTATAAAATTTAATGCGAATAATTTCATACGCTTAAATACTTACCGATGGTGGTAAGCACCCAAGTAAACTTTCTTCCTTGACTTCATCATCCAATTTTGGATGTATATTTGAACTTCTTCTCTCTTGTTTCCCGATTTTTGTATGGATTGGGGCTCAAAAAATCCATACACATCTTGGGTGCGTTGTTCCTCCGACAATTCATTCATCATCCTAAAGTAGCCAGTTCAATGTATATTAAATATGACGATAACTTCAAATAATATAATTAGTAAATAAAAATAAATACTTACATTGTCCAAAATTGTAACACTGCTATGTTTAGACACTGATTGCCAACTGCTATCTCCACAGCATCGGTGTGGTCAATGTAAAGGGGAAAGTGCTTATTGTCTACCCCTAACATATCTAGATGACTCCAATATGGAAGGTTAAAAAAAATTGATCTCTTTTTCCACAACCTTTTATCAGACGACTGTTTTTTAGTCTTTCCAAAGACAACATTAATGTTTCTAACCCGTTCATAAACTTGTTCACCAGTTAAAGGTTGTTTGGCAATTTTATCTTCCTGCTGACCATTAAAAGCTTTCTTCAATCTTCGATATGGGTGGTTATGTGGAAGAAATTTTCTCGTGCCTATTATACACAGCCTTTTTTCCATGCTTCAATTGTAGAAAACTTGTATCTTCCTCACAAATAGGACAAGCATGATGACCCTCGACACTATACCCACTCAAGTTTCCATATGTCGGGAAGTCATTGATAGTACAAAATAACATTGCATGTAACTTGAAGCTCTGCTGTTGATATGCATCAAACACATCCACTCCTTCCTCCCACAATAGCCTTAAGTCATCTATTAACGGACTTAGATAAACATCTATGTCATTACCCTACTGTCTTGGACCCGCAATCATGATGGATAACATCACGTACTTGCGCTTGAAAATCAACCATTGTGGAAGGTTGTAAATCACTAAAAGAACTGGCCATGAGTCGTGATTACTCGGTTAAGTTACCAAAAGGATTCATGTCGTCTGTGGCTAGTCCAAGTCTAACATTTCTTGCATCACTGCCAAAACTTGGAAATAGGCAGATCAATTTTCTTCCACTATGGAGAATCTGCCGGATGACGAAGCAATCCATCACGTTTTTGTGCAGCTTGAATGCCATATCATATTCTTGGCATCTTCTCCATTGGCAAACAATCGCTTCAATCTTGGAATAATTGGAAGATACCATATAACTTTTGCAGGAGGTCTCTTTCTATCAATACATTCGCTATTATCATCCTTGTCTTTCAATTTGTAACGCGATACACCACATCTTGGACACTCATGTAGGCTTTCAAACTCTTTTCTCGTATAATACACAATCATTAGGGCAAGCATGTATCTTTTTATACTCGTAAACCCATTGGACAAAGTATTTTTTTGGCTTCATACATACGATCGGGCAAGGTGTTATCGCTTGGGAGCATATCTTTCAAAACTTCTAGTAACTCGGTGAAACTTTTATCACTCCAACCAAATTTGGCCTTCAAATTCACCAATCTCAATACAGCTGACAATCGCGTGAATGTTGTACATCCAAGCATACAGAGGTATCTCTGAATCTATCTTCAATTTATCATAGACAAGCAAGCATGTGCTTGCGAGAAAATTCTCTTGACCTACATCACGAATCATGTCTTCTATTCGATCTTCCATTGTCATATCCTCCTCTTCCTCGACTTGTGTTACTATTGGTGTATCAATCACTTCACCATGCCATGTCCATAGGATATAATTCTTCATTATCCCATCACATAAAAGATGTTCCCGTATTGTCTCTAGTGTGTGTACTCTCCCATTAACGCAGCTTAACGCATGGACAATACAATTTTCCATTAACCTTGGTGTCATTGTGTTCGGCAAATCGCAAAAATTCTTCAACTCCATTCTCATACTCTTGTGAAATACGACTTGCATTTACCCAACTTCGATCCATTTTGGAATTAGAATCTACAAATGAGAAACCCATAAAACGATTATTACTAATAATCGTTATCTCTAATGAAATCTATACCAAAGTAGATTAATTTGTAACGAAATTTCAACAGAATTTCGTCTATTTTTTGGTCAAAACCAAAATTGTATAAATTGAAATTATAGAGTTTTCATTGTTACTACCATCACTTATATAACTACATTGTTATATGTAGTTTTCAAATTCACACTTCATGATTAATTTCTAACAAAAATCCGACAGAGTTTCCTTTGTTTTTTGGCAACAATTTTAAATGACACAGTGAAACCCGACAATAAAAAGCCCCACGGGCATATTCAAGCAGTTCAAGTATAATTGTACACATCATCAATACATTGAAAAAAACTATAATATGACTAAGAATTGAATCAACAGCTAACGGCAAATGACTAACAATCTCTACCTATGAAATGTAGTAAGTAAAATTGTATGACTTTGCCCAACAAATATAAGTGCAACAACAACGTACTCGTGGTTTAAGGCAGCGATGAAGGTTCGCACCACGTAGAAACGAGAGCAGTCACGCACCGGGGTGGAGGTGGAGGATGCAATGCGGCGTTAGGGTCGAGGCCGTGGTGAGCGGACAATGCAATGTGGGTGGAGGCTGCGGTGGGGGTGGAGGGTGGGCGACTAGCGTCGCGGTGGGGTGGAAGCCGCAGGTGGGGTGGAGGTGCTCTGCGGCGGGGTGTCACGCGGTGCGCGGTGGCGACGTGAGGGAGGGCGTCCGGAGAGTCCAAATGACGGTGGTAGGTGGTGGCCGCGATGCTTCGGAGAGTAAGAGGAGTGGGCGCGATGTCGGAGAGTAAGGGGAGATACAAAAATGCATATGGTAGCCTATTCAAATGGGAAAACGGGGTTTCGACGTCGGTTATACCCACACCCGACGTTGAAACTCGATTTCCATATGTTTTAATCGATTGAAACGAGATTTAATCGATTAAAATAGTTCTGATCGGTCATAACTGGATTCTGATCGATCATCCTGACCCTTTAAGAGATTTTAATCGATTGAAACGTGGTTTTAATCGATTGAAAACCTTCTGATCGCTCATAATTAAAATCTGATCGATCACATTCGATTCTGATAGGTCATATTTGTATTCTGATCGGTCATAATGAGTTCGTAAGGGTTTTCAACGTCGGGTGAGGGCATAACCGACGTCGAAAGCCTACTTTTCCACGTCGTGCATGCTAAAACGACGTAGAATGTGTCAAAATTTGACTTTCGACGTCGGTTGTTGACCAACCGACGTTGAAAGCATGTTCAACGTCGGCTAAAATGTAACCGACGTTAAACAGCGACGTTGAAAGTATATTTTCTAGTAGTGTATTTCTATTTATACTCCCAAGTATTACCTACTAATTTAGATATATCAATTTATTACAATATATCAATTTATTACAATATTTATAATTATTTTTATTTCTATATCACAATATATATAATTAAAATTTAGCTAAAAAAACATAAATATATTATAATAATATAAATAATATTATCTTAAAAGTTAAAAATGACTCTTAATAAAAAGAAAGAGATCAGAGTATAAAAAAAAAAAATCTATGGCGATGGGTTAATTTTTTAACTATTTTGTAGTGTCTACATTCCTCTACGAGTTTTCTCTAATATTTTTGACTATTTTCTTTTTAATTACTTTTTATACACAATTTTTACCATTTTATTTTTATTTTTAATAACTAAATTTTAATTAAATTAACTAATTTTATTATTATAAAAAGTATGGACATAAACACTATTACTATTAATAAAGGATTGTTTTTTTTAACTATTTTTTTATATATTTATTTAGATTTTACCATATTTGGTAACTGTTTCTCTGATTTATTTTATAACCATTTTTTACACAATTCTTACATTTTTACCATAATATTTTAGTAATGGTGTAATAACTTTTTTTATTATTATTATATCAACTAATTTTTATTATTATGTTCCACAAGTAACACAGAAAAGTCAACATATGTAGACATATACGTTAAGATTGTTTTATTTAAAAATACATGACTCATATTTGTGTAATAAAGGTAGATCGTTGAATACTAAAAATTTGACGTATTTTGAAAACATGGCATGAAAAATAATTGTTGTAATATACTAATATTTAACTCACTCCGAGGATACCTAGGAATATACTATTTATAAAGGGTGGACCAAACCAACCGTTATGGTTGGAGATCGTTTGCTTCCAAACCCAAAATTGTTTAACTGTTTCTTTTCATTATGTCCAGGTTTGAATAATTTTCAATAAAAATCTTATAAGCTGAGTTGTAAAAAAAGGGACATTTATAATTGCTTAATCTAGAAATTGACATTTTCATCAAATAGGAAAAGAATTATCCGTTTTCAATTTTTTTTAATATATGATCACCAAATTATTGGAATTAGTTAACAAGTCAAGTAATTAACGGTTTATTATTCAGAAATAAAAAGACTTAAAATGAATGTGAGTTGGAATTTATTTATATTTTTCATTTGGAAAAGTAAAACTAAAAATCCAAGACCATGAGGAAAATAGACAGCGAGAGTTTGTTATTTCGTTAAGATTTTGTTTTTTCTTTGTTTTGTTTTGGTACGCTGTTATTTATAATTATGAGCGTTAAAATTAGGATTTTCGCATTCCGTGTAGGGCCCCACTTATCCTGACACCCAATCCTTGCTGTAATTGATTCATTCATCGTTGAAGTTTTCTCCTTTTCCTCCTTTTTGTCCTTTCTTCCTCTTCACAGGGAATGTATGTACCTTAATTTGCAGAGAGTTTTGTGATTCTTTTGCTAAGGTGTTTGGAATGTGAAACATTTTGGTTTTATCCTCTTTCTTGTGCTTTTTGTCCCTTCTGATCCATGTTTTTGTACCTTTTGAATCATGATGTGTTATGTGGCTTTGATGGTTTTTGAATTATGTTATCTGGGTTCTTCTCATTCTCCATTTTGTATCTTGCATTCTTCTGTTCTGTTTGTTTCCAATGTAACCGGCTGTTCACAGTTGGTGCTTTTGATTTTGTTTTTGAACTTCTGATGGCGTTTTGAATGATGTTTATGGCTTCTTCCTCGTTTGATCATCATTCCCATTGCATTAATGAATCCGAAGAAACTTATTGGTTTTTATTTGAACAGTTTTTTTTTTTCTAGACAGTTTCGGTTTGTAGTGCTTTTCATTAATGTGTTTTGGATGAAGTTCTGTCTTCTTTAACAATTTGGTCTGAATTCAACGTGCAGTAAATTTGAACACATCAGAATTTACTTACTTCTTTCACAACTTTTTTTCATTTATTTTCTTTATGTTTGAATGAAGTTTGGTCATTTTATGTTATTAATTCAAATCTATTTCTCATAATTTTGCTAGACAAAGGAATTGCACATGGGGAGGAAAGGGTGGTTTTCTTCAGTGAAGAAAGTTTTCTTTTCTGAATCCAAAAAGGATCAGGTTTGTGAATAACTCCTGTTACATTGCCTCTGACATCAATAAAAGAAAAAAGTTTTCCTGAAATCGGATACTATTCTCATGCAAAACAATTTTGTTTGTTCGTATATAACAGAAACATCCTCATCCTCATCGTCATCAACATCAACAACAACCACAACCACAACTTCATAAGTCAAAGTTAGGATGTTTTGGGGCTTATCACCCAGAGGATCTAGAAGGGGCACCGATTGCCATTGTTCCATCACTTCCTCCTAGAAAAGACACCACAGCAAGAGGTGTAGCAGAGAATGAACAGAACAAGCAAGCCTTTTCTTTGGTTTTGGCTACTGCTGTGGCTGCAGGGGCTGCTGTGGCTGCAGCTGCGGAGGTATCTCGTCTCTCAAACACGCCTCGTCAAAATGTGACAGTGAAACAAGAAGTGGCTGCTATCACGATTCAAACAGCGTACCGTGGATATTTGGTATGGACTTTTACCAAATCCTAATTATTTAGAACAATGCTACACAAATGAAATAACCAATAACATAAAGGTTCATGCCATTCAAAAATCATTTAGTTTGTTTTGTTGTGGGAAGAATTTGTATCTGTGCTGCAACAACATTGAACTTCTGAGAAATTTTTGTGTAATAATCGTTCTATGTTGTGGGGGTTTCAGGCAAGAAGATCCTTCCGTGGCTTGAGAGGTTTGGCGAGGTTGAAAACATTGGTGCAAGGGCAATCTGTTCAAAGGCAAGCGGCTACTACCTTGCAATGCATGCAAACTCTTTCACGGTTGCAGTCTCAGGTTCGTGCAAGGAAGGTCAGAATGTCTGAGGAGAATCAGGCTCTTAACCGGCAACTACAGCAGAAACGTGAAAAGGAAATGGAAAGATTGCAAGCTAATGTAAGCACTTTGAGTATTTGTATGCAAGTTATAGGGAAGACATCAATTAGTTATGCAAATACGATTGTGATGTATATTTGTCACAAAGAATGTCGCTTGTATAATAATGCTTCTGTTTTATTACTAGTGAATGTGTGGCAATATTTTGTTAATTGTTTCCCCCTTTTTTGCTCATTATGAAAATATAATATTGATATGCTAATGTTCTACCGCCTTTAAATTTTGTTCTAAAGTGGCAAATGCTTTTTCAGCAAATTGGAGAAAAATGGGATGATAGCTCGAAATCAAAGGAGCAAGTTGAGGCAAAATTGTTGAACAGACAAATAGCAGCTATGAGAAGAGAGAAGGCTATGGCTTATGCATCAACACATCAGGTAAGAAGAGACTGCCTTTATTCTAGATTCTAATGAAGCAACAGAAACAAGTTTTAGATTTACTTACATTGTGATGCCTACTATCTAAGCCCATGACAAAGGAGTCGATTTTGATTTTCTTACGTTAGTCAATTGTTCACAGTTGTTAACAAATAATGAATGTAGCATTTTGTTGAAAAATGAAAACTAGAACATAGGCTAAAAATTCATGTGTAGACTAGTAAAATATAAATGATCTCCTCCTAAGTATAACCACTTTCTCTCTCGCTCTCTCTCTCTCTCTCTCCCCAACAGCAAACATGGAGGAACTCTTCAAAGTCTGCTACAAATGCCACATTTATGGATCCATACAATCCCCACTGGGGCTGGAACTGGCTAGAGAGATGGATGGCTACAAGGCCATGGGAGGGCCAAAACACTACCTATCATATTGGTCATGCATCTGCCAAGAGTGTTTCAAGTAACACCATGTCAGTTGGTGAAATCACAAAATTATATACTCTCCGTGATCAGAACAATGGTTTCAAAACCTCCCCAGCAAACCAAAAAGCAACTCGTCCTTACAGCAACAATTCCCCTACAAAAGCAGCCTCAAAGATCCCACCAGCGAATGGAACAAGGGTTGGTTCATGGGGTGGCGATGGCGATTCAAAATCCATGTTCAACCAAATCTTAGAAAACAATCGCAGGCACAGCATTGGAGTGTCACAAATGAGAGATGACGAGAGCCATTCAAGCTCTTCACCTGCTTTTCCCAGTCACACAACACCATCAACCAAGGTTGCAAAGGCCAAGCCATCATCCAAAGTGAGAAGTGCATCCTCTGCTGCACCAAAAAATGGAACTCCTGAAAAAGCACCTCCAGCTCCTCTAAAGAAGAGACTCTCATTCCCTGCTTCTCCAGCTGGTACAAGAAGATATTCTGTTTCAACCAGGCCGGGAAATGTGGCTTCCTATAAGAGTGTTGTCACTGCTAACATCCCTGAGGAGAAAATGAGAGTGAGAAGGTAGAGATGCTCACGCATGTCATTTGTGTACTTAGAATAGAAACATGAATGAAGATGAATCAAATTATAAAAGGTGGCATTAATATCTTGTGTAGTTGTCTTTTCTTCACAAGCCATGTTGTTGGAGCCATGGGGAGGAAATGGAATAAAATTTGGCTGATCAAGTATTCATTTGCTTCCTACAGTTGTCTTCATACCCAATGCAGATAACTTTTTCTTTTACTTTGTACTAAACTCTATGTAGTAGTTCTATTTCTCATGTTATACATGTACCAGGATTATTGGTTTTGGGGGCCTCATACTAGTTTCATCGCAATATATATTTCTTTATCTAAACATGTAATGCATTATTTACCCCGGGTTGTAAAGTTTATTCTCTTACACCACTCAAGGTTGTTTCCTAGACCATGCTATATTTATTCTCCATGTTATGTTTTTGAGAAATATCGATTTGGAAAACCGTATAATATGCCACAGTTCCATAAAAAATAAAAATAAAAAATACAAGCTGGTGTCATTACGTTGCATCCTATAACAGAAGTTAAGTTTGAGCATGTGAATTTGGAGGATAAAATTGGAAGTATAATTCATAATTCTAGTTTCATCTTCAAAATTCTTAAGAATGAAGATTTATTAAATGCATTTCTTATTTGATGAAATATCATGGTAAGAAAAGAATGATGAGATGATGTGAAGAGTGGGACTTGACAGCGGGGAATTACAAGATGTCGGTGAGAATGGTGGTGAAAGGATACCAACGACCACCCATTGGATTGGTGATGGCGGTTTTAAGACTTTAACCAACGTTGACCTGATAAAATGTCCTTGAGACAACAATAATGGTTTTCAGAATATGACAATGACAATAATAAAGTATATATGAAATATTGATTAGCTTTTTTCCAAAATCTTTTGTAATTGATGTTTTTGGGAATAAAATTGGGTATTCTATTTTTGTAAAATAAATTTCTAATTAGTACAAACACTTTTTATTTTTTTGTAAGTTTCATTTTATTATTTATCTGCACTGTTTTATTTACACTAAATAATAACTGTTAATTAAAACTCAAAATTATTACCTTTTAAAGTGTAAGAAAAATATTTAAATATTTTTTTTCGATTTTTTACTCATAATTCCTTAATTTTTGTATATTTATATAAATTTTTAATATTTATAATATATTAACTTTTTAGTTGAGATCTATTGTTTCTTAAAATGTAAAATGTATTGAAATAGAATTTATTTCTTACAATCCAATAAGTTGTTACTATATAACTCTTTTTAAACAAAGATTCTGAAACAATAGCATCAATCTAGACTTTTAATTTTAAATTTCAGACAGATTTTAAGTTGTATTTATTTGAAAGATTTTTTTTTATATATTTTTTTTAACTTTTCCTCATGTAAGGAGAAATGCAACATAATACACCTTTTTTGAAAACTTTAAATCTGATAGGATATAAAATCAATGAAATAAAAAATTTCACCCAGTTTCTTGAAACAAAAAAAAAAAATTCTTTTTTTCATCATTAAGTCTCATGAAACAACTTTCAACTTTAGTCATGCAACAAAATATGTTAAAAGAGTAAATGATATTCAAGTCTTATTAATAATTTCTTTTCATTTTCATTTTAAAAAACTATTCATTATATATATATGTGTGTGGAAACATCATAATTTAATCAATTTACTTGACCTAAACACCCAATAATTACTATTTTCGTACCTATTTATAATTTTTTCTACATTCATCTATATAAATAGATTTTTTTATAATTGTTTTTTCATATTTTTTATAAAATAATATTCTTTTTTATCAAATGTATTAAAAGAAAAAATATGATAAGGTTGAAAAAATGGAATATTTTAAAGAAGTTGAGAGAAAAAATCTATTTTAAAAAATTAATAATAAAAAAGTATTAACACATAACAGATTTAACACATGTTCTTTTACTAATTTATTTGTAAAATCTGTTTGTCCTATTTTATTTGTTTTATTAAAAAATAAAATGAAAATTTATATTTTAATTTTTTTAAAAGGTAAAGTAAAAACTATTTTTTAAAAAATCAAAATACACATTTAATTGAAACTAACTTTTAAAAATTAAAATAAAAGTATAAACCAAATTATGACAAAAAAACATAATTCTTCATGTCATGTCACAATCATCATCAATTAAATCCAGTTTCAATAATTTCGTTGGTTGAATGTTTATTGCATGTCCAAATATTGTAAAGGACACCACTTCTCTTATTTTTTTTTACTATTGAAAAGGTCATTTACAGGTTGTTATTAATTCTAACTTTTGAGAACAAAATATTCATTTTTATATGTTTATAAATATTTTTCTGGATAACTAACTAATGAAGTCCAACCAACTACGGTAACAATAACGTAAGTTGAGTTCGATTGACTTCTTATCATTTATAATAATAAAAAAATTGACTATACTAATATTGTAGATTGATAATTGATTTTAGAGAGGTTAAATAATATATTATTAATAAATAATAAATATAAAATAAAATAAGAAAATAAAGAAAAGAAAAAAATAAAATTATAAATATATATTTAAATATATTAAATAATCATTAAATATAAGAGAATGAAATAATAAATTATATTAGAGTTAAAAAATTTTAAAAAATTTTAAAAATAAAATTATAAATATATAAATAAATATATTAAATATTCATTAAATTTAAAAAATTAAAATCATAAATTAAATAGAAATTACTTCACCTGCGTTCGTCATCTCCGAAATCCGTCCTGGACCACACGATCCTATCATTTTTATTTTTTTTATCGAATTTTTATTGAAGGAAACCCCACTTTAATCATTAACTTAATAAGGGATTTTGAAGATTTGATTTTATCGAAATGGTTCGATGTTTTATCAACAATTTAAAACAATGAGATTAGGGTAAATAAATATAATAAAATTTCATTTCACAAGTCACGAAAAGAAATGATTGCGAACCATCTTCAGCCACAAGAAGAAATTCTGTGGAAAGAAAGGTTTATTCAACACAATTAAGCATTAAAATTCTTACAATTTGAAAAGTTTGCACCGTAAATGCAACCATAGAAAGAAACTCCCGTGGATTTTATTGTGTGGTTAACTGCAGAAGAGAAAAAACCTCCAAAAATTTGCAATAGTCCAATTAAAACTATTGGCAAATACATAGCCACTTGGGATGAACTTGGCCATTGAAAAAAAATTCTCAACATAATGTCTAATTTACAACAACAACAATAATAATAATAATAAATTTTAGAACAAGTTGTGCTTTCTGGGTGTGTATGTGGCTTTTGCTTTGTTGTTTTGCACTTGTTCAATCTGTTCACTCTGCCATTAAAAAACAAGCTTGAGTCGAACCATTTCACTTCGAATTTGATTTGATTAAACAAGTTATCGTTAATAACAAGAAGAAGACTAACACCCTTCAATGGTGTCCCCAATTCTCACTCCTACATGGCCTTGCGTCAGCTATTATCCATTCAGCAGCATCCATTATCCAAAACTCAATTAAAAGCTTTGAAATTTTCAGACCAGGTGTTACCAGTGTAGCCCATAGAGATGCTTCCTTTTTTGTTTTTGGTAAGAAAAGGATACATATTTAATTAGGTACATGCAAGACCATAAACATACCCTTTTATTATTGTTAATCATGTGGATGTTTTTTAATGTTGTAACTACAATATTCAATGTGTATTTTCTTTTGCAACTTAGAGAAGTTTGACATTTCTATTTGACATCTAACTAATCTTCTTCTTGCTTATACAATCTATTTAAAGTAGTGCTTATGTACTTTTGCACACAAATAACAAAAAAATGATAGAAATACACTCATGTTAATAAGAAAGCACTTTCTTTTATTTAGTATTTATTATGAATAAATAAAAAATATTAAAATAAAATAAGGCTTTCTTTTTTATAATTCTTAATGAATTTCAGACAATAATAAATAATTTGTTTATAGAAAAGAAGTGCATATAAATAATGCATTTATTTTTTTTATTTTTCTTGCATTAAATGGTTTTAATTTGTGTGATAAAAGCATAAAAGTAAATAAACATTTGCGGTTTCTGTTCTATGATTCTCGTTGTGCTTCTGGGTACTCAATGTTCTTCTTCTGGCTCTGCCACCCATATCGGTTTCTTACGAATACCAACGCTTGATGCTCTTTGTCCCTTCACAATCTTATCCAAATTATTCCCTTCAATTCTCTTCACTCTTTGCTTTCTTCACCACACCATCTCTCTTTTCTGAATGAAAATGGGTCTAATCCTGAATCGAAATGTGCAATCTTCATTGGTTCCGTCTTAAAAGTAGATTATTTTCCTTCTATATGCTCAATTGGGTTATCCGTTTCAATCCCGTTTCCGTAACAGTTTGATATTTATCTGTTGATTTTAATTGCTTTTGTTAATTTTTGCACTTTCACGTTTTCTTTCTGATAAGAGGTTAGAAAAAGGCTGCGACTTTTTGAAAGGGTTGATTAGAAATGGTGACAGGGAGCGACCCAGTTGAGTCTTTTTTCAATTCCGTTCAGGTTATGAAGGAATCGCTGTCGCCACTGGAAGTGGGTTTTCGGAAGGCGGCGAAGGATCTCGAGCATTGTTTGGCAGGGCCGAAGAACAAGGTCAATGGTGTTTGTTTGATTGCCCCAGTGAGGGAAGGTAGTGAATTTCAGATCTGTGATGTGAAGAAGAAGAAGGGGTTGTCAGTGAAGGTTCCTTTGAAGGCTTTCTGGGGCATGTTTTCACAGAATTCAGGGAATGGTGGTAGTAGTAATAGAGCTCAAGTGGGTAAGGAAGATGGGCCTTCTTGCACCAATTGTTTGCAGTTTGCTGTGACGTGGTCTATGTTCGTTAATGGGTTCCTTCAGTCTCTGCCACTTCCTTTCAAATCTGGGAAGAAGAAGTGCCATAAAGTGTGTGATGGAGATAAGCTGTGTTTTTGCATGAAGCCAACTGTTTCATCATGTGAGGTGAAGCAGAATGAATCTAAGGGGGCTCAGTTTGGTCAAGCAGTTTGGGAGAAGGGTGTGAAGAAGAAGGATGAGAAGCATGTTTCACTAGAGTGCCTTATAGGTTTTATCTTTGATCAGTTATCTCAGACTGTTCAGAGTCTTGATCATGGGTTGCAAGAAAATAATGATGACCTTGACTCTGGGAAAACTTGCCTGCCCCATCATTCTTTTCCTCATTTTGGTAATGTGAATGCACTTACAGGTTTCTTGGAGGAGCACAAAGTACATGTCAATGGTTTCTTTGGGAATTTGAGGTTTGCAAAGGTGGGTGGCGTGCCATCAACCGTGCCTGGGGAAGAGAGCCCTTCAACAAACGGGGAGGGAGATAATAGTAATAATAATAATGGTGATGGCGGTGGTAATAATGAAAACAAGGATGAAAGCGGAGGAAATTCGCCACAGAAGGTTGCCAACAACATATTCAGTATTCCTCTCTCGAATGTGGAGCGTCTAAAGTCTACACTTTCGACAGTTTCATTGACAGAATTGGTTGAACTGCTACCACAACTGGGAAAAACATCTAAAGACCATCCTGATAAGAAGAAATTAATCTCGGTGCAGGATTTTTTTAGATACACAGAGGCTGAAGGTGTGTCATATTACATGCGATAGGAGTTTTTTTTTTCAATTATTCTTTTTTAAGTTTGCTTGCATAAGATACCAGCAAACTCTTCTTAATAACGTAGTTATCGGTTGTTAGATCATGGAGTCCTTTGGAGTTAGGATTATGGTTTAATTTAATTATTCAAAATTGTGAATACATTTATTATCACATACATGTGCCTTGGATTAAGATAGAACATGCCGGTAAGCTTGTACTGGGAAGGATATGTGAGAAATCTGTTTCAGCAAATATGAGAGTATAGGTTAGGTACATTTTTAACTGGTAAAGGAACTAACAATACATGTAAAGATATTGCCAATTAACTTATACTTTCTGTTACGACGTAGGTCAAGGGATGTAATAAATTGAGTGTTATAATAGTAAATAATCAGTTACTTAAGTTAGTTTAACGAATCTTCTTATGGATGACTATACAATCCATGAATATATTTCTTGTGATAAACAACTTTCTTAAAAAGGTATGCAGGGCTCTGAATGCTATGAGTTGTGGTCTTTTAGGCTTTTTATTCATGTAAGATGTGTTTAAGCAAATCTGTTTCTGACACCTTTGCTGGAAGGATTTTGCTAAGGTTTCCTGTTTATTTGTTGGGCGTTGTTAGAAAAGATCACAGGCATAGAAAAAGAGAACTTGAAATCTATTTTGTTATTAATTTATATTTGATTAATTATATTGGTACAGAGTTCTTTTCCCAAATAAAAAACGGTGCATACAGATAGTACTAGGTGTTGACTCAGCACTACATATGACAACTTTTGGCAGTTGGTTAACAGATAGAGAAGATAGGTAGCTACAACATCACTTAATAAACTATGTAGAGACTGGGTACTGTAATTATTTGTCTATCATGTATGCTGATTTCTTTGTGGTATTTGCTGGAATGAAAAATTTGACTTTTCACTTTCATTATAATACAGGGAGGAGGTTCTTTGAGGAGTTGGATAGAGACGGTGATGGCCAAGTAACTCTGGAAGATCTAGAAGTTGAAATGAGGAAACGAAAGCTGCCACGAAGATATGCTAAAGAATTTATGAGCCGTGCCAGAAGTCACTTATTTTCCAGGTCTTTTGGTATGAAACAGTTTTTATCATTAATGGAACAGAAGGAGCCAACAATTCTTCGTGCATATACTTCTCTTTGTCTAAACAAGTCAGGGACACTGAAGAAGAGTGAAATATTGGAGTCACTAAAGAATGCAGGACTCCCCGCAAATGAAGACAATGCTGTGGCTATGATGCGATTTTTGAATGCAGATTCAGAAGAATCTATTTCATATGGACATTTCCGAAATTTCATGCTTCTGCTTCCCTCTGATCGTCTTCAAGAAGATCCCCGGTAAGAGAAATATGATCAATTAATTGATTTTCTTTTTATATTTCCCCATTATAGGCGATATACATAAAGTCCATTACTAATCCTTTGTATATATTTGGAGGTTGGAGGGGTTTTTATAAGTGCCATTACTATATAAAATGCCGGGCTTATGCCTATATTTGCTAATGATAGAAAAAAGGGAATATATAGAGAAAAGATGGAGAATAAGATACATTTCAAAATAGAGTTTAAGAAAATGAGAACATTAAGTAGCCAAGGGCAAAACAAACCATGGAGAAGCCATAAACTAATTCCTATCACAAAGTGGAGCCTTTGACGTGTGTGCATTCTATTCCAACCAAAACAATACATGCTCTCATAGTTTTTGTCCTCCTTGCTTTAGCAAAACCTTTATATAAAGAATAGCAAACAACTGCTCCTAAGAAGGACTGTCCTAGTGCTTACCTAGGCAAACCCACTTCCAATGACTGTTCTATAAGGAAGTGGCTGAAATTAAGGCATTTACATATTTTGGTAGTTGTATTTGATTTGTGTATATATTTGCCAGGTCTATAGGACAAGATACAAAATTATTATGTATTAGAAAAGATTTGTGTAGTTGTGATTGAGGGAAGTATGACAGAAGATTGATTAAGGTGGTTTAGCTACATACAAAGAAGACCATGAGAGGCACTGATGAGAGGGTGAATTGTATTGTATGGTTTTTAGTCGTGTGAATTGGAGGAGAGAAAGACCAAGAAGGACTTTCAAAAAAGTCATCAAGGTAGATCTCACGGGAAGTAATATTTCTGAATCTCTGGCTTTTAGCCTGGTTAAATGACATTGTCTTATTCAGATAGCTAAGCTCGCGTGGGATAATAAGTATTCATTGTTGATTCTCAGGCCTATGGTCTTATAGCCAGTCCCATGACTTGGTAAAATAGCAGGATTGGGTTAGGTCATCAGCAGCCGATGTAAAACTTCTCAAAATCTGAAACATGGATACTCACAGTAGATTATGGCCTTATTTAAATTTTGTCAGTGGTTCAACTTCTACCAGCAGTCAATGATTAAGATTTATTCTCTGTATTAATGACTACTTTTGTTATCACTTTCAGGAGTATTTGGTTTGAAGCGGCAACTGTAGTTGCTGTTCCACCGGCAGTTGAAATTCCTGCAGGAAGCGTACTAAGATCTGCGTTGGCAGGTGGCCTTTCCTGTGCCCTGTCTTGTGCCTTACTGCATCCAGTTGATACCATTAAGGCATGTTCTTGAACTTTCCTGAACAATTCCATATTCCTCTAATAGCCATTTGATTTTTTTGCTCCTTTTAGAGGCCTCATCATTGTCTTATTTGGTATATTAGACACGAGTACAAGCATCAACCATGTCCTTCCCTGAAATAATTTCTAAGCTGCCAGAGATTGGAAGGCGGGGTTTATACAGGGGGTCAATCCCTGCAATTCTTGGACAGTTTTCAAGGTTGCTTATTTGATCTCTTTTCATTTCTTCCCGTTTTCCTTTATTTTGAAACAAATTAGCTGAAAAGACATTGGTGTTTCAAGGATCATTAATACCTTTCATTAACAATGAAGAGTAATTATTTTCCTTTCAAGCTTATGCCACCTTTAATATTGCAGCCATGGCTTGCGAACTGGGATATTTGAAGCAAGTAAATTGGTGTTGATAAATGTTGCTCCAACACTACCAGAACTCCAGGTAATTTGTAAACCTTATATGATGGCTATTTATATGTTGCTCCAACACTACTCCTTAATATGTTTTCCTTGTTGGTTTTTGAGAATGCAAAGAACATAGAGTGAAATGCCTCATTCCCTAGTATTCAGTCTCAAGTTTTCTGCATTATATTTTAGTATTAGTTAAAGACTTTACTTTATTAAGAAAAGTGGTTGAGAATATACCTATACAACTGCTGTAAATTTTTCTTGCTTTCCAACCTATCATAAGTAAAAGCATGATAAACCTGTCACTGTAATAAGTGAATATTTTACTTATCTCCATGTATATTAAAAGGGTCGTTAGTGAAAACCTTTCTAGAGTGATGCAAATGCTTTAAATTGACGTTCTTCATACCTAATAGATAAATATTTTTCAAATTATATTTTATGGTTTTTAATACTTTAAATGGTTTGTGTTATGCACTTTGATTGAGCTTTAAAAGTGAATTTTTACATTAGGAGGTTGACAATAAGTTCATCATCATGCTGTATAATAAGGTCTTCTTTGTTATCACTTCACTTAATCCAGAAGTTTCACGTACAAACCATTCTGTAGGTACAATCTGTGGCATCATTCTGTAGCACATTTTTGGGAACAGCTGTGCGGATCCCCTGTGAGGTGTTGAAGCAAAGGTTACAGGCTGGTCTTTTTGACAACGTGGGTCAGGCTTTTGTTGCGACCTGGGAGCAGGATGGTCTTAGGGGTTTTTTTCGGGGAACCGGAGCTACCCTGTGCCGTGAGGTTCCATTTTATGTGGCTGGCATGGGGCTTTACGCTGAATCTAAAAAGGTGTGTAATTTCCATGGTTCAGCATGCTTGATCAATGTTGTTGTGTTTGTCAATGGTATTTTCATTTAAATTTACACATTATAATATCTCAGAAACCTTGGAGTTTGGTCCTCAACTGAATAGAATAACGTTGTGACTCATGCGGCTATAGTGACTTAGTGGTATCAAGCTTTGTTACTGTATTATATATTTGTTTGAAACTTACTGTGTGTTAAACTGAATGTTTTTTATTTCACCCAAAAGAAGATTAACTTTGAGTAAACTGGACTGAGTAGGAATTTTGACGGTTTACTGCAACAAAATCAGCACCAATAAATTTCGAGATTGTGTTAATATTGAATAGGTGGAAAAACATAAGTTGACTTGAAGCCATGAGATATTTCTCTTAAAAGTTATGTGACAAAAGCATTCTGAAGGCGTAATCGATGCATCAATACTACAATTAGTAGTGAACACCTCACTCAAAAACCAAACTTGTGAGCATTCAATAATAATGAAAATAAATTGCATGCAGACATTGCATAGTATGTTTGCTTAGCTACCAGTGAACCTATCTTTATTTCGAGACTGAAATGTGGTCTGATTTTAGGTTGTTGAACGATTACTAGAGCGGGAACTTGGTCCCCTGGAAACAATTGCAGTTGGAGCTTTATCTGGTGGCTTGGCGGCTGTTGTGACAACACCATTTGATGTCATGAAAACTAGAATGATGACTGCACAAGGCCGGTCTGTGTCAATGTCCTTGATAGCCTTCTCTATACTAAAACATGAGGGACCCCTTGGCTTGTTCAAAGGTGCAGTGCCCAGGTTCTTTTGGATTGCACCTCTTGGTGCTATGAACTTTGCAGGTTATGAGTTGGCAAAGAAGGCCATGAATAAAAATGAGGAGGGCAAGGCAGGCGGTTCAGATTAACATCATGAGTTGCCCAAGATTTTGTGTCACAGCAACCAAATGTCTGGTGGAATTTTTGAGTTTATTGCAGCGATCAATGGAATAAGGTCATTGATACTGCTCTCAAACACACATTTTGTTTCCTTTGTTCATTTTCTATTTTGTAGCAGCAGAATCAAAGAATATATTCATTATATATTTGCATACTAAAAAGGTTCGTTTTATTTCATCTTTTGTACAGATTTTAGTCCTCTGTATCTTGCTTCAGCCCTCATTTTATTTTTATTGTTTTCTCGGTTCAGTTTGACACCACATTTTCTGATTGATTGGCAAGTCTTTATTGATTTGGTTAGAGCATTTTACAATCTTGTATTTGGTTGTTTAGTTTTTGGAATAAATTCTTGCGGTTGTGACTGGAGCTTAATTGGAATATATTTCGGGTAACAAGTGCATGATATAAGTTTGTATTTAGCAAATATCCAATTTGTATTTTTGACAGAGTCAATTAGCCTAATTTAGTCTCTGAAAAGAAAAAAAGAAATAAATCAAACGCTGTCTTGTCGAATTATAAATATGATACACTAGTTATTTTCTAATTTTAGAATATAAATTTATATAAACATTAGTAAATTTTATGTACTCTCGGGTAGAATATGAAACCCAAAAGGAATGCATATCTTTGTGAAGTGGATGGTTGTGCTGTCTGTGGCTTAAGTCTTCATTTGCACCAAATGTTGGAAGAAGTGAATTGAAGAGTTTAGAAGATGGACTTTTTCTTTCTCGTCTCGTTGTAACCTTCATCTTCATTCCGGCTTATGAAAAGAGCTGATCTTTGGCTCGTTCTTGGGCCTTTGATTTTTCAATCCCAAGCCCTATCCAATCCAAAGGGAAGGAGTCAGGCGGCTAGCTCCTCGCTCCTGTCGATCGGCCCTCTCTTGTATAGTCTCCAATTCGTATCAAGAGATTGGATGTTCGGGGAAGAGTGAGAAAGGGTAGCTGCTTCTTCTTTCAAAGCCTTTAGAGACTCGTACAAAGAAGTTCCATGCCATGGCATAGCCTTCCCTGACTCAGACTCAAATGCAACTATGTTGGGCTCTTATTCGGCCAAGATATTGGTACAAAATTGTTCTAATTTAATCTTGCAAATTAATTCCTAAAACTAAACTATTGATCAGTTTTTTTAAGCTTTATTTGATAAAGGAGAAAACTAGGTTAAATTAAAATAAGTTGGTATCTGTTTGGATTAATTTCTCCATTAGTCTTTTTAGGATAAAAAAATGAGAGTTTTCTAGACATAATTAAAATTCTACAATTTCTATAAAGTAACATGAAAGAACTTTTAGGAAAATAAAAATTTTCTAGTATGGAGAGAAGCTTATCCAAATATAAGCTTAGTAGATAGGAAACAGATAAAAAATAAAGTAAAAATTAAAGATGTTTGATTAAAGATAAATAAAGGAAAATAAATAGAGATTAAGAGATTGACAGAAACATATGAAAAATATCAACTTCCACCATTTATTAAGACATACGCAAAAACAACATTTTCTTAAAAATCAATAACCCAGTTATCATTTCTGATCTCATCATCAAATTTCTTCTTCATTTCGGGATGCTTTTCGAAGTACTCATCCGCCGTCATGGTGCTAAGCTTTTTCTATGGGAAAAAAATAATGATGGTGAGTGTTTTTTTTTTTTATTTAGTATAAAACTGTAAAATCGCTGAGTAGATTTTTGATACCTTCTTGTACTTCAATAATATCTTTTTCCAAACGTTCAGACTCGTTCGTATATTTCTCCCCTACTTCTTTAAGCTCAATCAAGTGGTGCTGGTATCATTAAGAAATTTAAATATATACACATTAGTCCACCAGACGACTGGGTTTCATAGGGTTCACAAACATATTCTCGTAATGCTCCTTGTACAAATCCACCAGCCGAGTGCCAATGCCTTTCCTGTAATAATCCCAGTCGATGGGCTCAGGTTCCTGCAGATATATCTGACACGAAATTGGATTGACAGATGGCTATCAGGAAGTGCCTTGAAACAAGTGGCCGCGTTTGGCTGCCCTGACACCCATAAGAGTGCTGTCTTTCCTGCTAAAAGGCTGCGGAAGTTTTTTTGAGGTCCCGGATAACACGGTAAGGCATAGCATTCATCAAAGCGTTTCTAATTTACCTGGAGACAACAAAACTTATATGTAGTGTTCGTTAGATGTTTTTGGCATTGTTATTCACTCAGAATTGAAGTTTCACTTTGACAATCTACATGACTGCATTATAAGTTACCACCATAGTAAAACTTCAATATTGATTAAAGACCAGCTTTAGAAATACTTAACAAACTGCATAGAAAGGTTTGTTTAGGTGAGTAGCTTCATTAAACTTTTATTGAATAAGGTTTATATATGTGTAAGTTGTTTCATAATCGAAAACAAAATAAGATTAAAGTTAAATTGTTTTCATATTAGTTAAAAGTTTTGTTCACAAGTATATTAGAGAACTTGTTGAAATGAGCTGAAAACAAAGATTATAAGCTTGTTTTATAAGGTCTCACAAATGTTTATAGAAGTGTTTATGTTATAGGCCTTTTTCAAGTACACCTAATGTTTTGTCCTGTATTAATAGATGTATCTGGTTACCTATGTTGTGTACATTTTCTTGAATCAAAGTGTATGGAATTTTAACACCAATAATTTGGAATTAGTATCAGTTATGAATATTATCACTTCATACGGTTTAGAGTCAATGCACCCCCAGCTGGTAGTGTCTGATGTACTAAAGAAATCAGTAAGTCAATTGCTGAAGGAGATTGTGAAATTGAGTAAGACCACCTGAGATTGCTTCTTGTTGACCGGGGTATTGATATTGGAAAGGGTTTATAGTAGGTAATCCTGAAGTTGGTAATTTCATTTTTGAAAAACCAACAAAACAAAAGAATTTTTCAATTTATGATTTCATTAAACTTAGACAACGCTTGGCTTTTGCCAAGAAAATGGAACAAAAATTGGAAAACTCCTTTTCTTTTCAGAAAAATGAGTTTCAAAAACATATTTCTTGTTTGGAAATAGAAAATAAAGATTTAAAAAACGAAATCTTAGAACTCCGTAAAAGGATGGACTATGATTTCGAAACCATTGATTATGGAACTTTTACAAATAAAATGGCCTATGTTGGGTCATTCAAAAGAAAATTTTTGGGACAACTTCCCGGCCCAATCCAAGAAAAAATCTACGAACATGTTTTTGTTGCCTTGTTAGTAGAACTTGGAGCACTACAAAACTGGTTATTCCAATTGCCAGTAGACTCTACACTCCGCCTATACTTGAGGATAGTCCAATATCAAGATGATTCGACACCCTCATCTTCCGATCAGTACAACATCGGAATAAACCCTTATTTGGTGGAATGCGATCCTGCTTGGATCAGCAAACAAATTAACTGAAGATTTATTCTTTTCAGGATTCATGAAAATGATGATTATTTTCAGAAACTCTATTATAGAACCATTTTTCGGTATCAAGATAAATTACTGGATAAATGCGTTCTTTAGAAACAACTACAGTGAGGAATATTTCATTGAAATATTCTCAACACACCCCTACAGCATAAAAGGGGAATATTATCCAGCTAAACATCACTTGTTTCTGGATACTGAGTCATTCACTGATATCTGTTTCAGTGATAATCTTCAAAAGATTGATCATATTAATCCTCCTTTCACTACAGTGAGGTATGATCAATTCCAGGATGAAGATATCCATAAAGAGCTGTTAGCCGAAACCACCACCATCAGTCTTTGGGTGAAATTTGGCAAAGCTGCTCATGTACGCTGGAACTGTACAAATCCCGCCTCCCCACAACCAATGAGTCTTTCTGATAAAGACGACTTTACCCTCGAAGATTTTGAAGAACTCCTAATGGCGTAATCTCCCACGTCATTAGCCACACAAAGACCATATTGCCCTTGAAGGTTTCGAGGAGCTTCGCATGACGTAAGCCCTTACGTCATACACGGCTGTATCAAAAGACGACAAAGGTTAATGGCAGATAATGATATCTTGCTACCTTGTCACGATTCCTCTTCCGTTACATGTTGTTAGGCCCATTAAGCCTTGCATGTTAATGACGGTAAGATTGAATCAGTCTTTTGATAAAATGTAAAAAAAAAAAATAAAAAAAAAATGAATGTCACTATTTTTGTCTTTTAGTGACGTTACTATTTGTTTTTGTTTTTAGTAAGGAAGTTTCCTCCGTAGGATTACTTCTTTGCTAAGTTTTGAGACCCATTAGTCATAAAGTGGGTCCCACTGTAAATTACTATTCATTAGTTTAATATTTTTGTTTTTCTATATAAGGCTTCGTAAGTCCCTTATGTTGGGCAGAAGCTTAAGATAGGAAACATTCCCCTCTCTCTCCTCTCTCTCTTCTCCTCCTTCTCTCTACTTCTTATGTAAATTTCCTACTATCAATAAGAGAAGTTATTCAGCATCTCCCCTCTCCTTCTCCTTCTCTTCCCCCCAAGTAAGTTTTCTCTGCTCCCCCTTATGGAGTAGTTTTCCTATAAGGGCGTCCTCGAATGCCTTAAGCTTTATTTATTTAAAGATGCGATAATCATTTAAAGGCTTAAATAATTTTTTGTACAGTTTTATTTGTGTTCATATAAGCTTATGAGGAGATGTCTAACCGGCTCTGCCAGATTCAGTCATCTCATAATCTTATCATGGACTTGTGTGTTTATTTTTCCTGTCTTTAAATTTCTGCATTTAATTTCGTTCATAAGTAAGCTTATGAGGAGATGTCTAACCGGCTATGCCAGATTCAGTCGTCTCATAATCTTATGTTGAACACTTTTCTTGCTATAACCGACTTTATCTCGGACAGTCTTCATTTTAGCTAGCCCGGTTTCGGGTTCTCTGTGAGCTAAGTAGCCACGTTGACCGACAGAAGAGATAAAGAGTTATAACATGTTTTAATTTATTTGTTTTCCAGTCTCTTTACTTTTCTCCTTTCCATCCCCCTTTCGGGTCTCAGGGCAGTTTATTCTGGGTTCATTCCCGGTTGTTTGCCCTTCTGGTATCTGAGCAGGTTCTCCTGCTTTCTCTGTACCGTTTGGGGTACTCAGTTATCTGAGTTTCCACCCCGTTTACTTTTAGGGTACTCAGTTATCTGAGTTTCCACCCCATCCCCCTCTCTCTTGGTATCAGAGCGAGGCCGCGTGCTCGATTCCTGTCGAGGACGGAATTGGGGCAGCGTGTGGTAAGTCCCCTCGAGATTCCCGAAGAGCGGGGGAATCAGAGTCGCGGAAGCGTGGTGGGACCAGGGGCTAAGTGCTAAAGTGTGAACCACTCTAACTTAGCTAGTGCTACGCTCATGGCCGTGGTAAGTCCTCAGATCTCGAGCGGAACGTCGCGCGTGTGGACCGGCTAGTCTAAAGTGTGACCTGCTATAGCTCGAATCGACAGTTTGACACCAAGCGCTAGCCACTTAACAAATCTTTGAAATAAGATATTCATATTATAACTAAGTTGTAAAATCATATATGTAATAGTAATACCTAACCCTTTTTAAAATAATATTTTTAAAAAAATTAAATAAATTTTATTAATCACTCTTCAGATTTTGTTGATTTATATATTTTTAATATGTATAACACCTTTTTTTATTTTATATATTTAATATTTAAAAATAAAATAAAATTTAATTAATATACGTAAACTTATTTGAAGGTGTTAATCTTTCTTACTTCATTTATAAATTTTAAATTAAAATAATCAAGTAAACAAAAATCAAACTCTGTACTGTTTCAACCAGAACAATAATATTTTTAAAATAATTTTTTCTATAATTCATATCCTAGTTAAAAACAAAAAAGTTTAAAGTGAGAGGGAAAATTTAAATTTTTTTAAAATTATAATTATGAGTGAAACGTTTTTGGGTGGAATTTGGGATATTTTTGGAGAGTAATTAATATTGTAAAAGACTGGAGTTCTCTCTTGTTTATTTATTTTCTCTTTTCCTTATTTTTTTCTCTCATCTCCTTTTTATTCTTTTTAATTAAAATATTATATTAAAATTTAATAAAAATATATTAAAACAAATATTTTAAAATCAACATTAAAATTAAATAAATATCAATTAATTATTTAAAATTATGACAATAAATGATTTTATATATAATGACAGTAAGTAAATAATTAATTTAAAATTATTTTCATAAAAAATAATTACTATTTTAATTAACAAATATCAAATATTTAAAATGTATTTTTTACTTAATAATTTAATGCAGTTATAATTAAGTTAAATGATGATAATTAGTTATATTAGATAATTTTACAAAATATTAATTAAAAATTACTTTAAAATAAATATTTATTTTTTTCTTAATAATAATAATAATACTTATAATATTTTAAACTTATCATATAATATTTTAAACTTATCATATAATATTTTTTAAATATAATATATTAAATTATAGAATTTATAGGTCATTTAAATATTTTTAAAAATAATAAAATATTCACTTTGCTAAATTTTAATTTAATATTTTTAATTAATAAGATAAGATAAAGTGAAAGTAGAGTAAAAAAAATACTAATTAAAGACAGTCAAAATATATTGGAATAAATAAAAAAAGAGAAAAAAATAAATTGAAAAAAGGAAAAATAATTGTATTATATAAGATGAAATTATTATCTTATTAAATTTTATTTTATATATCAATAATAAATATGTCTAATTGAATAAATAAAATTAAAAAATATTTAAATATTTTAAAAAAATATATTATTTATAATATTAATTAGATAATACTCATTAAATATTTAATTATAATGATAACAATATGAGGTTGAATTACGGGGTTAGTGCGTCGTGAAAGTGTGAGAATATTGGACATTTCAATTTACCGCATGACTTTCAATCTGTATGAACTAAACAGTAGGATAAACTGACCCTACGTAACTAATTAAGACAGTCTTTTAATATATTTTTTAATTGAAATAATTTTTTTATTTTTTTATTTATTATATAATTTTTTTAATAATAATAGCATATCGCATTAATATTCCGTCTAAAAATTATCTACTTTTAATTTTGTCATTATATATATATAAAATAATTATAGTTAAAAACAAATATTTATTTTATTGTAATTAAATAATTAAAATAAATTATTTAATTATTAAAAAATAAATAACAAGTCTCAGATTTTTTTATGATAAATTAATCTTTGTGATGACAAATTTATAATCCAAAATAACATATGAAATTGTAATTGCAATTATTGAATAAGATAGAGATAAAAGAAAAAATATGAATTTAAAAGTGAAAAATTAAATAAATATTTTAATATAACTTTAAAGAAAAAACATAAAAATGTAAAAACAATATAAAACCTCTTTTAAACTTTCATGTTTATATGTTACTTCAATCTTTTTTCTTTTAGTTATGTTTTTAATTATTTTTTCTTTATATAAATAAATTAAAAATTATAATTTCAAGAACAGTGAATTTTTGGAAAACTATTTTTATATAAATTAAATAAATTAAATAAATAAATAATTATATATATATATATATATATATATATATATATATATATATATATATATATATATATATATATATATTAAGTGATGAGGAACAAATTTTTTGAAATATTTTGATATTCATCCCTCTCAAACTTGAAACATTAAACAACATTATAGAGTAGGGTTAGTAATGATTACCAATATTTCTTCCCTGAAAATATTAAATTTTTATATTAATAAAAAACGTTTAACTCGGATTATTTTGTATTGTATAAAAAAAAGTCAATTACTAGTTAAATTAAATAATTGGTAATATATGAATATTTTTATTTGATAAATAATACAGTAGTTTTTTATAATAAAAAAAACTTAATAATTACAGTTTGATGATGAAAATCATAAATATCACCTAACAAAAACTCTTGATAATTATGACAGCTAAATTATTGTGATTAGAAGCCAAAACTCTATGTGTCACTCTTTACTCTAACAATTTTTAAATAGAATTTGGCAAACATATTTGAAATTACTCATTTATATGATATAAGTTTAATATTTAATAAAAATACTAATGATGATGGAAAACTTTATATATATATATATATATATATATATATATATATATATATATATATATAATAAACTTCTCATCTCAATGTTTTTTAATTTAATAATTATAACAATTTATCTTCATTATTAAATTATAAAATAATAAATTTTGAAATGACGTATAATTTCTTTTATATAAATAATTATTTATTTTAAGAATTAAAAAAATATTTGTCATTCATTCTATAAAAAATTCTATTGAATAATATATATATATATATATATATATATATATATAAAATATTTAATCTTCGTTTTAATTTATTTATTTTTTTAAATAATAATTAAAATAATAATTCATCTCAAAAAATATAAATATGTCCATATCACATATCACCCGCGTCATAAACATCTAATAACCACATATGGACACGCGTCACAACATGATTGAAAAAGGTTCCACCCTTAGGCTATAAAATGGCCCAAACCCCTTCACGTTCTTCACAGTTTTATTTCAAACAAATTAGGTCATTTTATCTGCGCAGTTTCCTATCTCTCCCTTTAAGGTTCATCCATTTTATTGTATTGTTCTTTGTGTGTGAATTATCGTTTGTATTTTTTTTTTTCATTCGTTATGTGAATTATCCTTTTCTCTACGAGTTTATCTATTAATTATCCTTTTATATTTTTCTTATTCGATTTGTGAATTGTTCCTTTTTTTTCCTACGAGTTTGATCTATTTTAGATAGGATTTGCCCAATTTCATTTTTCTTAAATTCATTTTCATAATTATACAATTTTTCTTTTATTGTAGATTAGGTCTAATCTTTGTTTTATACTTATAATTTTTTTATCCGATCAATGATCTAATTACAATTTTATATTTAATTTTTTTTAGATAGATATGCTACTTATTTTTTCCTGTGTAGTTTTTTTTGTAAAGAAATCGTTCATATTCCCTAACCCGACTTGGGTCTTTTTTAGTGAAATTCTTCAAATTTGATTTTTGATATTTACTTTATTTAATCATAAATTATTTAGTTATATCATTATTTATTATTCTGATCTGATTGTGTTTCTTAACTTTTAGATGCAGATCTTCACCTTTACTGGAAAAACCATCACTCTCAAAGTTGACAACTCCGACACCATTTACAAAGTTAAGGTCAACATCCAGGAAAAGGAAGAGGAAGGAATTCTTTCAGACCAGCAACATCTCATTTTCGCCGATAAACAGCTCGAGGACGGGCGAACCCTCACCAACTACAACATCCAGAGGGAATCAACCCTTCACCTCGTCCTTCATCTCCGTGGTGGTATGCAGATCTTTGTGAAGATCCTTACTAGTAATACTATTATCATAGAGGTTGAGAGTTCAGACACTATTGCCGCCAATGTCAAGGCCAAGAACCAGGTGAAGGAGGTTTTATCAGTAATTTTTTTCAAGGCCAAGAACCAGGTGAAGGAGGTTTTATCAGTAATTTTTTTCAAGGCCAAGAACCAGGTTAATGAGGTTTTATCAATAATTTTTTTCAAGGCCAAGAACCTGGTCAATGAGGTCTCATCAATAATTTTTTTCAAGGCCAAGAACCACGTCAAGGAAGTCTCATCAGTAATTTTTTTCAAGGCTAAGAACCAGGTCAAAGAGGTCTCATCAGTAATTTTTTTCAAGGCCAAGATCTTATCAGTAATTTGTTTTCCTATTTTAATGAGCTTTTTTGTTGTTTTTGCTAGCCTTGTCAATGTCAAGACTAAGAACCAGGCCGATGAGGTCTTATCAGTAATTCGATGTTCTCCTTTTCTTTTTATTTTGATGAGTTTTTTTGTTCTTTTTGTTAGCCATGCATACTGTCATCTTCTGTAATAATCTAATTTCTCTCTATACTTTAGTCTATTTCTTTTGTTTTGTCCAAATGTTACAGAAATAATGTTCCCGTCCCGTTACTTCCATAGATTTCTTATGTTTTCCAATTTTTTTTCTTTCATTGCTGAAATTTCTTTTTTCTATTGTTCTACATTAATGCTAAAACAAATATTCTTATCCAGTGGAACCGCTATCATAACTCACCACATATTTCATTATGATCGATTAAATTTTCAAATAATCGATTATATTTGAAAATATATAATAGCGGTTCCAAGTTAACCGCTATCTACAATATATTTTAGATAGCGGTTAAAGTGGAACCGCTATTATATGCTCACTTTTATATATTAAAAAATTATAAATAAAAATATATATTAAATTAAAATTAAAATTAAAAAAATTATTTATCAATTATATATTATAAAAATTATAATTATATAATTAAAAAAATCTTATTTATAATTATAACTTTTAAAAAAATTATAACTATAAAATTAATGTTAAATAAATTATATATATTATATAAATTATATATATATATATATATATATATATATATATTACATAAATTAAAATTACATATATGAACTCTAAATTAATTTTATATATAAAATTTACATAAATAAAAATAAAAATTATCAACTTAATGATAAATTATATTTTAATATATATATATATATATATATATATATATATATATATATATCTCCAAAGTATAACTTAATTTCATTTCTATAATATAACATATAATACATTTCTATGTGATTTCTGTCAAATTATAGATTAGAAATAAATATTTTTAAAAACTCAAATTATAGATTGGAAATAAATCTATACAATTTTAAAAATGATATTATATTTTTAAAAACAAATATTAGAAAAAGATTTAAAAACATGTATAAATTATATTTGTATGACCCAAATATTAAAGATATCTACGTTTAAAAAAATACTAAAAAATATTAAAAGTTATACTTTAAATTAATGAAAATATTTTAAAAAAGTTATATTTATTAAAGTATTAAAAAATATTTTATAATATATAAGTTAAAAAAATTATCATTAAATTTTTTAAAAATTATTAGTTTTGTAATTTATACACAATGAAAATAATATAATAGTATATTAGTATATAAATATATTAGTATATAAATATATAAATATATAAACATATAAATATATAAATATATAAATATATCAATATATAAATATATCCATATTTAAATATATATATTAAAATATATAAATATATTTGTATCTATAGATTTTATAAATATATAAAGATATAAATATATATATATATATAAAGATATAAATATATAAATATTTAAAGATATAAATATATAAATATATTAATATATAAATATGTAAATATATAAATATATAAATATATAAATATATAAATATGTAAATATATCAATATATCAATATTTAAATATATATATATATAAATATATAAATATGTAAATATATAAATATATAAATATGTAAATATATATATATATATATATATATATATATATATTACATAAATTAAAATTACATACATGAACTCTAAATTAATTTTATATATAAAATTTACATAAATAAAAATAAAAATTATCAACTTAAAAATAAATTATATTTTAATATATATATATATATATATATATATATATATATTCTCCAAAGTATAAATAATTTTCATTTATATAATATATAAAATATAAATATATATATATATATATATATATATTTTTTTTAACTATTTAAAACACTAATCGATTATTTCTTTTTTCATACTTTTTTTTTATACTTATGAGAATCAGTTATTTTTTTAAATAATTGATTAATTTTTAAATAATCAATTAGTGTTTCAAATATATATTAAATAATTATAAATAAAAAAATATATCAACTTAAAATTAAAAAAAATAATTATTTTTAAATTATATATATTATATAAATTATAAATATAAAGTTAAAAAATTATATTTAAAATTATAACCTTAAAAAAATTATAATTATAAAATTAATAAAAATATAACTATTTTTAATGTTAAATAAATTATATAAATTATATATATATATATATATATATATATATATATTACATAAATTAAAATTACATATACGAACTCTAAATTAATTTTATATATAAAATTTACATAAATAAAAATAAAAATTATCAACTTAAAAATAAATTATATTTTAATATATATATATATATATATATATATATATATATATATATATTCTCGAAAGTATAACTTAATTTCATTTCTATAATATAACATATAATAGCGGTTCACGTGGAACCGCTATTATATGTTAACTTTTGAGAGCGGTTCAGATGGAATCGCTATCATAGCTCACCACATATTTAATATATTTTAGATAGCGGTTAACGTGGAACCGCTATTATATGCTCACTTTTATATATTAAAAAATTATAAATAAAAATATATATTAAATTAAAATTAAAAAAATTATTTATTAATTATATATTATAAAAATTATAATTATATAATTAAAAAAATCTTATTTATAATTATAACTTTTAAAAAAATTATAACTATAAAATTAATGTTAAATAAATTATATATTATATAAATTATATATATATATATATATATATATATTACATAAATTAAAATTACATATATGAACTGTAAATTAATTTTATATATAAAATTTACATAAATAAAAATAAAAATTATCAACTTAATGATAAATTATATTTTAATATATATATATATATATATATATATATATATATATATATATATATTCTCCAAAGTATAACTTAATTTCATTTCTATAATATAACATATAATAGCGGTTCCACTTGTAACCGCTATTATATATTAACTTTTGAGAGCGGTTCGAGTGGAACTGCTATAATAACTCACCACATATTTCATTTTGATCGATTAAATTTTCAAATAATCGATTATATTTGAAAATATGTAATAGCGGTTGCAAGTTAGCGGTTAACGTGGAACCGCTATTATATGCTCACTTTTATATATTAAAAAATTATAAATAAAAATATATATTAAATTAAAATTAAAAAAAATTATTTATCAATTATATAACATATAATACATTTCTATGTGATTTCTGTCAAATTATAGATTGGAAATAAACATTTTTAAAAACTCAAATTATAGATTGGAAATACATCTATAAAATTTTAAAAATGATATTATATTTTTAAAAACAAATATTAGAAAAAGGTTTTAAAACATGTATTATATTTATATGTCCAAAATATTAAAGATATCTACATTTAAAAAAATACTAAAAAATATTAAAAGTTATACTTTAAATTAATGAAAATATTTAAAAAAAATAGAAAAGCAAAAGTATTAAAAAAATAGAACATTGTGAGCCACGATAAAATGGAGTGAACCATACACAAATCTATTGTCTGCAAGGAAGGGGAAAAGGTTTAAATTGAAGGTATTGGTTGATTTATCTAAATTTTGAATAAAAATGATAATCTATCTATATATATATATATATATATATATATTAATGATTTAAATTAGTATATCATTATTAGTACATTAATAATTAAATTTAATTATCACTTTCTTTTTGAAGTGTTATTAAACACATAATATTATTGTACATAATCTTATCGTTATTAGAGTAATAAGAGAATATAATTAGTTTGATGCATTTTTGACTTATTATAATAAAATATTTTACAAAATATATACATTTTAAATGTAAATATAAATTACAAAATACAATTTAAATCCTTTATATACTGTTAGTTAGATCTTCACCGTAACATTCTCCTCTTCCCTCTTGAGGTAGCATTTGTTTCTTTTCCTTCTCTTTCTTTATGTTTCTTTTTTTGTCTTGATCATCTCTCTCGTTAACTCACTTTCCATTGATAGCATTACATTGACGATCCCAACATAGATGAAATTCTTCCGGCCCAGCAACGTCTCACTTTCGCCGGTAAGCAGCTCGAGGACCCTCCGTCTCCGTGGTGGCTTAAAGATCATCGTCAAGACTCTCACCGGCAAGACCATCACCCTGGAGGTGGACAATTTGGACACCATGATACAAACTAACCAGTGGACCCAGACCCAATAAGGAAGGATGACCCAATAGTAAGGAAACGAGCAAGAAAGAAGTCAGCGTGGATGACTGACTATGTCTGCGGACAAAATTAGAAGATCCTGATATGCTCAAATTATGTCTGCGGACAAAATTAGAGGATCCTGATATGCTCAAATTATTTCCTGAAATTTCTGCTGCAAATTATTAGTTTAATTCCTGTTTTATTTCCCTAATTTTTGCTTGATTGTTAGCACCCAATTCCTTTTAATAGCTATGATGTAATCAAAACAGAACAGAATAAAAGTTTTCAAGATCATTTTTCCCTCAAATTCTATTATTCTCTTTCCCTTAATTTTATGAGGAGTGGACACTCACTCGAAGAGTGTTAAAACCTTTGAGCATTCTGCAGCAGAGTGTATCATTGGTGCTTTCATCATGAACACAACTGAGCTTATGAGCGTCCTTCAATCCAATATCGATGCACAGATGGTAAAGTTTCGCGAATTACTCGAGTTCCATACCGAGTCAGTTCATTCCACACTCCACCAACACCTGGTAGAAGTTGATTCGAAGGTCGCAAACCTACACGTCGAAAGCAAAAAACAACCACAGAATGCATTTGCCGGGCAGACGTCACGTGAGCTGAAATTAAACGTACCACGTTTTGATGGTTCCAATCTCTGGATTGGATTTTCCAGATTGAAGCTTTCTTCAACTTCCATGAAACTCCAGAAGAGTCCCGACTTCAGATCGTAGCCTTTCATCTTGACGGACGCGCTGCTGGCTGGTTCCAATGGGCAACACGTAACAATTTGTTACCATCGTGACCAATTTTTTTCACCGCTGTTCGCCACCGCTTCGGTCCAACTCAGTACGAAGACATTGAAGGTGAACTCTCCAAATGAACTCAAACCGGCTCTGTAGCTGATTTTCAAGCCCAGTTTGAAGAATTGATGAACAAGGTCAACGGTATCTCCGAATCACTACTGATCAGTTTTTTCATTACGGGACTGAAAAAGCATTTGAGACGAGAATTGCAATTTCACCGACCTGCTACGTTAATGGAAACCTTCGCCATGGCCAGAGCATATGAGACACATTTTGATGACACACCAACCATAGGCAAATTGTGGTCTCGCGGCCCACAACACTTCACAGGCTCACATACTCAACCTAACCACAATCAAACAAACCGATCCAATTCAAATCCAAATAACCCATCAAACAATACTGCAACATCGTTACCACCACTCTTACCCACACCACACTCAAACCCTGCCGTGCGGAACATGCCCTCTGTCGAACTCCGAGACCACCGTTCAAAAGGTCTCTGTTTTAAATGTGATGAGAAATGGAACTCATCTCACCGATGCCAAAACCGCGTGCTTATCCTCATGGGAGCGGATGAAGAGGAACCCCCACCGGAATCCGAGGATAACTCAATAGATGATGTCTCGGGTGACATATCCAGCTCCAAAGTCGATCCTTGCGTGTTTCCGGCCTTTATAACCAAACAAATTTCACCATCCTCATTGACAGCGGGAGCACTCACAACTTTATCAAGCCTGCGTTAGTGGAACGATTGGGGTTACCTATCAAACCATGCCCTCATTTCAAGGTCGCAACTGGTTGTGGAACCTTCTTGGTTTGTCAATTTTGCTGCCATAATGTCCCTCTTATCTTACAGGACATTAAATTTGAGGTGGATTTGTTTATCCTGAACATTGAAGGTCCCGATGTTGTGTTGGGCTTTCCTTGGTTGCAATCTTTGGGCAAAGTTGCTCATGATTATTCGGCTCTCACTATGGAGTTCATGTGGCAAGGGACCCATGTTACTTTAGTAGGTGATGCCTCTCTAGCCTCACAATCAGTGTCACTGCATCAGCTTCAAGCATTGACTCACACCAATAATGTGGCCAGTGTTTTTACCATCACGACGTCCCTTCAAGACGTTGATTCTCTCCCAGAACCATCCAACAATTTTCCATCCAACCTACCCAACCCGATTCATCGATCTATTACAACGTTTTAAGTCCATTTTTTCTACACCCACGAATTGCCTCCTCACGGAACGGTTGACCATCACATCCATCTTGTTGAAGGATCCAAGCCAGTCAATGTGAGGCCCTATCGATATCCTCAATTTCAAAAATCTGAAATGGAGAAGTTGATCCGAGAAATGCTTGATCAAGGCATCATCGTCCCTAGCCACAGTCCATTTTCTTCACCTGTCTTATTGGTAAAGAAGAAAGATGGGTACCATCAAATTCGGGTTCATCCGAGTGACACTTATAAAACGGCGTTCCGCACACATGAGGGCCATTTTGAATTTCTTGTAATGAACCAATTGTTTTCTCAATACTTACGAAGGTTTGTGATTGTTTTTTTTATGACATACTGATATATAGTGCCTCTATTGAAGATCACTTGCAACATTTAGCATTGGTTTTCACTTCCTTAAAAACTCATTGTTTTTTTGTGAAACTGTCCAAATGTCTATTCTGTCAAGAGTCCATTGACTACTTAGGCCATATAGTTTCTTCTCAGGGTGTACAGGCGGATCCGGCCAAGCTTGAAGCCATGGAAAAATGGCCCATACCAGTAACGGTCAAACAACTTAGGGGGTTCTTAGGCCTTACCGGATACTATAGAAAATTCATTGCCCATTATGCAAGTATAGCTTCTCCTTTAACTGATCTCCTGAAGCATGATGCATTCTCTTGGAATGAAAATGCTCAACGGGCCTTCCTTGCCCTCAAGCAAGCTATGCTTTCTGCGCCGGTCCTTAGTTTACCTGACTTTTCTAAAGAATTTGTAATAGAGACTGACGCATCCAACGTCGGTATTGGAGCTGTTTTAATGCAAGAGGGCCACTCCCTTGCCTTCTTTAGTAAGAAATTGGGTCCGAAGTTACAACCTGCATCTGTATACATCAATGAACTACATGCCATTACAGAATCTGTTCTTAAATGGAGACAATACTTGTTAGGTCATTTTTTTATCATCCGAACTGATCATAAGAGCATTAAGGAATTACTTCAGCAAGTAATACAAACTCCAGAACAGCAGTCGTATGTGCGCAAACTCTTGGGGTTCCAATTTCGCATCAAGTACAAACCTGGGGCTTCCAATAAAGTGGCTGACGCACTTTCACGTGTGTCGATCGATCGCGCAGACAGTGACCACACACCCGCACTCAGAGCATTAGTGTCATCACCTACATATGGTATTATTACTCGGTTCCAAAAAGATAATGCTTCGATTTTTTCTATCAGACTTTTCGTGAACAACACATGCAGGGATTGCTCCGGTACCCTTATACTATCGTGAATGGGGTCCTCTTCCATACCGGTCGTTATGTGATCAACCCAACATCTCCTCTATGTCATACAATCATTAGCGAATTTCACGATACACCAAGTGATGGCCATGCTGGTGTGAAACGCAGGTTCCAGCGGGACTCCCTCTCCTGATTCCAGAGACGGTTTGGGAAGATGTGACAATGGATTTTATTACGGGTCTCCCTTCCTCTCAAGGATCCACGGTTATCCTTGTTGTTGTGGATCGATTATCGAAAACAGCTCACTTTGGTGCTCTTCCCACGTCATTTACCGCTTCCAAAGTAGCAGAGTTGTTTGTGTCTTTGGTTGTGCGTCACCATGGGTACCCTCATTCCATTGTGTCTGATCGTGATTCGGTCTTCATTAGCGCTTTTTGGCGCAAGCTGTTTGAACTTAGTGGCACCAAGCTTGCTATGAGCAGTGCCTATCACCCTCAAACTGACGGTCAAACCGAGGTAGTTAACCGTGCGTTGGAACAATATTTTCGTGCCTTCACTCAACATAAACCGTCTTCATGGGTTGCATTCCTCCCGTGGGCCAAATTTCATTATAACACCAGCTACCATAGTGCCTTGCAAATGTCCCCTTTCGAGGCTCTTTATGGTCGAAGACCACCCACCATTCCGGCATATACTAGGGGATCCACTTCTATACAAGTATTGGATGAGGCCCTAACTTCTCGTGACGAATTACTCTGCACTTTGAAGACAAATTTAACTGCTGCTCAACATAGATTGCGTCAGAAGGCCAATGCACATCGTCGAGACATTACTCTCGCTGTTGGTGATTTGGTTCTCGTACGCCTCAGACCGTATCGCCAAACATCAGTCCGTCAATTGAAACACCACAAGCTCTCGAAGAGGTTCTATGGTCCTTATAGCATCATCGAGCGCATTGGGACAGTGGCATACAAACTCCAACTTCCTCCTGGGAGTCGCATTCACCCGGTTTTTCATGTGTCGGCTCTTAAACCTTTTCGTGGTACTGATAAGATGTCTGCATGTGACTTACCCTTGGAAAGCTTTGATAACCAACCTATTGATAAACCAAGGGCAATTTTAGATTGGCGAACTCAGTTAGTTCACGGGCAACCACAGGAACAACTCTTGGTGCATTGGGAGGGTTGTCCAGTTGATGAAGCTTCCTGGGAAGACTTGGAAAATTTTCGCACTTGTTATCCTGATTTTCACCTTGAGGACAAGGTGAGTTCTGCAGAAGGGGAAAATGATACAAACCAACCAGTGGACCTAGACCCAATAAGGAAGGATGACCCAATAGTAAGGAAACGAGCAAGAAAGAAGCCAGCGTGGATGACTGACTATGTCTGCGGACAAAATTAGAAGATCCTGATATGCTCAAATTATGTCTGCGGACAAAATTAGAAGATCCTGATATGCTCAAATTAATTCCTGAAATTTCTATTGCAAATTATTAGTTTAATTCCTATTTTATTTCCCTAATTTTTGCTTGATTGTTAGCACCCAATTCCTTTTAATAGCTATGATGTAATCAAAACAGAACAGAATAAAAGTTTTCAAGATCCTTTTTCCCCCAAATTCTATTATTCTCTTTCCCTTAATTTTCTAAGGAGTGGACACTCACTCGAAGAGTGTTAAAACCTTTGAGCATTCTGTAGCAGAGTGTATCACACCATTACCCAGGACAAGGAAGAGAGAATTCCCCCGGACCAGCAGATATTGATCTTTGCTGGCAAACAGGCTGAGGATGGAAGGACCGCGGCTGAGGATAACATTCAAGAGGAATCTACCCCCACCTGAGGTTGCGTCTTCGTGGTGGTATGCAGATGATTCTCAAGCCCTTCACTGATATCATTACATTTGAAGTTGAGAGTTTGCATGCAAATGTCGAGGCCACGAAGCCTGTCAAGGAGGAGGGGTTAAATAGGGTGTTAAATTGGAATTGTTGTTTTTGTATGTCCTTGTTGTTTGTCGTGTTTCTTTGTCTTTATTTCAAATAAGACTTCTAGTTTTCCAAAATAAAGATTTGTGATTTGTCTACCTGTAAAATCGCTGAGTAGATTTCTGATACCTTCAACTCTTGTACTTCAATAATATCTTTTTCCAAACGTTCAGACTCCTTCATATATTTCTCCTGTACTTCTTTAAGCTCAATCAACTGCATGGTGCTAGTATCATTAAGAAATTTAAATATGAGTCCTGATATTTTGACAACCCATTCTAAACATCCGTTCAACAACCCAATAAAAAAATAATAAATGTACAGTGTTACTGAATAAAAAAATATTAAATGTACAGTGTTACTGAATAAAAAAATATTAAATATACAAATTATGAGAAAAAAGAATTGGCATTTCAAATTTTAAATAATTTTTTTTTAAAATTTGGACTTTACATAGCGGTTCCCAGAACCGCTAACTAAACCTGCTAAAGAGAGCGGTTCTATAACTAACTGCTATTAAAAGTATATTTTAGATAGCGGTTAAATTGAAACCACTATTATATGTTTACTTTTAAGAGCGGTCAAAATATTAACCGCTCTTAAAAGTTACATATATGATAGCGGTTCCACTTTAACCGCTCTTAAAAGTGAATCAGTTATTAGTGTCGCTCAAGCGAAATACAACCAATAGTAAGGAAACGATACAAACCAACCAGTGGACCTAGACCCAATAAGGAAGGATGACCCAATAGTAAGGAAATGAGCAAGAAAGAAGCCAGCGTGGATGACTGACTATGTCTGCGGACAAAATTAGAAGATCCTGATATGCTCAAATTATGTCTGCGGACAAAATTAGAAGATCCTGATATGCTCAAATTAATTCCTGAAATTTCTGCTGCAAATTATTAGTTTAATTCCTGTTTTATTTCCCTAATTTTTGCTTGATTGTTAGTACCCAATTCCTTTTAATAGCTATGATGTAATCAAAACAGAACAGAATAAAAGTTTTCAAGATCTTTTTTCCCCCAAATTCTATTATTCTCTTTCCCTTAATTTTCTAAGGAGTGGACACTCACTCGAAGAGTGTTAAAACCTTTGAGCATTCTGCAGCAGAGTGTATCACACCATTACCCAGGACAAGGAGGAGGGAATTCCCCCGGACCAGCAGATATTGATCTTTGCTGGCAAACAGGCTGAGGATGGAAGGACCGCTGCTGAGGATGGAAGGACCGCGGCTAAGGATAACATTCAAGAGGAATCTACCCCCCACCTGAGGTTGCGTCTTCGTGGTGGTATGCAGATGATTCTCAAGCCCTTCACTGATATCATTACATTTGAATTGAGAGTTTGCATGCAAATGTCGAGGCCACGAAGTCTGTCAAGGAGGAGGGGTTAAATAGGGTGTTAAATTGGAATTGTTGTTTTTGTATGTCCTTGTTGTTTGTCGTGTTTCTTTGTCTTTATTTCAAATAAGACTTCTAGTTTTCCAAAATAAAGATTTGTGATTTGTCTACCTGTAAAATCGCTGAGTAGATTTTTGATACCTTCAACTCTTGTACTTCAATAATATCTTTTTCCAAACGTTCAGACTCCTTCATATATTTCTCCTGTACTTCTTTAAGCTCAATCAACTGCATGGTGCTGGTATCATTAAGAAATTTAAATATGAGTCCTGATATTTTGACAACCCATTCTAAACATCCGTTCAACAACCCAATAAAAAAATAATAAATGTACAGTGTTACTGAATAAAAAAATATTAAATGTACAAGTGTTACTCGAATAAAAAAATATTAAATATACAAATTATGAGAAAAAAGAATTGATATTTCAAATTTTAAATAATTTTTTTTAAATTGGGACTTTACATAGCGGTTCCTAGAATCGCTATCTAAACCTGCTAAAGAGAGCGGTTCTATAACTAACCGCTATTAAAAGTATATTTTAGATAGCGGTTAAATTGAAACCGCTATTATATGTTTACTTTTAAGAGCGGTCAAAATATTAACCGCTCTTAAAAGTTACATATATGATTGCGGTTCCACTTTAACCGCTCTTAAAAGTGAATCAGATATTAGTGTCGCTCAAGCGAAATACAACCCGAGAATCTGAATTTTTTGCAGGCGGTGTCGCTCGAGCGATGTGAATTTAGCTTGAGCGAATGTTGACCTGGGGATAAACGTCGATCAAAGTTAGCCACATAATGTAACATGGGTGACCACATGTTTGAATCGGATATCGCTCGAGCGAGAATAGTGTCGCTCAAGCGAAACACAACCGGAGAATCTTTAATCTTAGCAGGTGGTGTCGCTCGAGCGATGTTAGTTTCGCTTGAGCGAGATTAGGAAAAGCAGATAAAATGATCGATTATTTTAGGTTATAATCGATTATACGTTATGATGATCGATTATAAGTGGTATATGATCGGTTATATTATGCTAATAGATTATAATATTAATTTATCTGTCATAATTAAATGTAAGCGACAATAAAGTCGCTCAAGCGGACCTTATGTGTAACCTAAAGGCAAAATCAGTGAGCGACGCCGACAGTCACCTGTTTCACATCTGCGCGATAGAAGCACTGACGTTGAAGAAATTTGTTGATTGTTACCTTCTTCTCGCCATCAATCTCCTCCATTATCATTATTTATCGGAGATCCTTTTCCTAAGCTGCATTTTTACGGTTCAAGTAAGTGCATTGTTCTCGTTTTGTGCCTATGTTCATGTTAGTCTACAATTTTCATGAATTTTTTGCTGAATAATTGGTTCTTTAGCTGTTTAATTTGTAAATAGTTTGTTATGAAAGTGGTGTTGAAAGTGTTTTTCCACTTGTTGGGTTACAATATACAAATCTGGTCACCAATTGTTTGATCAAATGGCACAATGAATAGGGTTAAATTTTAGCTACATAAAATAGGCACTTTCGTGGCTAAATAATATTTCTTTTTATATGTATTTTCCTCGTAATTTATTATTAATTTCTAAAATAATATTACAATATTAAATAAATTAAAAAGGAGAAACAAAAGGTGCATGAGATTGTATTACAACCTCCTGAAAATGGCTTGTTGGTTAAGCATCTAATTCCTATTGCTCATGAAGTTATTGCTGCCAGATGTGAACTATTATCTAGTATTTCAAAACTCATCAACTACACTGCTATTTATACATGCAGGTAACACCATGACTCTGGTATTTTTCGTTATGGTTGTTTAAGCTGTTAGTGTTTTGCTTACAGAACTTCCATTCAAGTATCATAGAGTTCCATCAAAAGTATTTTTATCTTGTATTTTTAATTAGTCAACACAGACGATTTTTCAATACATTCTGGGTTTTAGAGTTCTTCATATGAACAGAATCTATAATATGAATAATGTTGAAATGACTCATCACTTGGATTTTTAAAATATGCATTATTGTTACTTTAAGCTGTTAGATGCTTTGCAGCTTATGTGGAGAAGTTCATGTTGGTCATCCTGCACATAAAGTTAGAACATGTGATGTTAGAGGAACTCCGTCAAGCAAAGAACATAGTTGGATCAAAGGTGGTGTTGAACATGTTCTGCCACTTGTAGAGCCATTTCATCTGTATGATAGAATAGGGAGGGCTGTTTCGCATAATGAAATGCTTGAAGTGGACCGAATTCCAGCAGTTGTGGAATTGTGTGTTCAGGCAGGTTTTGACATACCTGAGTACCCTACCAGGAGAAGGACCTTCCCTGTTTACTGTGTTGCTGGTAGGATTATTGATTTTGAGAAAAGATTTCCGAAAAAAATTTCTGTTGGGGAAGATATAGAAGCACATGGATTTTGGTATAAGAAAAAACGTTTCAATGAAGACACAAATTCTATGGTGATGCATTCTGATGATATCCAAGGTTTATGATAAGAAATACTTTTTTCTTCTCAGACATTACTTTTGTCAACTTTACTGATTATGAGCATACTTCTGTGCAGCTATTGCTGTTCAAGGCATGAAAGCCTGGGAAAAAATGCGCACAGGAGCTTCAAAACTTATGGAGAAGTATGCTGTTCAAACTTGTGGATATTGTCCGGAGGTACAAGTGGGACCAAAAGGTCATAGAGTACGAAATTGTCAAGCTTTCAAACACCAGATGAGGGATGGGCAACATGCATGGCAGGAGGCAACAATTAATGATCTGGTACCTCCAGTATATGTCTATCACATTCGGGATCAGCAACCTAGGAAACCTTTAGTAAATGAGTTGAAAAGGTACTATGGTATGCTGCCTGCAGTGGTTGTTTAAAGCATTGGATTGAATGACTTCCTATGCATGAAGGAACCATTTGGGTACTGTAAGTAGGTAAACTAGTGTATTGTAATATGAATATCTACTAATAATTTCTTCTTCAACATGCAGGACATAAGTGTTAATATCTACTACATAGAATTTTGCAGTGTTATTTAGACCACAACTAACTTAGTGACGTTTCAATGACTTTCAACTGCACATGTTAACAATATAACAATGTTGATTGACGAGAGCTTTTTTTGATTCAATGTCTTGTTGGCCGGATAACGTCATCAGTAGTGTAGACTATACATTCTGATTTTGTTAGAGTATATATGATAGGACATAAACGTGCAACAGTAGTCTAGACTATACATTCTGATCTTGTAAGAGTTGTGGATGTAAATATAACAATGTAACAACAATTGTAATTTCTTCAATGCATTTATCAGCAGTTGATGGTCCATACATTTACGTAACAATCATCGGTTGTATATTACGTCTTATATGTCTACAACAATTAAAATTCACAAGTCATTCATTATTACAATCCTTCAACTTCATGTTAACAAATTGTTCCACCAGTTCGTTGTAGATGAATTATTTTGTTAGGTTTTGTTGTAATTGTAAATGTGCAACACAGTTAGTCACATAATATAACCTGAAATTTTAGTTGTAATTTGTCAAATTTTGAATTGTTTTATACAATTCTGTGAATATATATTGTATGCTAGCTGGATTTTGTTAGATTAATTTGAAATATACCCTGAAATTGTGGTGTATCAGGTACAAATTATGAGAAAATAAAATTGGAATTTCCAAATTTAAATATTTTTTTTTAAATTCGTACTTAAGATAGCGGTTCTCAGAACCGCTATCTAAACATACTAAACAGAGCGGTTCTAGACCTAACCGCTATTAAAAGTATCTTTTAGATAGCGGTTACTTGGAACCGCTATTACATGTTCACTTTTAGATAGCGGTTCCACTTTAACCGCTCTTAAAGTGACAAATATCGCTCGAGCGATGTAAATTTCGCGTGAGCGAATGTTGACCTGGGACTAAATGTCGATCAAAGTTAGCCGCATAATGTAACATGGGTGACCACATGTTTGAATCGGATATCGCTTGAGCGATATTAGAAAAATCAGATAAAATGATCGATTATTTTATGTTATAATCGATTATACGTTATGATGACTGATTATAAGTGGTATATGATCGGTTATATTTTGCTAATGAAGTCAAATTCGTTATTAACAAAGTATTGGGTGTCAAAGACCTTTGGGGCTATCACCTCCTTCGTGGTCACAGTTTGGGTACTTGAAGAAGTCGCTTCTGAGTGGGTGCGCTTGGAGCTTTTTCTTTTGCCAGCCATGGTTTATGTTTATGACGATTGAGATAGTCAACAGTGAACGAAAACAGAGAACAGAGAATCTGCGAGTAATTAGAACAGAACCCTATATTAAACATAGACGAACCAGAGCCGGGAGAGAACGAACGTTTCTTTTGCGTGCGTCGGCGAGAGAGATGCAAAGCGAAATTATGTAAAACTATAATCGCTTAGCACAAACTATGATCGATGTTCTCCAACTATAATCGATCATTCTCAATTATAATCGGTTATCGAAAATTATGATCGATTATTGTCCAATTATAGTCGATCACTTTGACATATATGACTTTAGATAGCGGTTATTTGGCCAACCGCTATCTAAACTACATTTATTATAGCGTTCCAAGGGTCAACCGCTCTTTAAAAGTATGATATAAGGGAGCGGTTATAAAAAAACCGCTATTATAAACATACTTTAGACAGCGGTTTACGACTAACCGCTATCTAATATATATTTTTAAAAACGGTTCTTATTAACCGCTATATAAGGTCGCTGAAAACAATGGGGACACTTGGGTTCAATCGCGCTCAAACGACTATGTAATCGCTTGAGCGACATTTGAATCTCATATGTGGTGAACCAAGATATATTAGATGGCTAACTGCGTAGGACGTTTCGTCTGCGGTTCACCAGTCGCTCAAGCGAGGATGACATCGCTTGAGCGATGGAACCTTAACCAAAGGGGAGCCTCGGGTTCTGTCTCGCTCAAGCGACAAGTGTTTCTAATATGTGGTGATCCAAGTTATATTGTTTGGCTAACTGCGTTTAACGTTTCGTTTAGGGTCAAGACTCGCCCAAGCGACTAAGTCATCGCTTGAGCGACGGAGCCTTGAAACAAGGGGGACTCTCGGGTTCTTTCTCGCTCAAGCGACAATATACTAGCTTGAGCGACAAGTGATTCTTATATGTGGTTAGCCAAGTTATATTATATGGCTAACTGCGTTGGACGTTTCCTCACTAGGTCAGTTGTCGCGCAAGCGAGGAGTTCGTCGCTCGAGCGATGATACCTTCAAACAATGGAGACTCTTGGGTTCTATCTCGCTCCAGCGACAGTATCATCGCTTGAGCGACACTTATATAAGGTGAACCAAGTTATATTATGTGGCTAGCTGTGTTGGGCGTTTCGTTTGTGGATCAACACTTGCTCAAGCGACGAAACCATCGCTTAAGCGACAAAACCTTCAAATTTCAATCTGTTTTTTGTTAAGCGCATTCTTTACAACTATTAAGCATGAAGTTATCTGTTATGTACAAAGATGATACGTAAACCTATACATCTTTCCTACAATAAATCTTATCACTTGTACAATTTCCATATGCTAGTTTATATTGTTCTCTTCCCTTGTTCTTTTAATCTGAATTTCTTCTTTTATATTACATATCAACATCTTGCCATCAGAAATTCAAATGGAAATTAATGACCATTTTGTTTTGTGGAACTAAGTTATACTTGGCCGATTGTTGATGTTACTATGATGTTGACTTGAGCAGTGAGAGTGGGTGGTGGCCATGCTCCATATATCATCCAAGTATGTGGTATGAGGATAGTTCTACCCTTATCAACCAATCCAACATGCCCTTTAACAGTTAATACTATAGAGGAGCATCCTCATTTTCATACGTTCGTAACATATAAATCTGGTAGTAATTACATGTATTTTGTACATAATATTTATAATGTCATAATATTTAACATTTAAATGATCCATAACCAACTTAACAGTTATATTACATATGAATAAACTGTACAACATTCATCAATGAAGATGAACAAATAATCAAATACAATATCTACATTTCTATTCCTAGATGAGGATGTTAACTCCTGATTCAATAACCATGACTCCTTCATATATTTCTCCTGTACTTCTTTAAGCTCAATCAACTGCATGGTGCTGGTATCATTAAGAAATTTAAATATATACATATTAATCCACCAGACGAGTGGGTTTCATAGGGTTCACAAACATATTCTCGTAATGCTCCTTGTACAAATCCACCAGCCGAGTGCCAATGCCTTTCCTGTAATAATCCCAGTCGATGGGCTCAGGTTCCTGCAGATATATCTGACACGAAATTGGATTGACGAGATGGCTATCGGGAAGTGCCTTGAAACAAGTGGCCGCGTTTGGCTGCCCGACACCCATAAGAGTGCTGTCTTTCCTGCTAAAAGGCTGCGGAAGTTTTTTTGAGGTCCCGGATAACACGGTAAGGCATAGCATTCATCAAAGCGTTTCTAATTTACCTGGAGACAACAAAACTTATATGTAGTGTTCGTTAGATGTTTTTGGCATTGTTATTCACTCAGAATTGAAGTTTCACTTTGACAATCTACATGACTGCATTATAAGTTACCACCTGTTACCTAAAGAAAAATCGATACTAGAATCGATAAACGCAAGAAAGGAATATCGAAGATCACATGGCGGGTTAAAAAATTGATAAGGGACAGACAGATACTTAGTAACCACAAGATAAAAACACATATAAATCGAGAATCAGAATCGAGAATCGAAGGAAGAACATTCGATATCTAATGTTGAAGAAAATCGAGAAATTAGAGTCAAATGTAATGTTAAGAAACAAATTGAAAACAAAAGCAATTCAAAGTTCTCGAGATTTGGAATCGAAATCGAGGGAAAGACTAACCTACATGACTATCGAAATTCTGGCTAAGTTATAAAGAGAGGAATAGTTGACGTGCACATAGAACATGGTAAGCGGTTTCTAAACCGTGGCAGAGGTCGAAGATCAAGGGAACAATTATCTCATGCATGGGAACGTGAATGCAGTTTTTAAACCGTAGAGATAGAAGTAAAACTGCAAAGGACGTGCACGTAGGATGTGGTAACAGTTTTCGTTAACTGCTCCTAAGAGATTACCTGAAGGATGCTCTATAAATAGAGCGAAAGATGAAGGAAAAAAGGGAAAATTGGCAGAGCAAACTGAAACATTAGTGAAAAAGTCTACCGGATAACGACGAAATCATGAAGTTTCTAGCGATCTAGATTTCCATTTTTATTGATTGTCTGTATCGCTTTCTTTACTTTCCCTGGTAATTTATGTTCATGCAATTTACTTTGATGCAGTTTACGTTTAGCAACTTTAAGTTTCTGCACTTTCAATTCCTTGTTATTTTACTTTTATGTAAGTTAAGATTATGTGTTTAAGTTCTTCGTTATTTACACTTCTGCAGTCTCGATTTCCTGCTATTTACATTTCTGCAATTTCGATTCCTTACCATTTACACTTAATGCAAATTTGAGGTTTCCGCATTTTATATTTCTTTGCAATTTAATATTCTGCACTGTTTTTCGATTCGACACTTTTACTGTTTTCTTTACTTCGAGTTTCTTAAGACAAAATACCAAAAACAGTATTTTCGATTGTTAATCTGCACATTAGGTTGCGTTGTTAGTATTTTTGGATACTATGGGATTTTTTATTTTCATACATATTTCGATTGAAAACCGTTTGCTAGCCTAAGTAAAAAGAATCTACGTGGTTGGAATTTGGTTAGAACTAAAATATCTTAGGAATCGAAATCGATCAAAATTCCACCAGAAACACCACCATAGTAAAACTTCAATATTGATTAAAGACCAGCTTTAGAAATACTTAACAAACTGCATCGAAAGGTTTGTTTAGGTAAGTAGCTTCATTAAACTTTTATTGAATAAGGTTTATATATGTGTAAGTTGTTTCATAATCGAAAACAAAATAAGATTAAAGTTAAATTGTTTTCATATTAGTTAAAAGTTTTGTTCACAAGTATATTAGAGAACTTGTTGAAATGAGCTGAAAACAAAGATTATAAGCTTGTTTTATAAGGTCTCACAAATGTTTATAGAAGTGTTTATGTTATAGGCCTTTTTCAAGTACACCTAATGTTTTGTCCTGTATTAATAGATGTATCTGGTTACCTATGTTGTGTACATTTTCTTGAATCAAAGTGTATGGAATTTTAACACCAATAATTTGGAATTAGTTTCAGTTATGAATATTATCACTTCATACGGTTTAGAGTCAATGCACCCCCAGCTGGTAGTGTCTGATGTACTAAAGAAATCAGTAAGTCAATTGCTGAAGGAGATTGTGAAATTGAGTAAGACCACCTGAGATTGCTTCTTGTTGACCGGGGTATTGATATTGGAAAGGGTTTATAGTAGGTAGAGTGTTCTTCTCTTTCTTTTAGTTTGTTTTTCTCAAGCATAGGCTGAATCTTTCTCATGCATATTTAATTCTATTGATTTTAGACCAACTCACAGATGATGGGTTGTTGTTTAGACGATGGGTTGTTGTTTAGGTTCTTTTATCGATGTACTAACATCAAGTTTGGAATTATCATCTGAATCTGATACTTCTCAGGACAGTTTTATTTTATCGCTTTCTATGATCCTTTAGAAATTCACAATACAAAGAAATGATTAGGTCATTGATATTTTGTCTTAGTTTCCTTTGAACAACATGCTTTTATTTCTGAACATGCAACTATGGTTGAACTGCTACCACAACTGGGAAAAACATCTAAAGACCATCCTGATAAGAAGAAATTAATCTCGGTGCAGGATTTTTTTAGATACACAGAGGCTGAAGGTGTGTCATATTACATGGGATAGGAGTTTTTTTTTTTTCAATTATTCTTTTTTAAGTTTGCTTGCATAAGATACCAGCAAACTCTTCTTAATAACGTAGTTATCGGTTGTTAGATCATGGAGTCCTTTGGAGTTAGGATTATGGTTTAATTTAATTATTCAAAATTGTGAATACATTTATTATCACATACATGTGCCTAGGATTAAGATAGAACATGCCGGTAAGCTTGTACTGGGAAGGATATGTGAGAAATCTGTTTCAGCAAATATGAGAGTATAGGTTAGGTACATTTTTAACTGGTAAAGGAACTAACAATACATGTAAAGATATTGCCAATTAACTTATACTTTCTGTTACGACGTAGGTCAAGGGATGTAATAAATTGATTGTTATAATAGTAAATAATCAGTTACTTAAGTTAGTTTAACGAATCTTCTTATGGATGACTATACAATCCATGAATATATTTCTTGTGATAAACAACTTTCTTAAAAAGGTATGCAGGGCTCTGAATGCTATGAGATGTGGTCTTTTAGGCTTTTTATTCATGTAAGATGTGTTTAAGCTAATCTGTTTCTGACACCTTTGCTGGAAGGATTTTGCTAAGGTTTCCTGTTTATTTGTTGGGCGTTGTTAGAAAAGATCACAGGCATAAAAAAAGAGAACTTGAAATCTATTTTGTTATTAATTTATATTTGATTAATTATATTGGTAGAGAGTTCTTTTCCCAAATAAAAAACGGTGCATACAGATAGTACTAGGTGTTGACTCAGCACTGCATATATGATTGACAACTTTTGGCAGTTGGTTAACAGATAGAGAAGATAGGTAGCTACAACACCGCTTAATAAACTATATAGAGACTGGGTACTGTATTTACCTATCATGTATGCTGATTTCTTTGTGGTATTTGCTGGACTGAAAAATTTGACTTTTCACTTTCATTATCATACAGGAAGGAGGTTCTTTGAGGAGTTGGATAGAGACGGTGATGGCCAAGTAACTCTGGAAGATCTAGAAGTTGAAATGAGGAAACGAAAGCTGCCACGAAGATATGCTAAAGAATTTATGAGCCGTGCCAGAAGTCACTTATTTTCCAGGTCTTTTGGTATGAAACAGTTTTTATCATTAATGGAACAGAAGGAGCCAACAATTCTTCGTGCATATACTTCTCTTTGTCTAAGCAAGTCAGGGACACTGAAGAAGAGTGAAATATTGGAGTCACTAAAGAATGCAGGACTCCCCGCAAATGAAGACAATGCTGTGGCTATGATGCGATTTTTGAATGCAGATTCAGAAGAATCTATTTCATATGGACATTTCCGAAATTTCATGCTTCTGCTTCCCTCTGATCGTCTTCAAGAAGATCCCCGGTAAGAGAAATATGATCAATTAATTGATTTTCTTTTTATATTTCCCCATTATAGGCGATATACATAAAGTCCATTACTAATCCTTTGTATATATTTGGAGGTTGGAGGGGTTTTTATAAGTGCCATTACTATATAAAATGCCGGGCTTATGCCTATATTTGCTAATGATAGAAAAAAGGGAATATATAGAGAAAAGATGGAGAATAAGATACATTTCAAAATAGAGTTTAAGAAAATGAGAACATTAAGTAGCCAAGGGCAAAACAAACCATGGAGAAGCCATAAACTAATTCCTATCACAAAGTGGAGCCTTTGACGTGTGTGCATTCTATTCCAACCAAAACAATACATGCTCTCATAGTTTTTGTCCTCCTTGCTTTAGCAAAACCTTTATATAAAGAATAGCAAACAACTGCTCCTAAGAAGGACTGTCCTAGTGCTTACCTAGGCAAACCCACTTCCAATGACTGTTCTATAGGGAAGTGGCTGAAATTAAGGCATTTACATGTTTTGGTAGTTGTATTTGATTTGTGTATATATTTGCCAGGTCTATAGGACAAGATACAAAATTATTATGTATTAGAAAAGATTGGTGTAGTTGTGATTGAGGGAAGTATGACAGAAGATTGATTAAGGTGGTTTAGCTACATACAAAGAAGACCATGAGAGGCACTGATGAGAGGGTGACTTGTATTGTATGGTTTTTAGTCGTGTGAATTGGAGGAGAGAAAGACCAAGAAGGACTTTCAAAAAAGTCATCAAGGTAGATCTCATGGGAAGTAATATTTCTGAATCTCTGGCTTTTAGCTAGGCATGGCAAGGCGGGGTGGGGGTCCCGTCCCCGCACCCGACTTTTTTAACCATCCTCGTCCCCGTTCTCGATCCCCGCCGGAGTTAGTAATTAAGTCCCCATCCCCGTCCTCGTTGGGTTTCGGGTTCACTCGCCCTTGCCCAGTCCCGTCCGTCCCGATTTATATTATTTTTAAAAATATAATTATATTTATAATAAATTAATTTTACTATGTATTTTTATATATAAATAAATATTTATAATTTATAGTTATTATTAATTAAATATACATTTTAAATTATTATATTTATATTAAAATATATATGTAAAAAAATATTTAATTATTTTTTATTTATATATATATATATCTAATATTTATAACATTATTTTTATTATTATTATTATTATTATTATAACACTATATTCAAATATTTGAATATTTATAACATTATTATTATAATACTTGTATTCAAATATTTAATTATACATATAAGTTAATTCATTTTTAAGTTGTCAATATATAGTTTATAAGAAAATATTTAATAAGTTAATTCTTATTTAATTAGTTTGAAGTAATAAAAGTTTAAATTATTAATTTCTTTTAATCCTTTAAAATGCAATTATTTTATTAAGATAAAATTTGATATATGATAAATAAACATAATAAGATAAAAAAATATGACATAATAAATATAAATTATAAATAAACTAATATTAGTTACTCCTAAGATTGATGTAAAATATTTAGAAAAAGATAAAGAAAAAAATATTAACTTTGTGTTCATCAAATTGGTTGAAAAGATTGAAAAAAAAAACAAATTGATGGGAGAAACTAAGAAAATGTGAAAAAGCTGAAAGATAAGGGAGAGAATAATATAATAAATTAATTGATATAAAAGATTGAAAAAGATAAAAAAAAAGTGAATAGAAGAAAAATAAAAAATGGTAAAATATAAAAAAATAATCTTATATGTAATAGAAAAAGAAAAAGAAATATTTTAAAATATTAATATTTTAAAATTTAAATTTAAATATAAAGTCGGGGCGAGGACGGGGACGAGTGCAGGGTGGGGATTGCATTATCATCCCGACCTTTTAAAGCAGGCAAATCCCGAACCCGACCCCGCCCCCGATCAACTCGGGTTTTTCCCGTGAAACTCGGGGCGGAGACGGGTGGTTGGCACGGTTACGGGTTTAATTGCTATCCTACTTTTAGCCTAGTTAAATGACGTTGTCTTACTCAGATAACTAAGCTCGCGTGGGATAATAAGTATTCATTGTTGATTCTCAGGCCTATGGTCTTATAGCCAGTCCCATTGGGTTAGGTCATCAGCAGCCGATGTAAAACTTCTCAAAATCTGAAACATGGATACTCACAGTAGATTATGGCCTTATTTAAATTTTGTCAGTGGTTCAACTTCTACCAGCAGTCAATGATTAAGATTTATTCTCTGTATTAATGACTACTTTTGTTATCACTTTCAGGAGTATTTGGTTTGAAGCGGCAACTGTAGTTGCTGTTCCACCGGCAGTTGAAATTCCTGCAGGAAGCGTACTAAGATCTGCGTTGGCAGGTGGCCTTTCCTGTGCCCTGTCTTGTGCCTTACTGCATCCAGTTGATACCATTAAGGCATGTTCTTGAACTTTCCTGAACAATTCCATATTCCTCTAATAGCCATTTGATTTTTTTGGCTCCTTTTAGAGGCCTCATCATTGTCTTATTTGGTATATTAGACGAGAACAAGCATCAACCATGTCCTTCCCTGAAATAATTTCTAAGCTGCCAGAGATTGGAAGGCGGGGTTTATACAGGGGGTCAATCCCTGCAATTCTTGGACAGTTTTCAAGGTTGCTTATTTGATCTCTTTTCGTTGCTCCAACACTACCAGAACTCCAGGTAATTTGTAAACCTTATATGATGGCTATTTATATGTTGCTCCAACACTACTCCTTAATATGTTTTCCTTGTTGGTTTTTGAGAATGCAAAGAACATAGAGTGAAATGCCTCATTCCCTAGTATTCAGTCTCAAGTTTTCTGCATTATATTTTAGTATTAGTTAAAGACTTTACTTTATTAAGAAAAGTGGTTGAGAATATACCTATACAACTGCTGTAAATTTTTCTTGCTTTCCAACCTATCATAAGTAAAAGCATGATAAACCTGTCACTGTAATAAGTGAATATTTTACTTAGCTCCATGTATATTAAAAGGGTCGTTAGTGAAAACCTTTCTAGAGTGATGCAAATGCTTTAAATTGACGTTCTTCATACCTAATAGATAAATATTTTTCAAATTATATTTTATGGTTTTTAATACTTTAAATGGTTTGTTATGCACTTTGATTGACCTTTAAAAGTGAATTTTTACATTAGGAGGTTGACAATAAGTTCATCATCATGCTGTATAATAAGGTCTTCTTTGTTATCACTTCACTTAATCCAGAAGTTTCACGTACAAACCATTCTGTAGGTACAATCTGTGGCATCATTCTGTAGCACATTTTTGGGAACAGCTGTGCGGATCCCCTGTGAGGTGTTGAAGCAAAGGTTACAGGCTGGTCTTTTTGACAACGTGGGTCAGGCTTTTGTTGCGACCTGGGAGCAGGATGGTCTTAGGGGTTTTTTTCGGGGAACCGGAGCTACCCTGTGCCGTGAGGTTCCATTTTATGTGGCTGGCATGGGGCTTTACGCTGAATCTAAAAAGGTGTGTAATTTCCATGGTTCAGCATGCTTGATCAATGTTGTTGTGTTTGTCAATGGTATTTTCATTTAAATTTACACATTATAATATCTCAGAAACCTTGGAGTTTGGTCCTCAACTGAATAGAATAACGTTGTGACTCATGCGGCTATAGTGACTTAGTGGTATCAAGCTTTGTTGCTGTATTATATATTTGTTTGAAACTTACTGTGTGTTAAACTGAATGTTTTTTTATTTCACCCAAAAGAAGATTAACTTTGAGTAAACTGGACTGAGTAGGAATTTTGACGGTTTACTGCAACAAAATCAGCACCAATAAATTTCGAGATTGTGTTAATATTGAATAGGTGGAAAAACATAAGTTGACTTGAAGCCATGAGATATTTCTCTTAAAAGTTATGTGACAAAAGCATTCTGAAGGCGAAATCGATGCATCAATGTATGTTAACATACACTACAATTAGTAGTGAACACCTCACTCAAAAACCAAACTTGTGAGCATTCAATAATAATGAAAATAAATTGCATGTAGACATTGCATAGTATGTTTGCTTAGCTACCAGTGAACCTATCTTTATTTCGAGACTGAAATGTGGTCTGATTTTAGGTTGTTGAAAGATTACTAGAGCGGGAACTTGGTCCCCTGGAAACAATTGCAGTTGGAGCTTTATCTGGTGGCTTGGCGGCTGTTGTGACAACACCATTTGATGTCATGAAAACTAGAATGATGACTGCACAAGGCCGGTCTGTGTCAATGTCCTTGATAGCCTTCTCTATACTAAAACATGAGGGACCCCTTGGCTTGTTCAAAGGTGCAGTGCCCAGGTTCTTTTGGATTGCACCTCTTGGTGCTATGAACTTTGCAGGTTATGAGTTGGCAAAGAAGGCCATGAATAAAAATGAGGAGGGCAAGGCAGGCGGTTCAGATTAACATCATGAGTTGCCCAAGATTTTGTGTCACAGCAACCAAATGTCTGGTGGAATTTTTGAGTTTATTGCAGCAATCAATGAAATAAGGTCATTGATACTGCTCCCAAACACACATTTTGTTTCCTTTGTTCATTTTCTATTTTGTAGCAGCAGAATCAAAGAATATATTCATTATATATTTGCATACTAAAAAGGTTCGTTTTATTTCATCTGTTGTACAGATTTTTATATATTTGCATACTAAAAAGGTTCGTTTTATTTCATCTGTTGTACAGATTTTAGTCCTCTGTATCTTGCTTCAGCCCTCATTTTATTTTTATTGTTTTCTCGGTTCAGTTTGACACCACATTTTCTGATTGATTCGCAAGTCTTTATTGATTTGGTTAGAGCATTTTACAATCTTGTATTTGGTTGTTTAGTTTTTGGAATAAAATTCTTGCGGTTGTGACTGGAGCTTAATTGGAATATATTTCGGGTAACAAGTGCATGATATAAATTTGTATTTAGCAAATATCCAATTTGTATTTTTGATAAAGAGTCAATTAACCTAATTTAGTCTCTAAAAAAAAAAAAAAATCAAACGCTGTCTTGTCGAATTATAAATATGATACACTAGTTATTTTCTAATTTTAGAATATAAATTTATATAAACATTAGTAAATTGTGTACTCTCGGGTAGAATATGAAACTCAAAAAGAATGCATATCTTTGTGAAGTGGATGGTTGTGCTGTGGCTCAAGTCTTTATTTGCACCAAATGTTGAAGTATGTTGGGCTCTTATTGGGCCAAGATATCAGTACAAAATTGTTCTAATTTAACCTTGCAAATTAATTCCTTATAAAACTAAACGATTGATAAGTTTTTTTAAGCTTTATTTGATAAAGGAGAAAACTAGGTTAAATTAAAATAAGTTGGTATCTGTTTGGATGAATTTCTCCATTAGTCTTTTTAGGATAAAAAAATGAGAGAGTTTTCTAGACATAAAAATTCTACAATTTCTATAAAGTAACATGAAAGAACTTTTAGGGAAAAAAATTCTAGTATGGAGAGAAGCTTATCCAAATATAACCTTAGTAGATGGGAAAGAGATAATAAATAAATTAAAGATTAAAGATGTTTGATTAAAGATAAATAAAGGAAAATAAATAGAGATTAAGAGATTGACAGAAACATATGAAAAATAGCAACTTCCACCATTTTTTAAATTATTTCTATCATCTTTTTCCTCTATCAAACACCTTAAGTTAATTCTACCTTCACCTATTGCTCTTCATCCCTCTCTTACCTCGTCATTCCTTTTCTTTCTCCCTCTCCCTTCTATTTTTTTCTTATTATTAATAAAAGTAAAAATTGTTAATATTTATATTTTAAACTATCAATATTAGTTAATATTTATTTAAAAAAAATTAGTATTAATCTTAAATTTAAATATATATTTGATTATTTATATACAGTAAAAATTAAATTATCCTATCCAAACTGAGATTTAAAAAAAAATCAATTGATCTATTCAAGCAAAATATTTTAAGAAATGAGGAAATTCAAATGAAAAAAAAATATATTTGAATTATTTCAATTTTTTTAAAATCAAAATTTTCATCCAACCTAATTTAAAATCACTTTAAAGTTAAATGTAAATGATATAAAATGAAAGACTACGTGAATTTAGAGACATGCAAATACATAAAAGAAACTGGAAAAGAAAATGACTATATGAAACTTCGGATTGAATTAACTTGAAAGAAATACAGAGAGGTAAATAAATGATGAAACGAAAAGGTAATTGTTAATGGTGAAATTTAGTTTTGTTTCGATTTCCCCAAAGACTAGGTTTTAACCAATTTTCAACCACAGTGAGTTCTTTTTATTTAGGCTAGCAAACAAAGTTTTTCAATCAAAACGTATGAAACGATAAATTTAAGTACGAAACACGGATAATGAATTTAAAAGTATTCGAGACGTCAATGTGTTGGTGGAAAAATTGAGAATCTGAATCGACAATCGAAAGAAGGAATTCGATACTCGATAGATAAATCGAAAGGTGGAAGACATTCGATGATCGTGTTAATGAGAAAGAAATCGATATGTGAAATCAAGAGTTGTTCGATGACCATATATTAGTATGGAAATATTGATCGAGAATCGAATGGGAGAAAATCGATGATGAATATCGAAGGCGATCGAAAGCGAGTTCAAAGTACTCGATGTTTGGAATCGAGATCGAGGAACGGTTAACGCGCACATGGAACATGAGAAACGACTTTCCAAATCGTGGCTAAGTTGAAAATCGAGGCAGTTAACATGCACATGGAACGTGGTAGCGGTCTTTTAACCACTCTTAGGAGGTTATGTTGAAGCAAGCCTATAAATAGAATGAAGCATGAAGAGAAAAGGGGAAATTGGCAGAGACAACAGAAACACAAGTGAAAAGTCTACCGGAGAACGACGAATCATGAAGTTTACGCGATCTGGATTTCCATTTTCATCGATCTGTTTTTACAACTTTCTTTACTTTCAGTTGGTACTTTATCTTTAATGCAATTTAAATTCATGTCATTTACTCTTATGCAATCTTAAGATTCCGCAATTATTTCATTGTATTTTACCTTTAATGCAAGTTTAAGATTTTGCATTTAATGCTTTCTTTACTTTTTCAGTAATTTATTTACTCGAACGTTTAAATTACTTTCCAGTATTCTCGATTACTTTTATGCGCACTTTAATATATGTCATTTATTCTCAGTGCAATTTAATTTTATGCGTTACTGCTTTCTTTACTTCTATTAAGTTTCATTTTCTTGAGTCTTTTAATATAAAAAATACAAAAAGAGTACTTTCGATTTCAATATGCATGCTTTATCACGCTTCCCATGTTTCTAATATACATGCATGCTTTATCACGCTTCCAGTGTTTCTAATATACGTGCATGCTTTATTTTCATTCGGCTCGATATTGTGACATTTTCGATTTTCATATATTTTTTTATTGAAAACTGTTTGCAAGCCAAAATAAAAAGAATTTGCGTGGTTAAAATTTGGTTAGAATTTAAGTCTCTAGGACATCGAAAATAACCAAAATTTGCACCAGAAACACAATGTTACTCAAATAAACAATTATATCCAATTGAAAGAAAAGTTGTTCAACAATAAATAAATTACATTCATTAACTTAAAAAAAGAAAGTTCTTTTTTGTATTTTTTATTAAGAGACTTGAGAAAATGAGAATTGGCAAAAGTTAAATTTAGTGTAAAAAATATAAAATGAAAGGCTATATGAAATTAGAGACATGCAAATCCATATAAAGAAACTAAATAAAGATAAAATAAAAGGACATGATCATATGAAACTTCTGATTGAAATAACTTAGAAAGAAACAGAGAAAGGTAAATAAATGACGAAGCGCAAAAGTAATACATAATTTTAAATTGCACAAAAGTAAATTACCAAGGAAAATATAGAAAGCGGTAACAAAAGCCGATAAAGTCAGAAATCTAGATTGCCAGAAATTCCATGATCGTCGTCGGTCTCTAGTAGACTTCTACAATAAATTTCTGATACCCCTGAAAATCTCCTCCCTTCTTCACGTTTTGTTCTATTTATAACTTTACTCAACATAACCACCTAAGAACGGTTTAGAAACCGCTACCCCATGTTCCCATGTGCAAAGATAACTGCTTCTTTTAATTTCGACCCCAAACATTGACTTCCCTCAACTTAACACTCGATACTTATTATCGACTTTTTACTCCCAATCATGTTCATCGAATTTCCTCTATCCACTTTTCGATTCATATCTCGATTTTCCACTTTTCAATTCATATCTCGATTTTCCACTTTTTCGATTCATATCTCGATTTTCCATTTTATTCATATATCGATTTATCCACTTTTCGATTCATATATCGATTTTCTACTTTTCGATTCATATTTCGATTTTTCCCACCAACAGTAATACATGACTTGAACTGCATAAGAATAAATTACCAAGGAAAATACAGAAAGCGGTAATACAGATCGATGAAAGCGGAAACCCAGTGTTAGTGAAAAATTGGTATATGAATCAAAAAAATAAAAGGGCTCGATGACCAAAATTGGGGTGAAACATCAACATAGAATAAAATATCGAGAAGATGAGAAAGATCAGAAGCACCATATAAATCCAAGTATTCGATTTCTGAAACCGAAATTGAGGAAAGCGGTTATCCCTGCACATGGGAACATTTTGGTAGCGGTTTTTTCAACTACCTTGGGTAGTTATGCAAAATAAATTATAAATAGAATAAAGTTCGTGAAAAAGAGGACAAAAAATTTCCTATACACGTCTACAGGAGAATGACGAGGAGGATGAAATTTCTGGCGATCTGGGTTTCCATTTTCATTGAACTTTACTATCGCTTTCTTTATTTTCCCTGTGTTGATGGGAAAAAATCAAAAATCGGAATAAAAAATCAAAGAAGAAATTAGATGACAGTAGGGTAGGGAAATCGAAAATAGATAGGAGAAAATTCAATGACCTTGTATTAAAGAAAATCGAGAATCAGAATAAAAAGAAGACAGGAAATTTGGTGAACATGATTGGGAAGTAAAAATTGATTTTAGGTATTAAGTATGAAGTTAAGTGGGAAGTCAGCAGTTTAAATACTCGATGACTGAGGTTGAGATCGAGGGAACGATTATCATGCACATGAAACATGGGTAGCGGTTTTCTAAACCGTGGCTAAGGTAGAAATCGAGGGACGATTAGCGTGCACATGGGACGTGGTAGCGGTTTTTAAACCGTGGCTAAGGTAGAAATCGAGGGACAGTTAATGTGCACATGGAACGTGGTAGCAGTTTTCTAAACCGTGGCTAAGGTAGAAATCGAGGGACAGTTAACATGCACTTGGAACGTGGTAGCGGTTTTTAAACCGCTTGTAGGAGGTTACGTTAAAGAAAATCTATAAATAGAGTGAAGCATGAAGAAGACGGGGAAATTGGCAGGGAGAACAGAAACACAAGTGAACGAGTCTACTAGAGAATGACGAATCATGAAGTTTCTGGCGATCTTGATTTCCATTTTCATTGATTGTTGTTACCATTTTCTTTACTTTCCCTAGTACTTTATCTTTAATGCAATCTAATTTTACGTGTCTTTACTTTCATGTTATTTCCATTCATTGCCATTTAAACTTATGCAATTTTAAGATTCTGCATTTACGCTTAACGCAATACATTTGTTTCGATATTTTAATTTTATGTCATTTACTCAGTGCAATTTAATTTTACATACTACTTTTTGCTTCGATGCCCTTTTACTACTTACTTTACTTCTGTTGTTAATCCTTCATATTCTCGAGTTTCTTAAATAAATAAATAAAAACAAGGGAGAACTTTTCGATTTCAGTTTGTATGCTATGTTGCGTTTTCCGCGTTTCTAACATGCATGCTTTATTTTCCATTTGGTTTGATACTGTGACATTTTCGATTTACAAACATTTTTTTGATTGAAAACTGTTTGCTAGCCTAAATAAAAAAATTTACGTGGTTAAAATTTGGTTAGTACCTAAGTCTTTAGGAAATCGAAACAACCAAAAATTTTCACCAGAAACACCCTGGTAATTTATTTGCATGTAATTTAAATTGTTTTCTTCATTCCTTCATTTATTTAAACTTTCGGTATTGCTTTAAAATCAAGTTAATTAAGTTTACGTAGTCATTTTCTTTCTATTTTACGTCTTTAATTTTCTATGCAATCTCATTCCGATAAGTTTACGCTGTCTTTCATTTTCATCTAATTTAACATTCTGAAGTTCTTTAAAACTTTTTCTATTAATTTTAATGAATACAATTTATTTATCTATTGTTATCGAACAACCATTCTTTCAATTAGATATAGTCATTTATTTGAGCAATGTTGATGTCTGTATGTATTTAAATTTATTATCAGTATTTAATTAGCCATTATTTCTTACGCTTTTTGATTGAAAAACTTCGTTTGCTAGCCTAAATAAAAGAATTCAGTGGTTGAAAATTGGTTAAATGGTTAAAATTTAATCTCTGGAAAATCGGAATTGCAAACCAAATTTCACCAGAAACAAATTACAAATTGGCACGCCCAGTCGGACAAGTGTGTTAAACACACAAAATTTGGCTAGTTCGAAAAAGTGTATGAGATTAAGGAGTGGACGAATAGTAAGGATGAATCAAAATCTAAAAAATAATCAGAGTAATACTGGGGTTCTGTTGGTGGGAAAAATCGAGATATGAATCGAAAAGTGGAAACTCGAGATATGAATCGAAAAGTGGAAACTCGAAATATGAATCCGAAAAGTGGAAACTCGAGATATGGATCGAAAAGGAGAGGAAATTCGATGAACATGATTGGGAGTAAAAAATCGATAATAAGTAGTGTTAAGTTAAGTTTCTCGATGCCTGGGGGCATTAGGTACTTCTGAATGGATAGTAATGCCATTTGGATTAAAAAACGCTGGGGCCACCTATCAAAGAGCAATGAATTTAATTTTTCATGATTTGATTAATGATTTCATGCAAGTTTATATAGATGATATTGTCATTGCTTCAAAGAAAAAAATTGAGCATTTAGATAATTTAAGAAAATCTTTCAAGAGGATGAGGAAATACAGTTTGAAAATGAATCCTGAGATGTGTCTAAGGTGTCTGCTGGTGAGTTTTTACGATTCATAGTTCATGAGAAAGGGATCGAGATTGATAAAAATAAAGCAAAAACAATATTAGATACATCTGCTCCAAAGAATAAAAAACAATTGCAATCATTATTAGGTGAAGTAAATTATTTGAGACGATTTATATCTAATCTGGCTGGTAAGACTTATGTATTTTCACCTTTGTTAAAGTAAAAAAAAGAAGCGGATTTCAAATGGGAGGAAGAACATCAGAAAGCCTTTTGAGCAGATTAAATTGACTTTGACAAATCCTCCGATTTTGATACCAGTAATGAAGAACAAGTCATTGAAGTTGTATGTATCAGCATCAGATCGAGCTATAGCCAGTCTATTAGCACAAGATCAGAATGAGATAGAATGTGTTGTTTATTATCTTAGCAGGATATTGAATGGTGCTGAAACTCAGTATAGTGATATCGAAAAATTAGGGCTATGTTTGTATTTTTCTTGTACTAAACTCAAATATTTGTTGAAACCCTATGATGTGATGGTCTACTCAAAATAATATTAGTGACTTTTATCCAAACCTATTATGCATAATCGAATAGGTAAATGGGTTTTGGCTTTGACAGAATTTTCATTAAAATTCGATTCCCTGAGATCGGTTAAAGGTCAGATTATTGCTGATTTTATGGCAGATCATACTATTAATCGATTCGATAATTTATTTACTGAAACAAGTAAATGGATAATGTATTTCGACAGATCAAGTACATCGGATAAGTCGGGTGAGAATTCTTATTATTTCTCCAAACAATATTCCCACTAAATTACTATTTGAAATCAAACTCATTTGTTCGAATAATGAAGCTGAATATGAAGCTTTAGTTGCAGGACTCGAGATTTTGATTAAGTTAAGCTCGACATATAATTGTAAGATAGGATTCACAATTAGTGACTAAAGAATACAAATGCATTAATACTAATTTGTCAGATATCTAGAAAAATTATGTGTGAGGTAAAATGTTTGACGACATAACATTTGAATATGTTCCTCGAGATTTAATCAAGAAGCCAATGATTTAGCTCCAATAGCATCTAAATACAAAATTTCTTCGGAAAGTTTACAAATGATGATTCAGATCAAAGATAAATTACCCCAAGAATGGTAAATTTTACAAATTAATGATTTAGATGATCAGGATTTGAGGAAATCGATTGTGGAATACCTGCAAAATCCAAACAGAAGAATACATAAGAAAATAAAATATCGAGCAATAAAATATGTGTTGATCAATGGTGAATTGTATAAAAGAGGGATTGATGAATTATTGCTAAGATGCTTAGGAAATTATGAGGCTTATCTGGCGATGACAGAAGTACATAATGGAATATGTGGTGCGCATATGGTGGGTCAGAAGATGAGATGAACATTAATTCGACAAGGATATTATTGACCTTCGATTTTAAAAGACTATTGAATACACTAAGTCTTGTGAAGAGTGTCAGAAGTTTAACCCTATACAACAAGTCCCTGCTAGTGAATTTTACTAGGGCAATTGATTTAATTGGTCAAATTTTTCCACAGTCATCGAGAGGACATAGATATATAATAGTAGTTGTCCATTATTTTTCAAAATGGGTAGAAGCAATCCCGTTAAAAGATGTCGATCAACAAGATGTGATTAATTTCATTGAGGAATATATTATTTACCGATTTGGAATACGGTAGTCCATTACTACCGATAGTGGGACAGTTTTTACTGGTAAAAAGATGGTTAGATACGCTTACTCTAGGAATATTCGAGTTATTAGCATCGACTCAGTATTATGCTCAAGCTAATGGACATGTTGAAGCAATTAATAATGATAATTAATTTGATTAAGAAACATGTCGATAAGCTGTTTCGGTGAAAATTTGATCGATTTCGAGTTCTCGGAGACTTAGATTCTAACCAAATTTCAACCACGTAGATTTTTTTACTTAGGCTAACAAACGAGTTTTCAATCGAAACATGTATGAGAATCGAAAACGTCAGATAAAGCATGCACGTATATTAAAAACATGGAAAGTGTGATAAAGCATACATATCGAAATCGAAAGTACTATTTTTGGTATTTTTTATTAAATTGCAGAGAAATGTAAATGCGGAACCTTAAAATTGCATTAAGTGTAAATGGCAAGGAATTGAAATTGCAGAAATATAAATAGCAGGAAATCGAAATTGCAGAAGTGTAAATGGCGAGGAATTTAAAGGACAAAATCTTAAAGTTGACAAATGTAAATGACTGATCGAACGTAAATTGCATGAAAGTAAATTACCAGGGAAAGTAAAGAAAGCGATAAAGACAATCAATGAAAATGGAAATCCAGAGCGCTAGAAACTTCATGATGCGTCGTTCTCCTGTAGACTTTTCACTTGCGTTTCTGTTGTCTCTGCCAATTTCCTGTTCTTCTTCATGCTTCATTCTATTTATAGGCCTGCTTAAACGTAACCTCCTAAGAGCAGTTAAAAAACTGTTATCACGTTCCATGTGCATGTCCCTCGATTTTTTACCTTAGCCTATGGTTTAGAAAACTGCTTCCATGTTCCATGTACATGATTCCCCTCGATCTCGATTTCAGATATCGAGTACTTTGAATTGTTTCTGATTTCCCTTAACCTTAACTTTACACTCAATTATTTCGATTCTCGATTCCAATTCTCAATTTCCTTCAGCAATAGCCATTGAACCCTCTTCTTTCGATTCTCGATTCCCATTCTCGATTCTCTTCAGCAATAGCCATCGAATCTTCTCTTTTCGATTCTCGATTCCAATTCTTGATTTCCTTCAACAATAGTCATCGAATCCTCTTCTTTCGATTCACGATTCCCATTTTCAATTTTTTTCCCACTAACACAGGGACTTGTTATATAGGACTAAACTTCTGACATTCCTCACAGGACTTAGCATATTCGATACAATCTTTTAAAATCGAAGGTCAGTAATATCCTTGTCGAGTTAACATCCATCTCATTTTTTGGCCTACCATATGTGCATCACATATTCCATTATGTACTTCTGTCATTGCCAAATAAGCATCGTCATTCCCTAAACATTTAAGCAATACTCCATCGATACCTCTTTTATACAATTCATCAGTGAACAACACATATTTTACTACTCAATATTTTATTTTCTTATCGATTCTCCCGTTTGGATTTTGCAAATAGTCCATAATCGATTTTCTCCAATCTTGATCATCTAAGTTATTAATTTGTAAAATTTCCCTTTCTTGGGGTATTTTCTCTTTAATTTGAATCATCTTTTGTAAATTTTTCAGAGAAATTTTATACTTAAATGTTATTTGCGCTAAATCATTGACTTCTCGATTATATTCTCGAGGAACATATTTGAATGTTATGTCATCAAACATTTTACTCAAAGTAATTACTTTTTCTAAGTATCTGAACAAATTAGAATTGATACATTTGTATTCTTTTCGAATCTGTTTGATTACTAATTGTGAATCACCCCTTACAATTACAGGTCGAGCTTTCAATTTAATCAAAGTCTCGAGACCTGGTAGTTCTGATAAATTTTGCGCTAAGAATAATAAATTAATATCAATAAATACAAGTTAATATATATGCATATGTAATTTAATTCACTAGATCAGTTCAGTTTAGTGGTAAGACACATTAGATTAGATCATTTATATACCGTTAGTTAGATCCCATTCTCCACTGTAACATACTCCAACTTCAGGTAGCATTTCGTTTCTTTTCTTTCTCTTTCTTTATCGTTTCTTTTCTTTCTCTTTATCATCTCTCTCGTTAACTCTCACTTCCCATTGAAGGTTCTCACAATTCTTCCAAAGAAAAAAATGAATTCCCAAGAATCTCCTGAAATAGTAAGAAATTTACCGTCGTTTCTTTTATAAATTTTCCAATGCGATCACTGGTTTAAAAGAACTACTTATGAACCTAAAATGGTGATGATAAGTGAGGACGACATTTCTTGTTTTGTTGATAGCAAGTTATTCTTAATATGACAGTGGATATGTGTGACGTTTATTTTTTTATTTTTTCTTTATTTTGTCTCTGTCTGGGTTTTGTGATTTAATCTTTAAGCACTTGTTATTCTACGTTGGATTGAACAGATAAAAATGCGGGCTCGGCTCAAGGAATATATAGTGCGGTACTATCAAGTATGTTTTCAATAAATGTGAAAATGGCACTTGTGTTCATTTGTAAATATAATCTCTTCTTGATGGTTTCATTTTACGATTCTTTCCGAAATAGTGAGAGATGGATTCATGGGATAATTTCTCTTAAAATTCGTAGCAGTGTAAATATTTTGTACTTATCAATAGCATGTATTAACGTTAGAATGGCACGTATTAACGTTAGAATTTTCTGAATGTAGCAAGTATGTTCCAATCATGCACGACCTTACCAGTTATATTCACTCTTATTTGCAGCGTCTGCATAATGATATATATGATATACTGGATCCTACGAAAGTTTTCACACCATCATTCTGCGCAATTGAAGAAAATAAAGAAGTGGGTTATAGAAGTATAATGTCTTGTCCAGAGATTTATGCATTTGAAATGCTTCTACCACAATTTCGTCAAAAGCTGATTGCTTTTTCCTTTGCCTGCATATATTATTCATTTTATCCGTGGGTTTTATGTTCTTATTAAATTCTGGTTGCTTAGGTGGATAATTTTTTAAGATGGAGCGAGGATCACAGCCTCACAATCATACGACCTAATGTAATGCACGGTGTTAGGTATTCCCTCACGTATCTTAGAGAGATCAAGTGGTGTAGAATTGACGATCCCAACAAAAAAACTATACAGATCTTCGTTAAGACCCTCACCGGAAAGACCATCGCTCTCGAGGTTGAGAGTTCCGACACCATTGACAATATCAAGGCCAAGATCCAGGACAAAGATGGAATTCCTCCGGCCCAGCAACGTCTCATTTTTGCCGGTAAGCAGCTCGAGGATGGGCGAACCCTCGCCGACTACAACATCCATAAGGAATCAACCCTTCACCTCGTCCTCCGTCTCCGTGATAGCTTACAGATCATCGTCAAGACTCTCAGGGTGGTGGAGAATTTGGACACCATTACCCAGGACAAGGAGGAGGGAATTACCTCGGACCAGCAGATATTGATCTTTGCTGGCAAACAGCTTCAGGATGGAAGGACCGCGACTGAGGATGGAAGGACCCGGCTGAGGATGGAAGGACCCCGGCTGACTATAATATTCAGGAGGAATCTACCCTCCACCTGAGGTTTCGTCTTTATGGTGGTATGCAGATCATTCTGAAGTCCTTCACCGTTACCATTATATTTGAGGTTGAGAGTTCGCATGCCAACAGTCGAGGCCACTAAAGCCTGTCAAGAAGGAGTTAAATAGTTTTTCTCATTATTTTTTTTATGTGGTTGTTTTCTTTTTTGTTATTTCATGAAAAGTTTTAGTTTTCCAATATAAAATGAAAATTTGAGTTTTTAAATCTAAATTATTGTTTATATTTTATACATGAATATATTATATATCATGTTTTTACCTATATTAATTATCTTAAATAATATATCATAATTAATATATTTTAATAAATGAGGGACAAAACTATATAATATCCAATTGTTTTTTAATAGGTATTAATAAGTATAGATAATTTAACAATCCATATTTACTTAAATTAATTTAATCATCCTAATACTTAAATTAATTTAATCATGCCAATTCAGATTTTTTTTTTTAAATTGAATTCGACTCAATTTCTATCTCGACATTTTAAAATTTATTTACACTTTTTTCCTCTCTTATATAATATATTATTTTTATTAATATCACAAAACAATCAAGCGCAAGTTATAACATTATAAATCTGAATAGAGAATCTTCATGAGTCAATGTCAGTAAGAAAATGTCGTCAATAGAAAATGTTATTTATATTTTATGTGTCTTTATTGATAAGTTATATTAATTTTATTTATGTCAAGATAAAGAAAACTAACAAATGCTAAAATAAGGATATTCATATTATAACTAAATTGTAAAAACATATATGTAATAGTAATACCTAACCCTTTTTAAAATAATATTTTTAAAAAAATTAAATAAATTTTATTCATCACTCTTCAGATTTTGTTGATTTATATATTTTTAATATTTATAACACCTTTTTTTATTTTATATATTTAATATTTAAAAATAAAATTAAAATTTAATTAATATACGTTAATCTTTCTTACTTCATCTATAAATTTTAAATTAAAATAATCAAGTAAACAAAAATCAAACTCTGCACTGTTTCAACCAAAACAATAATATTTTTAAAATAATTTTTTCTATAATTCATATCCTAGTTAAAAACAACAAATTTAAAGTGAGAGGGAAAATTTAAATTTTTTTAAAATTATAATTATGGGTGAAACGTTTCTCAGGTGGAATTTGGGATATTTTTGGAGAGTAATTAATATTGTAAAAGACTGGAGTTCTATCTTGTTTATTTATTTTCTCTTTTTCTTATTTTTTTCTCTCATCTCCTTTTTATTCTTTTTAATTAAAATATTATATTAAAATTTAATAAAAATATATTAAAACAAATATTTTAAAATCAACATTAAAATTAAATAAATATCAATTAATTATTTAAAATTATGACAATAAATGATTTTATATATAATGACAGTAAGTAAATAATTAATTTAAAATTATTTTCATAAAAAATAATTACTATTTTAATTAACAAATATCAAATATTTAAAATGTATTTTTTACTTAATAATTTAATGCAGTTATAATTAAGTTAAATGATGATAATTAGTTATATTAGATAATTTTACAAAATATTAATTAAAAATTACTTTAAAATAAATATTTATTTTTTTCAATAATAATAATAATACTTATAATATTTTAAACTTATCATATAATATTTTTAACTTATCATATAATATTTTTTAAATATAATATATTAAATTATAGAATTTATAGGTCATTTAAATATTTTTAAAAATAATAAAATATTCACTTTGCTAAATTTTAATTTAATATTTTTAATTAATAAGATAAGATAAAGTGAAAGTAGAGTAAAAAAAATACTAATTAAAGACAGTCAAAATATACTGGAATAAATAAAAAAAGAGAAAAAAATAAATTGAAAAAAGGAAAAATAATTGTATTATATAAGATGAAATTATTATCTTATTAAATTTTATTTTATATATCAATAATAAATATGTCTAATTGAATAAATAAAATTAAAAAATATTTAAATATTTTAAAAAAATATATTATTTATAATATTAATTAGATAATACTCATTAAATATTTAATTATAATGATAACAATATGAGGTTGAATTACGGGGTTAGTGCGTCGTGAAAGTGTGAGAATATTGGACATTTCAATTTTTTAATTAAGACAGTCTTTTAATATATTTTTTAATTGAAATAATTTTTTTATTTTTTTATTTATTATATAATTTTTTTAATAATAATAGCATATCGCATTAATATTCCGTCTAAAAATTATCTACTTTTAATTTTGTCATTATATATATAAAATAATTATAGTTAAGACAAAAATTATTTATTTTATTGTAATTAAATAATTAAAATAAATTATTTAATTTTTAAAAAATAAATAACAAGTCTCAGATTTTTTATGATAAATTAATCTTTGTGATGACAAATTTATAATCCAAAATAACATATGAAATTGTAATTGCAATTATTGAATAAGATAGAGATAAAAGAAAAAAATATGAATTTAAAAGTGAAAAATTAAATAAATATTTTAATATAACTTTAAAGAAAAAACATAAAAATGTAAAAACAATATAAAACCTCTTTTAAACTTTCATGTTTATATGTTACTTCAATCTTTTTTCTTTTAGTTATGTTTTTAATTATTTTTTCTTTATATAAATAAATTAAAAATTATAATTTCAAGAACAGTGAATTTTTGGGAAACTATTTTTATATAAATTAAATAAATAAATAATATATATATATATATATATATATATATATATATATATATATATTAAGTGATGAGGAACAAATTTTTTGAAATATTTTGATATTCATCCCTCTCAAACTTGAAACACTAAATAACATTATAGAGTAAGGTTAGTAATGATTACCAATATTTCTTCCTGAAAACATTAAAATTTTATATTAATAAAAAACGTTTAACTCGGATTATTTTGTACTGTATAAAAAAAAGTCAATTACTAGTTAAATTAAATAATTAGTAATATGTGAATATTTTTATTTGATAAATAATACAGTAGTTTTTTATAATAATAAAAACTTAATAATTATAGTTTGATGATGAAAATCATAAATATCACCTAACAAAAACTCTTGATAATTATGACAGCTAAATTATTGTAATTAGAAGCCAAAACTCTATGTCTCACTCTTTACTCTAACAATTTTTAAATAGAATTTGGCAAACATATTTGAAATTACTCATTTATATGATATAAGTTTAATATATTAATAAAAATACTAATGATGATGGAAAACTTTATATATATATATATATATATATATATATATATATATATATATATATATATATAACTTCTCATCTCAATGTTTTTTAATTTAATAATTATAACAATTTATCTTCATTATTAAATTATAAAATAATAAATTTTGAAATGGCGTATAATTTCTTTTATATAAATAATTATTTATTTTAAGCATTAAAAAAATATTTGTCATTCATTATATAAAAATTTTATTGAAATATATATATATATATATATATAAATATTTAATCTTCGTTTTAATTTATTTATTTTTTAAAATAATAATTAAAATAATAATTAATCTCAAAAAATATAAATAGGTCCATATCACATGTCACCCGTGTCATAAACATCAAATAACCACATATGGACACGTCACAACATGATGGAGAAGGCGTCACAACATGATTGGAGAAGGTTCCACCCTTAGGTTATAAAATGGCCCAAACTCCTTCACGTTCTTCACAGTTTAATTTCAAACAAATTAGGTCATTTTATCTGCGCAGTTTCCTACCTCTCCCTTTAAGGTTCATCCATTTTATTGTATTGTTCTTTGTGTGTGAATTATCCCTTTATATTTTTCTTCTTTATTCTTTGTGAATTATCGTTTGTATTTTTCTTTTTCATTCGTTATGTGAATTATCCTTTTTCTCTACGAGTTTATCTATTAATTATCCTTTTGTAATTTTTCTTATTCGATTTGTGAATTGTCCCTTTTTTTTCCTACGAGTTTGATCTATTTTAGATAGGATTTGCCCAATTTCATCTTTCTTAAATTCATTTTCATAATTATACAATTTTTCTTTTATGGTAGATTAGGTCTAATCCTTGTTTTATATTTATAATTTTTTTATCCATCAATGATCTAATTACAATTTTATATTTAAAATTTTTTTAGATAGATATGCTACTTTTTTTTTCTGTGTAGTTTTTTTTTGTTTTAAAGAAATCGTTCATATTCCCCTAACCCAGCTTGGGGTCTTTTTTAGTGAAATTCTTCAAATTTGATTTTTGATATTTACTTTATTTAATCATAAATTATTTAGTTATATCATTATTTATCATTCTTATCTGATTGTGTTTCTTAACTTATGCATATCTTCACCTTTACTGGAAAAACCATCACTCTCAAAGCTGAAAACTCCGACACCGTTTACAAAGTTAAGGTCAACATCCAGGAAAAGGAAGGAATTCTTTCAGACCAGCAACATCTCATTTTTGCCGATAAACAGCTCGAGGATGGGCGAACCCTCGCCAACTACAACATCCAGGGGGAATCAACCCTTCACCTCGTCCTTCATCTCCGTGGTGGTATGCAGATCTTTGTGAATATCCTTACTAGTAATACTATTATCATTGAGGTTGAGAGTTCGGACACTATTGTCAATGTCAAGGCCAAGAACCAGGTCAAGGAGGTTTTATCAATAATTTTATTCAAGGCCAAGAACCAGGTCAAGGAGGTCTCATCAGTAATTTTTTTCAAGGCCAAGAACCAAGTTAAGGAGGTCTCATCAGTAATTTATTTCAAGGCCAAGAACCAGGTCAAGGAGGTCTCATCAGTAATTTTTTTCAAGGCCAAGATCTTATTAGTAATTTGTTTTCCTATTTTAATGAGCCTTTTTGTTGTTTTTGCTAGCGTTGTCAAGTTCAAGACTAAGAACCAAGTCGAGGAGGTAATTCGATGTTCTCCTTTTCTTTTTATTTTGATGAGTTTTTTTGTTTTTTTTGTTAGCCATGTATGCTGTCATCTTCTGTAATAATCTAATTTCTCTCTATACTTGAGTCTATTTCTTTTGTTTTGTCCAAATGTTACAGAAATAATGTTCCCGTCCCGTTACTTCCATAGATTTCTTATGTTTTCCAATTTTTTTTCTTATTGCTGAAATTTCTTTTTTCTATTGTTCTACATTAATGCTAAAACAAATATTCTTAAAGACAAGGAGAAGATATTTTAAATAAGAAATAAAATTTTTATATAAATAAATTAAAAATTATAATTTAAAAAACGGTGTATAAATTTTGGCAAACTATTTAAATAAATTAAATAAATATATATATATATATATATATATCGATATTTTAAAATTTATTTACACTTTTTTTCCTCTCTTATATAATATATTATTTTTATTAATATCATGCACGAGTTATATCTGAATAGAAAATATTCATGAGTATTTTTATTAATATCATGCGCGAGTTATAACATTATAAATCTGAATATAGAATATTCATGAGTTGATGTCACGTAGGAAAATATCGTCAATAGAAAATATTATTTATATTTTCTTTGTCTTTATTGATAAGTTATATTAATTTTATTTATGTCAATATAAAGAAAACTAACCAATCCTGGAATAATAATATTCATATTATAACTAAGTTGTAAAAACACATATGTGATAGTAATACCTAATACTTTTTAAAATAATATTTTTAAAAAATTTAAATAAATTTTATTAATCACTCTTCAGATTTTCTTGATTTATATATTTTTAATATTTATAACACCTTTTTTATTTTATATATTTAATATTTAAAAATAAAATAAAATTTAATTAATATACGTAAACTTATTTGAAGGTGTTAATCTTTCTTACTTCATTTATAAATTTTAAATTAATCAAGTAAACAAAAATCAAACTCTTCATTGTTTCAACCAAAACAATAATATTTTTAAATCAAAATTAGGTAGTTTAAGAGTACTTTTATTTTAAAATGATTTTTTCTATAATTCATATCCTAGTTAAAAACAAAAAATTTAAAGTGAGAGGGAAAATTTAAATTTTTTTTAAATTATAATTATGGGTGAAACGTTTCTCGATGGAATTTGGGATATTTTTGGAGAATAATTAATATTGTAAAAGACTGGAGTTCTATCTTGTTTATTTATTTTCTCTTTTTCTTATTTTTTTTCTCTCATCTCCTTTTTATTCTTTTTAATTAAAATATTATATTAAAATTTAATAAAAATATATTAAAACAAATATTTTAAAATCAACATTAAAATTAAATAAATATCAATTAATTATTTAAAATTATGACAATAAATGATTTTATATATAATGACAGTAAGTAAATAATTAATTTAAAATTATTTTCATAATAAATAATTACTCTTTTAATTAAAAAATATCAAATATTTAAAATGTATTTTTTACTTAATAATTTAATCCAGTTATAATTAAGTTAAATGATGATAATCAGTTAGATTAGATAATTTTACTAAATATTAATTAAAAAATTACTTTAAAATAAATATTTATTTTTTTATTAATAATAATAATAATACTTATAATATTTTAAACTTATCATATAATATTTTTTAAATATAATATATTAAATTATAGAATTTATAGGTCATTTAAATATTTTTAAAAATAATAAAATATTCACTTTGCTAAATTTTAATTTAATATTTTTAATTAATAAAATAAGATAAAGTGAAAGTAGAGTAAAAAAAATACTAATTAAAGACAGGCAAAATATACTGGAATAAATAAAAAGAGAGAAAAAAATAAATTAAAAAAAGGAAAAATAATTGTATTATATAAGATGAAATTATTATCTTGTTAAATTTTATTTTATATATCAATAATAAATATGTCTAATTGAATAAATAAAATTAAAATTTATTTAAATATTTTTTAAAAATATATTATTTATAATATTAATTAGATAGTACTCATTAAATATTTAATTATAATGATAATAACATGGGGTTGAATTACGAGGTTAGTGCGTCTTGTAGGAATATTAGACATTTCAATTTACAGCATGACTTCCAATATGTATGAACTAAACAGGTAGGATAAACTGTCCCAAGTAACTAAGATAGTCTTTTAATATATTTTTTAATTGAAATATTTTTATTTTATTTTTTTATTTATTATATAATTTTTTTAATAATAATAGCATATCGTATCAATATTCCGTCTAAAAAATATCTACTTTTAATTTTGTCATTATATATATATATATATATATAAAATAATTATAGTTAATAAAAAATTTATTTATTTTATTGTAATTAAATAATTAAAATAAATTATTTAATTATTAAAAAATAAATAACAAGTCTCAGGTTTTTTTATGATAAATTAATGTTTGTGATGACAAATTTATAATCCAAAATAACATATGAAATTGTAATTACAATTATGAATAAAATAAAGATAAAAGAAAGAATATGAATTTAAAAGTGAAAAATTAAATAAATATTTTAATATAACTTTAAAGAAAAAACATAGAAATGTAAAAACAATATAAAACCTCTTTTAAACTTTCATGTTTATATATTACTTCAATCTTTATTCTTTTAGTTATGTTTTTAATTATTTTTTCTTTATATAAATAAATTAAAAATTATAATTTCAAGAACAGTATAATTTTTGGCAAACTATTTTTATATAAATTAAACAATTATATATATATATATATATATATATATATATATATATATATATATATATATATATATTAAATGACGGTGAACAAATCATTTGAAATATATTGATATTCATCCTTCTCAAACTTGAGACACTGGACAACATTATCATTGTAGAGTGGGATTAGCAATATAATTATCCATATTTCTTCTCTGAAAACATTTAAATTTTATATTAATAAAAAACGTTTAATTCGGATTATTTTGTACTGTATAAAAAGTCAATTACTAATCAAATTAAATAACTGATGATATATGATAGTTTTATTTGATAAATAATACAGTAGTTTTTTATAATAAAAAATACTTAATAATTACATTTTTGATGATGAAAATCATAAATATCACCTAACCAAACTCTTGATAATTATGACAGCTAAATTATTGTGATTAGAAGGCAAAACTCTATGTCCCACTCTTTACTCTAACAGTTTTTAAACAGAATTTGGCAAACATATATGAATTACTCATTTATATGATATAAGTTTAAAGATGATTGAAAACTTTATATATATATATATATATATATATATATATATATATATATATATATATATATATAAACTTCTCATCTCAATATTTTTTAATTTAATAATTATAACAATTTATCTTCATTATTAAATTATAAAATAATAAATTTTGAAATGGCGTATAATTTCTTTTATATAAATAATTATTTATTTTAAACATTAAAAAGGTTATTTGTCATTCAATTTCTATAAAAAATTCTATTGAAATATATATATATATATATATATATATATATATAATATTTAATCTTCGTTTTAATTAATTTATTTTTTAAAATAATAATTAATCTAAAAAAATATAAATCCGTCCACATCACACATCATCCGCGTCATAAACATCAAATAACCACATATGGACACACGTCACAACATGATTGGAGAAGGTTCCACCCTTTACTATAAAATGGCCCAAACCCCTTCATGTTCTTCACAATTTAATTTCAAACAAATTAGGTCATTTTATTTGCGCATTTTCCTACCTCTCCGTTTAAGGTTCGTCCATTTTATTGTATTTTTCTTTGTGCGTGAATTATCCCTTTGTATTTTTTTTCTTTATTCATTGTGTGAATTATCTTTTATATTTTTCTTTTTCATTTGTGAATTATCCTTTTTCTCCACAAGTTTATCTATTAGTTATCCCTTTGTATTTTTCTTATTCGATTTTGTGAATTATCTCTTTTCTTTCTCACGAGTTTGATATATTTTAGATAGGATTTGCCCAATTTCATCTTTCTTAAATTTATTTTCATAATTATACAAGTTTTCTTTTATGGTAGATTATGTCTAATCCTAGTTTTATACTTAAAATTGTCTAATTACAATTTTATATTTAAAATTTTTTAGATAGATATGCTATTTTTTGTCCAGTGTAGTTTTTTTTTTTTAAGAAATCGTTCGGATTCCCTAACCCAGCTTGGTGTCACACCCTTATTTCTCGAACTTGGTTGTGTGCGGTCTTAGCTTCTCGTGTGCTCTTCGCAACCAGCTAAGTCAGTCTCACCTTGCTCGGGATCATACTCGGTGTGTGCAAGTGCTTTGACTAGAGAAATTGAGAAAAGAGAACTTGAAGGGAAAATGCTTCTATTACTCAAACTCTAATACAAGTGAGCTCTCAAAGCTTGGATGATTTGCAAATGAGGGAGCCTCCTCTATTTATAGGCACCACCTCCTCTAAGGAATTCTCTAGATCCTTCAAGGGTCTTGGTATTTCTAGACCCCTCCACACAAATCCTACTCTTTCTACATATGTCCTAGAACCTTCTGCACAACTCAAGATGATTATTGCCCTTTCTACAAGTCTCTACAAGGTTCTAGGATGTTCTTGTTCCTACTACAAACATCTACATTATTCTGGAGCCTTCTAGAAGCTTCCAGTCAAAACTAGACATTTCTAAAGGCTTCTATATAAGTAACTAGGCTTGGTGGTGGCCTAGTGTGAAAAAAAAGGCGAGCAAGACTCGCATGCGTGCGTCGTTGTCGCTGTCGCCTATTGTGGCGGCGTCGCTGTCGCCTCATAATCTTCGAGGATATCTCGGAATTTTCATAAGTCCTCCTCGAATTCCCATGATACTTCGGATGCTGGGAGTCCCTTCCACTTTATTAAGTACCGTTTCTTTGGCGGTACCCCTCGTCTCCTTACAATGTCTGATGTGAGCACCTCATCCACTTCTTTGTCGAAAGACTTGGTTGTAAGGGACGGTGCTCTCCGTGATTGCCCTCGGCTTGGGTCTTCCACATCCTTCTTGTAAGGCTTTAACATGCTCACGTGGAAGACTGGATGGATTTTGAGTGTTGGTGGGAGATTGACCCGGTAAGCAACATTCCCTATCTTCTTGATCACCGGGAATGGTCCCTCATATCTTCGTACTAGTCCCTTGTGCAAGCTCTGAAAGGTCTTGAATTGTTGGGGCAATAGCTTCACAAAGACTAGGTCGCCTTGAGAGAACTCTCGCGGATGCCTCTTTGTATCGGCCCATTTCTTCATTCTTTTACAGGTCCTCTCCAAGTATGAGCGTGCTAAGTCTGTCTGTTCCTCCCAAAATTTGATAATCTTTTTTGTCCCGGGACTCTTCCCATTCCTTTATAGGTATGGAAATTATGTGAGGAGTCAATTTTTATATAAATTAACATCATGAGTTGCCCAAGATTTTGTGTCACAGCAACCAAACATTTGGTGGAATTTTTGAGTTTATTGCAGCAATCAATGGAATAAGGTCATTGATACTGCTCTCAAACACACATTTTGTTTCCTTTGTTCATTTTCTATTTTGTAGCAGCAGAATCAAAGAATATATTCATTATATATTTGCATACTAAAAAGGTTCGTTTTATTTCATCTGTTATACAGATTTTAGTCCTCTGTATCTTGCTTCAGCCCTCATTTTATTTTTATTGTTTTCTCGGTTCAGTTTGACACCACATTTTCTGATTGATTCGCAAGTCTTTATTGATTTGGTTAGAGCATTTTACAATCTTGTATTTGGTTGTTTAGTTTTTGGAATAAAATTCTTGCGGGGGTAACAAGTGCATGATATAAATTTGTATTTAGCAAATATCCAATTTGTATTTTTGATAAAGAGTCAATTAGCCTAATTTAGTCTCTGAAAAAAAAAATAAAAAAATCAAACGCTGTCTTGTCGAATTATAAATATGATACACTAGTTATTTTCTAATTTTAGAATATAAATTTATATAAACATTAGTAAATTGTGTACTCTCGGGTAGAATATGAAACTCAAAAAGAATGCATATCTTTGTGAAGTGGAAGATTGTGTTGTGGCTCAAGTCTTCATTTACACCAAATGTTGAAGTATGTTGGGCTCCTATTGGGCCAAGATATCGGTACAAATTTGTTCTAATTTAACCTTGCAAATTAATTCCTAAAACTAAACGATTGATCAGTTTTTTTAAGCTTTATTTGATAAAGGAGAAAACTAGGTTAAATTAAAATAAGTTGGTATCTGTTTGGATGAATTTCTCCATTAGTCTTTTTAGGATAAAAAAATGAGAGAGTTTTCTAGACATAAAAATTCTACAATTTCTATAAAGTAACATGAAAGAACTTTTAGGGAAAAAAAAATCTAGTATGGAGAGAAGCTTATCCAAATATAACCTTAGTAGATGGGAAAGAGATAAAAAATAAAGTAAAAATTAAAGATGTTTGATTAAAGATAAATAAAGGAAAATAAATAGAGATTAAGAGATTGACAGAAACATATGAAAAATAACAACTTCCACCATTTTTTAAATTATTTCTATCATCTTTTTCCTCTATCAAACACCTTAAGTTAATTCTACCTTCACCTATTGCTCTTCATCCCTCTCTTACCTCGTCATTCCTTTTCTTTCTCCCTCTACCTTCACCTATTGTTAATATTTATATTTTAAACTATCAATATAAGTTAATATTTATTTTAAAAAATTTAGTATTAATCTTAAATTTAAATATATATTTGATTTTATATGTAGTAAAAATTAAATTATCCTATCCAAACTGAGATTTAAAAAAAATCAATTGATCTATTCAAGCAAAATATTTTAAGAAATGAGGAAATTCAAATGAAAAAAAATATATTTGAATTATTTCAATTTTTTTAAAATCAAAATTTTCATCCAACCTAATATAAAATCACTTTAAAGTTAAAAATGATAAATATTTTCTTTTTAGATATAGTAAAAACTATTTAATAGTGTGAAATCTATTAAAACTAAATATTTCTATTTTACTTCTTGATTAAGGTATTCTCCTTTTTTCTGTTATTTTTATTTTAAAAGAAAATAATACTTGAACACTCAAATCACTAAATGACACAGTGGGTGAAAGATATAGAAAAAGTTTTTCTTTTTTTATATAAAAAAACACTTTTTTCTAAATTTTAAACTAGCATTCACCTACCTTATATGTTTAATGAACCGATACAAACCCCTTTCTTTTGTTTAATAAATGGCACACATCCTGCAATATAGAAAAAGTGACACTCTTCTGTAAATGAAAGACAACAAGACTTTTTTAACAACTCTGCATCCCGTGATTGTAAGAAGAAAAAAACATTTAGATGTAATAAAAGCAAAATTGCACAATTTTTTTTATGCGTCTTCTTTGTATTGTTAGTAAAGTATTTTTTTCGTCATGTTTTTCTTCCTTTGTGTTTTTTGGATAAGAGATTGGTATTGAAGCTAGTTACATAGAAATAAATTATTGAAGAATTATTCTCTGTTGTTATGTAGGTTTTTTTATATACCTTACAAGTATAAGTATCATTTAACAGATAAAAAAAGATTAGTACAATTATTTTTGTAAAAAAGAAACTTAACTTTTAAGATCTTTTCTTTAAATGTTTGGAGCAATGTTTTCTCCTCTTTTTCCAGCAATCACTGATCGCATCGTTTTAAATTAAATATACATATCAAGGAACAAAATAATCTGCGAGTCATTTGGTAAGATTCCATTACCAAACTATTATAACCCCATGCAACTTTTTTGATGAAAAGATCAAACTTAAACATAAATTTTGGGTAGAGATAATTTATTAAGACATACGCAAAAACAACATTTTCTTAAAAATCAATAGCCCCAGTTATCATTTCTGATCTCATCATCAAATTTCTTCTTCAATTCGGGATGCTTTTCGAAGTACTCATCCGCCGTCATGGTACTAAGCTTTTTCTGTGAGAAAAAAAAATTGATGGTGAGTTTCTTTTTTTTTTAATTAGTATAAAACTGTAAGATCCCTGAGTAGATTTCTGTTACCTTCAACTCTTGTACTTCAATAATTTCTTTTTCCAAACGTTCAGACTCCTTCAGAGATTTCTCCTGTGCTTCTCTAAGCTCAATCAACTGCAGCCAAAAAATTCAAAAAAAAAAAAAAAGAGAGGAGAATTATAATTTAATTTCAAATGTAATGTAAAGATAAGAGTTTTTTTACTAAGAGATTTAAACAAAATAAGAACTAATGTTTAACAAACTTCTGACCAGGGCATCAAATTTAGTTTTATACTGAGGAGTTACAGTGTCAACAAATTTGGGGATCTCAATGCCTGAAAACAGGGCATCACAAAAAACATTAAACGTTGAATTAATGGTAGGTAAGCAAGAAAACTTATAACAGGATATATTCATTGTGCGCACACGCACACTCATATATATGGGGAATATCAAATAAATTTAGACCATCCAATATAAGTTGAATAGTCATGATTACACATTTATCTGTCAAACTCTCTCACCTGATAGACTCCCTCTACATAGAGAGAGACACACATACTGGAATTCAGTAATATTTTAAATAAATAAAATCTTCTGCCCAATAGGAATTCAAACGCATGATTCATTGCACACTAGCTAATGATATAAAGAATCCTCTCCTCGCTTATGTGTATTTTAAAGTGTAGCAACTAGAATTAGAAAATTGATCTACGATCTTATGTAGTGGAGGAGAAAAATATGTTTCATAGGGGTTGAGCAGATTCGAAAGTCTTGGCTTATGGAGGAGTGTACGTGCATGAGAATAACTAAATTTAGAAAACCTTAATTAAATGATGTTATCATCGCCACCAAGAATTAATCAAACATGGTGCTGGTATCATTAAGAAATTTAAATATATACATATTAATCCACCAGACGAGTGGGTTTCATAGGGTTCACAAACATACTCTCGTAATGCTCCTTGTACAAATCCACCAGCCGAGTGCCAATGCCTTTCCTGTAATAATCCCAGTCGATGGGCTCAGGTTCCTGCAGAATTGGAATTGGAAAAGAAACATAGCAAGGCTTGAACATAATACCTTAACAAAACAAAAAAATCAACTACAATAAGCATCTAACTAATTTATCACAGGATCACTTCTAATCGCTAAACACTCTCGTTCAAAACATGACCAGAGGAGCTTGACCAACATTCACATAACAGGAATGTTATGGTTTATAAAATAATACGAAAATAATTTCTACAGAGACAGTAAATGTGTGTTTGGATTAGCTTATTAGGTTTAAAAAACGTTTAGATTGTAAAACGATAGTAGAATAAAACAGAAACAGCAGCAAATTAGTTACGAGCCCTAATATCCAATCGATCTAACATCTAAGAATTAAAACAGGTAGAAATTAGCATCCTAAATCCAGTGCATAATGTAAAGAGAGAGGGGCGACCTGGCTGAACTTGGTTTGGATCTGGGAGTTAACCTCGTCGAAAGCGCGACGGAGATTTGAGATCTCCCTGCGAGCCTCATCGGAGACGAGAAGCTTCATCATTCCATCCCAATCGATGTTCCTTCCCACCTTGAACGCCACATCGGTAACTTTCTTCACCGGTCCGCCCATTTTTTCCCTGCAATGGTCTCCTCTCAAACGCGACTCCTGTTATTTCTTCGCTGCTCTCTCCCTTCTTTTCACACCCTACTCCTATCGTTCATTACCTCCTTCCTCGTATGGGCCAGCCCATTATGTCGTCCAAATAAACTTTTGGGTCCTCTTACTCTCACCCTCTCTGATTACCAAGTTCATTCCCTCATTTTATATATACGAAAAGACAAAACTAACCCCCGTCCTACTTCTTATGAACTTCTCAACCTCAGTTTCACTTTGTTGCATCAATCCGTGTTGTAGCTAAGCTTCTCATTTTTTTGTTCCTATAGTATTATTAAACCTTATTTATTATTGAACATTCAAGTATCATATTCACCACTTAATATTACATGCTGTAAAATCGATTAGTGTTCCCAAATTAGGATAAATACTCTTGACTAATGTAAGATCAAATAGGTGAATCTAAGTAAATATCACATTATTTGTCACACGTTATTATTATTTGTTACATTATGGAAACGAATTTTCATTAAAGTTGTTGACGGGACAAAAATGTCTCCATCAAAAACATTGTTGTAGAAACAATGATAAAAACAATGATGTTCGAAGAGAGTGTGGTTGAAATTTTTTTCTTAAATGAAACACATTCGTTTTTTAATTATTTAAATAATATATTGTAGGTTTTATTTATTTATATAGAATTCGATTTTTTGGCAAACAAATTCTTAATAGTTTTTTTTTTATTTTTTATTTTGTTAAAAAAAAATAACTAATATATATATATATATATATATATATATTATAATATTTTATTTAAAATTTATAGTTTTAAATTATATATTTAAAAAGATTTGTATATTTCTAAAATTAATATTATTGTTTATTCTGTTAAGAAAGAAAAACTAAATAATATATATATATATATATATATATATAATATTATAATATTTTATTTAATATTTATATTTTTAAATTATATATTTAAAAAATTTGTATATTTCTAAAATTAATAATATATTTAGATTTATTGTTGAAGGTAGTAAAATAATACTTTTAAAATATATTATAAAATAATATATTTAAATTTGTTTCTATGATTAATTTTTTTTAATTTTTTATTTATTTGATATTATATTTTTTTTAGAAATTAATAATAAATTAGGAGGATAATAAAAATTTTAAAAATTATATGTATATAAGAAGAAATAATATTTTGATGTAAAATTATATATATATATATATATATATATATATATATTCTAAAATATAATTTATATTAATTTCTATAATATAAAAAATATATTCTAAAATATAACTTATTTTCATATATATATATATATATATATATTTTTTTTAAAGTATAATTTATTTTAATTTCTACAATATAAAATATATATTCCAAAATATAAATTATTTTCATTTCTATAATATATATAAATAATATATATATATATATATATATATATATATATATATATAAATATATTATTCAAGTTGATAATTATTATTCTAATTTATGCACAATATATATATATATATATATATATATATATATAAATTTAAAGTTTTTAATTTAAGTAATATATATATATATATATATAATTATAATTTATATAATATATATAATTTATTTAACATTAAAAATAGTTATATTTTTATTAATTTTATAATTATAATTTTTTTTAAAGTTATAATTTTAAATATGATTTTTTTAATTTTATAATTATAATTTTTATAATATATAATTTATAAATAATTTTTTTTTAATTTTAATTTAATATATATTTTAATTTATAATTTTTTAATATATATTTGAGAAATTAATCAATTATAATCTATTATTTAAAAAACTAATGAATTCTAATCAATTATTTAAAAAATTAATCGATTATTTGAAAATATAATCGATTATTTAAAAATTTAATCGATCATAATGAAATAATTAAAAATTAATCGATTTAGAATTTGATTTATTCTCAATACAATTCTGAATAGATTTTATTTTTTATTTTTATAAAAAAGAAAAACTAACTAACTAATATATATATATATATATATATATATATATATATATATATATTCTAAAATATAATTTATTTTAATTTTACATAAAATATTATTTTTTTATATACATTTTTCTCCTAATTTATCATTAATTTCTAAAAAAAATATTACAATATCAAATATATTAAAAAATTAAAAAAAATTTAATCATACAAATAAAAATTATATTTTACTACTTTCAACCCTAAATCTACATATATTATTAACCTAAAAAATACATAAATATTTTTAAAACTATACATTTTATATAAAATATTATAATATTATATATATTACTTAATATAAATTTGAAAAATTATTTAAAATTAATTAATTAATTTCCAATTACTCAATTATGATTGATTACTTTTTCAAATAATCGATTACTTTTTCAAAAAATTGAGTATAATCTATTAGTTTTTCAAATAATCGATTATAATCTATTAATTTTTGAAATATACATTAAATAATTACAAATAAAAATATATATCAAGTTAAAATTAAAAAAATTATTTATAAATTATATATATTATATAAATTATAATTATAGAGTTAAAAAAATTATATTTAGAATTATAACTTTTAAAAAATTATAATTATAAAATTAATAAGAAAAATAACTATTTTTGATGTTAAATAAATTATATATATATATATATAACATAAATTAAAATTACATATATGAATTTCAAATTAATTATTATCATTATATATATACATTAACCTCCATGGTTGCTGTATGCTTCTTCTTTACAATGCAAACGAAATCAAACAAGATGAACCATCAAATTAAAATTCAAAACCGAAATCAACAACCATATTAAACCCTAAACCAAATGAACAGAACCCAATATTAAACATAGACGAACCAGAGCCGGGAGAATCGAACGTTTCTTTTGCGTGCGCCGGCGAGAGAGATGCAGAGCAAAATTATGTAAAACTATAATCGCTCAACACAAACTATGATCGATGTTTCCCAACTATAATCGATCATTCTCAGTTATAATCGGTTATCAAAAATTATGATCGATTATTATCTAGTTATAGTTGATTACTTTGACATGTATGACTTTAGATAGCGGTTATTTGGATAACCGCTATCTTAACTACATTTATTATAGCGTTCCATGAGTCAACCGCTCTTTAAAAGTATTATATAAGAGAGCGGTTATGAAAAAACCAATATTATAAACATACGTTAGACAGCGGTTAAAGCCTAACAGCTATCTAATATATATTTTTAAAAGCGGTTCTTATGAACCGTTATCTAAGGTCACTCAAGCGAAAAAGCGAGGACACCTGGAAAAATTGGGGATTCTCGGGTTCTGTCTCGCTCAAGCGACGTTATGATCGCTTCAGCGACAAGTGATTCTTATATGCGGTGAACCGAGTTATACGGCTAACTGCGTTGGACGTTTCGTTAGTGGGTCAGTTCTCGCTCAAGCTAGGAATCCATCGCTTGAGCGACGGAACCTCAAGACAATGGGGACTCTCGGGTTCAGTCTCGCTCAAGCGACTATGTAATCGCTTGAGTGACCGTTGAATCTTACATTTTACATAAAATATTATTTTAATTTTACATAAAATATTATTTTTTTATATACATTTTTCTCCTAATTAATCATTAATTTCTAAAAAAATATTACAATATCAAATAAATTTAAAAATTAAAAAAATTTAATCATACAAATAAAAATTATATTTTACTACTTTCAACCGTAAGTCTACATATATTATTAACCTAATAAATACATAAATATTTTTAAAACTATACATTTTATATAAAATATTATAATATTATATATATTTATATATATTACTTAATATAAATTTGAAAAATCATTTAAAAAATTAATTAATTAATTTCCAATTACTCAATTATGATTGATCAATTTTTCAAATAATCGATTACTTTTTCAAAAAATTGAGTTTAATCTATTAGTTTTTCAAATAATCGATTATAATCTATTAATTTTTGAAATATACATTAAATAATTACAAATAAAAATATATATCAAGTTAAAATTACAAAAAATTATTTATAAATTATATATATTATATAAATTATAATTATAGAGTTAAAAAATTTATATTTAGAATTATAACTTTTGAAAAAATTATAATTATAAAATTAATAAGAAAAATAACTATTTTTGATGTTAAATAAATTATATATATATATATATATATATATATATATATAACATAAATTAAAATTACATATATGAATTTCAAATTAATTATTATCATTTTATATATACATTAACCTCCATGGTTGCTTGTATGCTTCTTCTTTACAATGCAAACGAAATCAAACAAGATGAACCATCTGTTTCTGGTGAAAATTTGATCGATTTCGATTAAATTGAGATTTAAGTTCTTAACCAAATTTTAACCACGTAGATTCTTTTTATTTAGGCTAGCAAACGGTTTTCAATCGAAAAATGCATGAGAATGTAAACAACACAAATTAGTATGCAAATCGAAAGTACTATTTTTTGGTATTTTTTATTAAGAGACGCGAAGTAAAGAAAACAGTAAAAAATATCGAATCGAAAGATAATGCAGAATATTAAATTGCAGAAAAATGTAAAGTGCGGAAACCTCAAAATTTCATTAAGTGTAAAAGGGCAAAGAATTGAAATTGCAGGAAAGTAAAGAATGGGAAATCGAAATTGCAGAAATGTGAATGACAAGGATCTTAAACGCATAACCTTAACTTGCATAGAAGTAAGTGACCAGGAATTGAAAGGGCAGAAACTTAAAGTTGCTAAACGTAAACTGCATCAAAATAAATTGCATGAACATAAATTACCAGGGAAAGTACAGAAAGCGGTAAAGACAATCAATGAAAATGGAAATCCAGATCGCCAGAAACTTCATGATTTCGTTGTTCTCCGGTAGACTTTTTTCACTAGTGTTTCAGTTCTCTCTGCCAATTTCCCCCTTTTCCTTCATTCTTTGCTCTATTTATAGAGCGCCTTTCAAGTAACCTCCTAAGAGTAGTTAACAAAACTGCCACCACGATCCATCATGCACGTCCCTCAGTTCCACAGTTTAGAAAATTGTATTTCACGTTCCCATGCATGAGATAACCGCTCCCTTGACCTTCGATCTCTGCCACGGTTTAGAAACCGCTTCCCATGTTCTATGTGCGCATTAACTGTTCCTCTCTTTCTAACTTAGCCAGAATTTCGATGGCAGTGCATGTTAACTTTTCCCTCGATTTCGATTTCAAAATCTCGAGAACTTTGCATTGCTTTTTTTATTCCCCTTAACCTTAACATTACATGATTCTAATTCCTCGATTTTCTTCAACAATAGACATTAAATATTCCTCCTTCGATTCTCGATTCTAATTCTCGATTTATGTGTCCATACTGTTACATGGTCATCGAATGTTTTCCAACAATCTTTTCACTTTATCAGTTTTTTAACCAATCATATGATCCTCGATTTTTTCTTTCCTTCGTTTTTCGATCCCTTTATCGATTTCCTACTAACACCATCAAATTAAAATTCAAAACCGAAATCAATAACCATATTAAACCCTAAACCAAATGAACAGAACCCAATATTAAACATAGACGAACCAGAGCCGGGAGAGAACGAACATTTCTTTTGTGTGCGCCGGCGAGAGAGATGCAGAGCAAAATTATGTAAAACTATAATCGCTTAGCACAAACTATGATCGATGTTCTCCAACTATGATCGATCATTCTCAATTATAATCGGTTATCGAAAATTATGATCGATTATTATCCAGTTATAGTCGATCACTTTGACATGTATGACTTTAGATAGCGGTTATTTGGATAACCGCTATCTAAACTACATTTATTATAGCGTTTCACGAGTGAACCGCTCTTTAAAAGTATTATATAAGAGAGCAGTTATGAAAAACCCGATATTATAAACATATGTTAGACAGCGGTTAAAGCCTAACAGCTATCTAATATATATTTTTAAAAGCAGTTCTTATGAACCGCTATCTAAGGTCACTTAAGCGAAAAAGCGAGGACACCTGGAAAAATTGGGGATTCTCGGGTTCGGTCTCGCTCAAGCAACGTTGTGATCGCTTTAGCGACAAGTGATTCTTATATGCGGTGAACCGAGTTATACGGCTAACTGCGTTGGACATTTCGTTAGTGGGTCAGTTCTCGCTCAAGCTAGGAATTCATCGCTTGAGCGACGGAACCTCAACATAATGGAGACTCTCGGGTTCGGTCTCGCTCAAGCGACTATGTAATCGCTTGAGCGACCGTTGAATCTTACATTTTACATAAAATATTATTTTAATTTTACATAAAATATTATTTTTTTATATACATTTTTCTCCTAATTTATCATTAATTTCTAAAAACATACTACAATATCAAATAAATTAAAAAATTAAAAAAATTTAATCATACAAATAAAAATTATATTTTACTACTTTCAACCGTAAATCTACATATATTATTAACCTAATAAATACATAAATATTTTTAAAACTATACATTTTATATAAAATATTATAATATTATATATATTTATATATATTACTTAATATAAATTTGAAAAATCATTTAAAAAAGTAATTAATTAATTTCCAATTACTCAATTATGATTGATTAATTTTTCAAATAATCGATTACTTTTTCAAAAAATTGAGTATAATCTATTAGTTTTTCAAATAATCGATTATAATCTATTAATTTTTGAAATATACATTAAATAATTACAAATAAAAATATATATCAAGTTAAAATTAAAAAAATTATTTATAAATTATATATATATTATATAAATTATAATTATAGAGTTAAAAAAATTATATTTAGAATTATAACTTTTAAAAAAATTATAATTATAAAATTAATAAGAAAAATAACTATTTTTGATGTTAAATAAATTATATATATATATATATATATATATAACATAAATTAAAATTACATATATGAATTTCAAATTAATTATTATCATTATATATATACATTAACCTCCATGGTTGCTTGTATGCTTCTTCTTTACAATGCAAACGAAATCAAACAAGATGAACCATCAAATTAAAATTCAAAACCGAAATCAACAACCATATTAAACCCTAAACCAAATGAACAGAACCCAATATTAAACATAGACGAACCAGAGTCGGGAGAGAACGAACGTTTCTTTTGCGTGCGCCGGCGAGAGAGATGCAGAGCGAAATTATGTAAAACTATAATCGCTTAGCACAAACTATGATCGATGTTCTCCAACTATGATCGATGATTCTCAATTATAGTCGGTTATCGAAAATTATGATCGATTATTATCCCGTTATAGTCGATCACTTTGACATGTATGACTTTAGATAGTGGTTATTTGGATAACCGCTATCTAAACTACATTTATTATAGCGTTTCACGAGTGAACCGCTCTTTAAAAGTATTATATAAGAGAGCGGTTATGAAAAACCCGATATTATAAACGTACGTTAGATAGCGGTTAAAGCCTAACAGTTATCTAATATATATTTTTAAAAGTGGTTCTTATGAACCGCTATCTAAGGTCACTCAAGCGAAAAAGCGAGGACACCTGGAAAAATTGGGGATTCTCGGGTTCGGTCTCGCTCAAGCGACGCTATGACCGCTTCAGCGACAAGTGATTCTTATATGCGGTGAACCGAGTTATACGGCTAACTGCGTTGGACGTTTCATTAGTGGGTCAGTTCTCGCTCAAGCTAGGAATCCATCGTTTGAGCGACGGAACCTCAACACAATGAGACTCTCGGGTTCAGTCTCGCTCAAGCGACTATATAATTGCTTGAGCGACCGTTGAATCTTACATTTTACATAAAATATTATTTTAATTTTACATAAAATATTATTTTTTTATATACATTTTTCTCCTAATTTATCATTAATTTCTAAAAAAATATTACAATATCAAATAAATTAAAAAATTAAAAAAAAATTAATCATACAAATAAAAATTATATTTTACTACTTTCAACCGTAAATCTACATATATTATTAACCTAATAAATACATAAATATTTTTAAAACTATACATTTTATATAAAATATTATAATATGATATATATTTATATATATTACTTAATATAAATTTGAAAAATCATTCAAAAAATTAATTAATTAATTTCCAATTACTCAATTATGATTGATTAATTTTTCAAATAATCGATTACTTTTTCAAAAAATTGAGTATAATCTATTAGTTTTTCAAATAATCGATTATAATCTATTAATTTTTGAAATATACATTAAATAATTACAAATAAAAATATATATCAAGTTAAAATTAAAAAAATTATTTATAAATTATATATTATATAAATTATAATTATAGAGTTAAAAAAATTATATTTAGAATTATAACTTTTAAAAAAATTATAATTATAAAATTAATAAGAAAAATAACTATTTTTGATGTTAAATAAATTATATATATATATATATATAACATAAATTAAAATTACATATATGAATTTCAAATTAATTATTATCATTATATATATATATATATATTTATTAATTTAAAAATAAATTATATTTAAAATATATATATATTTGTTGGGCGTTGTTAGAAAAGATCACAGGCATAGAAAAAGAGAACTTGAAATCTATTTTGTTATTAATTTATATTTGATTAATTATATTGGTAGAGAGTTATTTTCCCAAATAAAAAACGGTGCATACAGATAGAACTAGGTGTTGACTCAGCACTACATATATGATTGACAACTTTTGGCAGTTGGTTAACAGATAGAGAAGATAGGTAGCTACAACACCGCTTAATAAACTATATAGAGACTGGGTACTGTATTTATCTATCATGTATGCTGATTTCTTTGTGGTATTTGCTGGAATGAAAATTTTGACTTTTCACTTTCATTATCATACAGGGAGGAGGTTCTTTGAGGAGTTGGATAGAGACGGTGATGGCCAAGTAACTCTGGAAGATCTAGAAGTTGAAATGAGGAAACGAAAGCTGCCACGAAGATATGCTAAAGAATTTATGAGCCTTGCCAGAAGTCACTTATTTTCCAGGTCTTTTGGTATGAAACAGTTTTTATCATTAATGGAACAGAAGGAGCCAACAATTCTTCGTGCATATACTTCTCTTTGTCTAAGCAAGTCAGGGACACTGAAGAAGAGTGAAATATTGGAGTCACTAAAGAATAATTTTGTTGATGGCTAAATGATACTTAAAAATTGACTAATCTTCTTTTAATCAATACATATTTATTAAGAATAATTTGTTTAAAGTTAAAAATGAATAAATGTCTTAATCTTCTTTATATTCGAATTTCCATTAATTAAAGTTTTTAATTTCTATCTCCGGTCTCTGCTGACGAACAAGTTTACCGTTGACTATAGTTCTCTTATTTTGAATGGATTGACACTCATAATTTTTTATATCCCAGAAATAATATTCTCAAAAAAAAAATTTATTAAGAGCTAATGTTATTAAAGTTCTTTCTGTTTTTCTTAAATTATATAAATACATTATTAAAATGTATTATTGAACAATAATATATATATATATATATATATATATTATAATAAATATTCAAATATGTAGGATTTTTTTATAATGATGAGTTATTATACTAAGTTATTATATTAAAAATAAATAATGAAAAAAACATAAGAAGTAACTCTTATATTTACTAATTATTCTAAAAAATGGAAATTCTCACTAATTATATATTATGTTCTCGTGTGTGGCTTACTAAGTTATTTAAAAAAGAAGAAGTAGAGATTTTAGCCTCACATTTTACTTTACCACATTGTAATAACTATGTAGAGATTTTAGCCTCACATGGTTTCTATTCTCACTTTTCTCATATAACATGCGCGAAATAAAGTTTGATAATAATATTATAAATTAAAAGAATAACTACTCTAATAAAGTAGAGATTGTAGTTATTTAAATGTTATAATTTTTTTATATGGTTTTATTATATTTTTTGTTTTTAAAAAGATTTTTTATAATATCTTTGTAACAACTTCTACATCACATTCTTTAGTTTAATGAGATTTTTTTATTATATCTCTTATTTTAAGATAAACTTACTTTTTATCATATTTAATTTAAAATAAAAAATATATTTGAGGATCGAAAAAAATAAAATTAAAAGTTGATAAAATGTAAGAATAACACAATTTTCCTCTTATAAAATCAACTAATTAATTCAATAGAATTAAAAAAATTGATTAACTTAGTCATGATATTAAATTTTTATACACATACTCTCAGTCAAGATACAAGATTTAGAATAATTTTCAAGAAAATTGAATTAAAAAAAATGAAAATTAACCAATTTAATTTTATAATAAAATTATTTTAATTTAGTCGATTAAAACTTTATGTATTTTGGATTGCATTAATCTTTTCGGCTCAAACCCTATCATATATTTTTAATATAATAACAATTATATTTTTTCAAAATATATTCATTTCTTTTAACAAATTGATATTTATCTTTTTATAATATTTAAAAGTAACATGTTAATTAAAAATTTATATATAAAATAATGAAAGTTTAAAATTATATTTTTTAAAACGTTTAATATTTCATAAATAATTACTTATTATATATTAATGATATTTTAGAAAATATTGTCACTCAATTATAATTTGTCATACAAAATATAAAAAATATAAATTTTTAGAAAAAATTATATAGATAGCGTAGCCTAATTATTGCCTATATATGGTATAACATGCATGGAATAAAATGATTTTGGAAAAAAAATAGAAAAGCAAAAGTATTAAAAAAATAGAACATTGTGAGCCACGATAAAATGGAGTGAACCATACACAAATCTATTGTCTGGAAGGAAGGGGGAAAAGGTTTAAATTTGAAGGTATTGGTTGATTTATCTAAATTTTGAATAAAAATGATAATCATATATATATATATATATATATATATATATATATATATATATATATATATATATATTAATGATTTAAATTAGTATATCATTATTAATACATTAATAAGTAAATTTAATTATCACTTTCTTTTTCAAGTGTTATTAAACACATAATATTATCGTACATAATTTTATCGTAACATATATGTAATAATAATACCTAACCCTTTTTAAAATAATATTTTTAAATAAATTAAATAAATTTTATTAATCACTCTTCAGATTTTGTTGATTTATATATTTTTAATATTTATAACACCTTTTTTTATTTTATATATTTAATATTTAAAAATAAAATAAAATTTAATTAATATACGTAAACTTATTTGAAGGTGTTAATCTTTCTTACTTCATTTATAAATTTTAAATTAAAATAATCAAGTAAAAAAATCAAACTCTGCACTGTTTCAATCAAAACAATAATATTTTTAAATCAAAATTAGGTAGTTTAAGAGTACTCTTATTTTAAAATAATTTTTTCTATAATTCATATCCTAGATAAAAACAAAAAATTTAAAGTGAGAGGGAAAATTTAAATTTTTTTAAAATTATAATTATGGGTGAAACGTTTTTTGGGTGGAATTTGCGATATTGTTGGAAAGTAATTAATATTGTAAAAGACTGAGTTCTCTCTTGTTTTTTTTTTTCTCTTTTTCTTATTTTTTTCTCTCATCTCCTTTTTTTCTTTTTAATTAAAATATTATATTAAAATTTAATAAAAATATATTAAAACAAATATTTTAAAATCAACATTAAAATTAAATAAATATCAATTAATTATTTAAAATTATGACAATAAATGATTTTATATATAATGACAGTAAGTAAATGATTAATTTAAAATTATTTTCATAAAAAATAATTACTATTTTAATTAAAAAATATCAAATATTTAAAATGTATTTTTTACTTAATAATTTAATGCAGTTATAATTAAGTTAAATGATGATAATTAGTTATATTAGATAATTTTTCAAAATATTAATTAAAAATTACTTTAAAATAAATATTTATTTTTTTCTTAATAATAATAATAATACTTATAATATTTTAAACTTATCATATAATATTTTAAACTTATCATATAATATTTTTTAAATATTATATATTAAATTATAGAATTTATAGGTCATTTAAATATTTTTAAAAATAATAAAATATTCACTTTGCTAAATTTTAATTTAATATTTTTAATTAATAAGACAAGATAAAGTGAAAGTAGAGTAAAAAAAATACTAATTAAAGACAGTCAAAATATACTGGAATAAATAAAAAAAGAAAAAAAATAAATTGAAAAAAGGAAAATTAATTGTATTATATAAGATGAAATTATTATCTTATTAAATTTTATTTTATATATCAATAATAAATATGTCTAATTGAATAAATAAAATTAAAAAATATTTAAATATTTTTAAAAAATATATTATTTATAATATTAATTAGATAATACTCATTAAATATTTAATTATAATGATAACAATATGAGGTTGAATTACGGGGTTAGTGCGTCGTGAAAGTGTGAGAATATTGGACATTTCAATTTACCGCATGACTTCCAATCTGTATGAACTAAACAGTAGGATAAACTGACCCTACGTAACTAAGATAGTCTTTTAATATATTTTTTAATTGAAATTATTTTTTTATTTATTATATAATTTTTTTAATAATAATAGCATATCGCATTAATATTCCGTCATTATATATATAAAATAATTATAGTTAAGACAAAAATTATTTATTTTATTGTAATTAAATAATTAAAATAAATTATTTAATTTTAAAAAAATAAATAACAAGTCTCAGATTTTTTTATGATAAATTAATCTTTGTGATGACAAATTTATAATCCAAAATAACATATGAAATTGTAATTGCAATTATTGAATAAGATAGAGATAAAAGAAAAAATATGAATTTAAAAGTGAAAAATTAAATAAATATTTTAATATAACTTTAAAGAAAAAACATAAAAATGTAAAAACAATATAAAACCTCTTTTAAACTTTCATGTTTATATGTACTTCAATCTTTTTTCTTTTAGTTATGTTTTTAATTATTTTTTCTTTATATAAATAAATTAAAAATTATAATTTCAAGAACAGTGAATTTTTGGGAAACTATTTTTATATAAATTAAATATATATATATATATATATATATATATATATATATATATATATATATATATATATTAAGTGATGAGGAACAAATTTTTTGAAATATTTTGATATTCATCCCTATCAAACTTGAAACACTAAACAACATTATAGAGTAGGGTTAGTAATGATTACCAATATTTCTTCCCTGAAAACATTAAAATTTTATATTAATAAAAAACGTTTAACTCGGATTATTTTGTACTGTATAAAAAAAGTCAATTACTAGTTAAATTAAATAATTGGTAATGTATGAATATTTTTATTTGATAAATAATACAGTAGTTTTTTATAATAAAAAAACTTAATAATTACAGTTTGATGATGAAAATCATAAATATCACCTAACAAAAACTCTTGATAATTATGACAGCTAAATTATTGTGATTAGAAGCCAAAACTCTATGTCTCACTCTTTACTCTAACAATTTTTAAATAGAATTTGGCAAACATATTTGAAATTACTCATTTATATGATATAAGTTTAATATTTAATAAAAATACTAATGATGATGGAAAACTTTATATATATATATATATATATATATATATATATATATATATATATATAAACTTCTCATCTCAATGTTTTTTAATTTAATAATTATAACAATTTATCTTCATTATTAAATTATAAAATAATAAATTTTGAAATGGCGTATAATTTCTTTTATATAAATAATTATTTATTTTAAGCATTAAAAAAAATATTTGTCATTCATTCTATAAAAAATTCTATTGAAATATATATATATATATATATATATATATATATATATTTAATCTTCGTTTTAATTAATTTATTTTTTTAAATAATAATTAAAATAATAATTCATCTCAAAAAATATAAATACGTCCATATCACATATCACCCGCGTCATAAACATCAAATAACCACATATGGACATGCGTCACAACATGATTGGAGAAGGTTCCACCCTTAGGCTATAAAATGGCCCAAACCCCTTCACATTCTTCACAGTTTAATTTCAAACAAATTAGGTCATTTTATCTCGCACAGTTTCCTACCTCTCCCTTTAAGGTTCATCCATTTTATTGTATTGTTCTTTGTGTGTGAATTATCCCTTTATATTTTTTTCTTTATTCGTTGTGAATTATCGTTTGTATTTTTCTTTTTCATTCATTACGTGAATTATCCTTTTTCTCTACGAGTTTATCTATTAATTATCCTTTTGTATTTTTCTTATTCGATTTGTGAATTGTTCCTTTTTTTTCCTACGAGTTTGATCTATTTTAGATAGGATTTGCCCAATTTCATCTTTCTTAAATTCATTTTCATAATTATACAATTTTTCTTTTATTGTAGATTAGGTCTAATCCTTGTTTTATACTTATAATTTTTTTATCCGTCAATGATCTAATTACAATTTTATATTTAAATTTTTTTAGATAGATATGCTACTTATTTTTTCTCGTGTAGTTTTTTTTTTAAAGAAATAGTTCATATTCCCTAATCCAGACTTGGGTCTTTTTTAGTGAAATTCTTCAAATTTGATTTTTGATATTTAATTTATTTAATCATAAATTATTTAGTTATATCATTATTTATTATTCTGATCTAATTGTGTTTCTTAACTTTTAGATGCGAGATATTCACCTTTCTTGGAAAAACCATCACTCTCAAAGTTGACAACTCCGACACCATTTACAAAGTTAAGGTCAACATCCAGGAAAAGGAATTCTTTCAGACCAGCAACATCTCATTTTCGCCGATAAACAGCTCGAGGACGGGCGAACCCTCGCCAACTACAACATCCAGAGGGAATCAACCCTTCATCTCGTCCTTCATCTCCGTGGTGGTATGCAGATCTTTGTGAAGATCCTTACTAGTAATACTATTATCATTGAGGTTGAGAGTTCGGACACTATTGCCAATGTCAAGGCCAAGAACCAGGTCAAGGAGGTTTTATCAATAATTTTTTTAAGGCCAATAACCTGGTCAAGGAGATCTCATCAGTAATTTTTTTCAAGGCCAAGAACCAGGTCAAAGAGGTTTCATCAGTAATTTTTTTTTTCAAGGCCAAGATCTTATCAATAATTTTTTTTCCTATTTTAATGAGCTTTTTTGTTGTTTTTGCTAGCCTTCTCAATGTCAAGACTAAGAACCAGGTCGAGGAGGTCTTATCAGTAATTCGATGTTCTCCTTTTCTTTTTATTTTGATGAGTTTTTTTGTTCTTTTTGTTAGCCATGCATACTGTCATCTTCTGTAATAATCTAATTTCTCTCTATACTTGAGTCTATTTCTTTTGTTTTGTCCAAATGTTACAGAAATAATGTTGGCGTACCATTACTTCCATAGATTTCTTATGTTTTCCAATTTTTTTTCTTTGATTGCTGAAATTTCTTTTTTCTATTGTTCTACATTAATGCTAAAACAAATATTCTTAAAGACAAGGAGAAGATATTTTAAATAAGAAATAAACTTTTTATATAAATAAATTAAAAATTATAATTTCAAAAACGGTGTATAAATTTTGGCAAACTATTTAAATAAATTAAATAATTAATTATATATATATATATATATATATATATATATCGACATTTTAAAATTTATTTACACTTTTTTTCCTCTCTTATATAATATATTATTTTTATTAATATCATGCGCGAGTTATAACATTATAAATCTGAATAGAGAATATTCATCACTTGATGTCACGTAGGAAAAGGTCATCAATAGAAAATGTTATTTATATTTTCTTTGTATTTATTGATAAGTTATATTAATTTTATTTATGTCAAGATAAAGAAAACTAACCAATTCTGGAATAAGGATATTCATATTATAACTAAGGTGTAAAAACACATATGTACATAATAGTAATACCTAATATTTTTTAAAATAATATTTTTAAAAAAATTAAATAAATTTTATTAATCACTCTTCATATTTTGTTGATTTATATATTTTTAATATTTATAACACCTTTTTTTATTTTATATATTTAATATTTAAAAATAAAATAAAATTTAATTAATATACGTAAACTTATTTGAAGGTGTTAATCTTTCTTACTTCATTTATAAATTTTAAATTAATCAAGTAAACAAAAATCAAACTCTTCACTGTTTCAACCAAAACAATAATATTTTTAAATCAAAATTAGGTAGTTTAAGAGTACTTTTATTTTAAAATAATTTTTTCTATAATTCATATCCTAGTTAAAAACAAAAAATTTAAAGTGAGAGGGAAAATTTAAATTTTTTTAAAATTATAATTATGGGTGAAACGTTTCTCGGGTGGAATTTGGGATATTTTTGGAGAGTAATTAATATTGTAAAAGACTGTAGTTCTCTCTTGTTTATTTTTTTCTCTCATCTCCTTTTTATTCTTTTTAATTAAAATATTATATTAAAATTTAATAAAAATATATTAAAACAAATATTTTAAAATCAACATTAAAATTAAATAAATATCAATTAATTATTTAAAATTATGACAATAAATGATTTTATATATAATGACAGTAAGTAAATAATTAATTTAAAATTATTTTCATAATAAATAATTACTCTTTTAATTAAAAAATATCAAATATTTAAAATGTATTTTTTACTTAATAATTTAATCCAGTTATAATTAAGTTAAATGATAATAATCAGTTAGATTAGATAATTTTACAAAATATTAATTAAAAAATTACTTAAAAATAAATATTTATTTTTTTCTTAATAATAATAATAATACTTATAATATTTTAAACTTATCATATAATATTTTTTAAATATAATATATTAAATTATAGAATTTATAGGTCATTTAAATATTTTTAAAAATAATAAAATATTCACTTTGCTAAATTTTAATATAATATTTTTAATTAATAAAATAAGATAAAGTGAAAGTAGAGTAAAAAAAATACTAATTAAAGACCAGGCAAAATATCATAGTGACAGGTCTTGGCGACCAAAGGTCACGAGCAATATCGAGTCAAAAGATTTGTATCGCCATGACAACGACTTCTCCGATTGGTAAACTCGAGAGAACATGAAATGGAAATCAACAGATTTAATGAACAAGAAGTCTCGAGAAGAAAAGCGAAGTATAACACTTAAAGTTGAAGAAAAAAATTAAGAATCGAGAGGAAGAGAGTGAGAATCTTGGACTGCTAGTCGAGAAAATTCAACAAGTTTCTCAAGAAAAAGATTCAAGACAAGGAAAGACATAAAAGGTATGAGAAAAAAGCTGATTCTTCTAACTTTAAATGCTATGGTCGTGGTAAGCAGGGTCATGTCAGGATGGAATGCCCAGAAAAGAACAAACATAGTGACAAGAAAGAGCAGAAATTCAAAAGAAGAGCCTATATAGCATGGGATGACAATGACACTTCATCAACAGACAATTCTGATAATGAAGAAGCCAACCTATGTCTAATGGCAAGTCAAAATCCTCAATCCAGCAATGTAAGTTCTAGTTCCTCTTCAAATTTAGTGAATTATGATTCATTGCAAGAAGCATTTAATGAAATGCATGAAGAGGCTAAGAAACTACAAAAAGAAAACGATAGGCTAAAAGGACTAAATAATTGGTTAGTAAATAAAGTTGACTCTCTTGAAAAAAGAATTCTTGAAGATGAAACTAATTGTGATTTCTTAAAATTAATTCATGATAATTCTGATTGTGCATGTAATAAACCCTGTAATAACTGTTCAGAATTACAAAAGAAAATTGATTTTTTATCACAAACCGTTTCAAGATTCACACAAGGTCAAGCCAATCTTGACGTTTTACTTGGATCTCAAAAACTGATTTTTGACAAATCTGGAATAGGATTTAAATCTAGGATGAAATCCAGAAAAACAAATGTAAGTAGGAAATCATACTCTGTAATCAAATGTTTTTACTGCATGAAGAAAGGTCACTCAGTAAAATATTGCAGAATAAAAAAGTATGTTATTCCTAAAGGAAGAATGAAGTGGATTCCAAAAATTAATTCATTTCAAATAACCTATTTGGACCCAGTAATCATAAAGGGTACCAGAAAAATGCTAAATTTGTTTTGCAGGAACAAAATCTGGGAATCCCTTGGAGTTCAGATCAGTGAATCAGGTTCTGTTTGTCTAAACTGATTGATTTAATTGATATAAACCAGTATTAATCGACTAAAATAACTTATAGAGGATGTCAGAAAATCTCTGTACCATTTTAATCGATTGAAATGTCGAATTAATCGATTAAAATGTTCTGAGGATTTGAGTTTAGCTGTTTTAATCGATTAAAATGAATTTATATCAACTAAAAATACTAAGATGTAAAATTTAATCGATTCATTTTCGTTTTAATCGATTTAAATTCTGTTATCATTTTATTAATTTCATTCTGTACAAAATTAATCGATTCTTTTATGAAATAATCGATTAATTCACTGTAGCAGTTTCAAACCTAATATTAAAGATCAAATTAATAGGTTAATTAGTTGGTTAATCCATTAATTAGGTTCTGAAAATAAGTTTTATAACATCCAATTGAAGATTGGTAAGCGAATTCAAGTCAAAAACTCAGGTTTTTATGATAATCAAAATCTGCATAATTCTTTTAAAATTTCTTTGACCGAGTCAAACACATTCCCAATAACAAATTAACTGATACACCCACTAGTCGAAATCTGTGTTTTTGTCCTCGATCAAGGGGACATGCAATTAAAGCTGATTTTTGCGAGGCTCGTCTAAAGTAAGCTGCAATTCACAAAAAGTGACATCCGTGAAACTTCAGTTTACTCCAGTGTATCTCTTTGCTCTCGTATTCTCTTCCTTGTTCAAAATTTGTATCTGGTTCATAGTGCTTCTCCCTTCTCTCCCTTGTCCACACATCTCAGAACTCATTCTCTGAAAATTCAAACAAAATGTTGAGAAGATCTAAATCAAGAAAGAGGCAGAAAGGAGAATCTTCCTCTGCTGCAAATCCAGGTGGCCATCTGGAAGCCTGGTTTGATGGAGATCTTGGAAAGATGAACACTTTTATCTCTGAGTTTAGTCAGAAAGGAATTGTTATTCCAAAATTCATCAAATTCAGGTGGCTGGACGAAGAAGGATTTACGAGTCTGAGAAGAAAGTTAAAAAGCCAGAAGCTAAAAACTTTCATGGAATTTACTGGGAACATTCAACCTGATTTAGTTCGGGTTTTCTACTCCAACTTAACTGTCAATGGATCTACAATCCGATCTCAGGTGAAGGGAGTAAACATGGAAATTACTCCTGCTATTTGGGAGCAAGTTGCTGGTCTTAAGGACAGAGGTGTCAAAGTTTCAAGGGGGAATATTTCTGAAATTCCAGAGTTCAACAAAATCCAGTTTTTCCGTTCCTGCCTTAAGGATCCAGACGATTCGGTAAGGATTCTAAATGCTGGAAAACTTGCACTAGAACACAGACTTCTTGCGTTTATTGTAGCATGGATGCTTACTCCAAGAGGGAGTAATCATGCCATTCTTAATGAGGGAGATCTTGCCCTCATGTACTGCATTTTTAATAACATTAAAGTAAACTGGGTGTATGTGATTAAAGATCACATGTTAAAAGCTAAGAGGTTGGCAGACTTCAAACTGCCTTATGTTATGTTAATTAATAATTTCTTTAGATTTTTTGAAGTTGATCTTTCTGGGGAGAGTATAGAAACCCCCAAAGCATCTAATGAAATTGATGACTCCACCCTAAGGAAAATGGGATATATAAATGTTGATGATGAATGGATCTCCAAAATGGATGCTGGGATGTCAGAGGGTGAGGAAGAAGATGAAGATGAAAATCAGGGCCAGATCCCTTCCTCTCCAGCTGCTGCAGAGGTCCTTGAGTCAACAAGTGGTCAAGCCTCCTATGAAAACATGGAAATAATTCCTTACATGGAGCAGCCTGACCGTGGGACTCCTTTATCTCAGTTTGAGAGAACTATGCTTTCCCAAATGGCTGCAGTGCAGGAAAATCAGAGGAAGCATATGCAGATGACGTTCCAACACTTCCAGCAAACAAATCATCAATTTGAATCCCTTGGCAACCAAATCGCTGACATCTACACAAAGCTGGAAGATATGCAGCTAAATCAAGGGAACTGGGATGATTAGTTTTTTTTTTGGATAAAAAGGGTCCCTCCTCATCTTTCTTTATTGCTTATTTTTCTTTTGATGCTTATTTCTTTTGGGTCTGTAATATTACTGGTTATATACCAGACACATTATCTTTAGCTTTGAATTAATATAATGTAGGTTTAATTCGAATCAAACTAGCATAGATAGAATTCAATCTAGATCCCTGAGAGTTTTAGCTGATACAAGATCGAATTAATCGATTAAAGTGATTAAAGGGAACACTTTTCATAACAAAATAATCGATTAAAACTTCGTATCAATCGATTAAAATCTTTAAAAAATAGCTTACATCAGTAGAATTAGCGAAATAAGATTTTATTCTGATTTTGATGGATCTATTAGTTAAAAGTTAATCAATGTAGTTGATATTGTTGTTAAACACCCTTCTAGATGATCAGTTTTATAAAATATCCACTACATTAATGATAATAAATTCGCATCAATCCCTTCTTAGTTTTCAAAACTGAGTGTTTTAATCAATAAAAAATATTTTAAATCGATTAAAAGAATTTATACAACATTTTTCTTTACTGTTTTAATCGATTAAAAGTCGAATTAATCGATTAAATGCACTAATGTTTCATATTTTCGAAATTCTTAAATGTTTTAATCGATTAAAACCTGATTTCAATCGATTAAAATCATTAACAAGAACATTTTAATCGATTTTGTCCTGTTTTTAATCGATTTTTATTCTGGAAAGAAAAATTAAAGGCTTTAGTTAATGGTTGTTCTTGTAACATGCTACTAAAGTGTGGTTCCCTTATCTTTACACGTATTAATTGTATTCATTACAAACGTGTTAATGAAGATAAGTTTGAATCAACTTTGATTGGTCTTTACATGAGTAAAGTATCGATTTCTTTCTATTTTAAAAAACTTAAGCATGTTAAATACCTTTGCATTTCATTATTTCTCTTCTGTTCCCTATTTTTGATGAAGTCAAAAGGGGGAGAAATAGTTGCCTTTACTTTTGGGTCAATTTAGAGAAATAACTCTTAATTTAGGTGGAGCAACATTTTAGGGGGAGAAATAGGAAAACAATACATGTTTGATTTCTCACTAATCTGTATTATCAAGTGACTTCTTTTGCAGAGTTTTTGTTTTCAAAATGGTGTTTGTCTTCATCAAATAGGGGGAGACTGAAAGTGATGAAGATCTAATTGAAATACTTTGGCAAAGATCTCATTGATTTGATGAAGTCAAAGATGATGTCAAAAGTCAACTTTGCAGCGGTCAACAAGTCACTTAGATAAAAGAGTAAAAGAGTTTAGTGTGTCTACAGAATGCTTAGGTAAAATCATTTTATCTTTTCTGCTGCATGAGGTTTCTTCACTTAAAAGATTTTGCAAAATGCCTCTAAAAACGTTTTAAACAATTAAGAACAAAGTATTTTGACAAAAGCTTTCTTAAACAAGTTTTTAACTGATACAGTTTTGAAATAACCGATTAAAATCAGTCAATGTTTAGAGAAGTGTTTTTACAACATTTTAATCGATACAACTTGATTTTAATAGATTAAAACCATTTAGAACTCATTATGATCGATCAGAATACAAATATGACCGATCAGAATCAGATGTGATCGATCAGAATTGAATTATGACCGATCAGAACTTTTTCAATCGATTAAAACATGTTTCAATCGATTAAAACCACTTAAGGGTTCAGGATGATCGATCAGAATGCAATTATGACCGATCATAATCAGTTATGATCGATCAGAATTGTTTCAATCGATTAAAACACGTTTCAATCGATTAAAACAACTTAGAAAAATTCTACACAACGTTTTAATCGATTAATACTTATTTTTATCAGTTAAAATAACTTGAAGAAATTCACAATAAAGTTTTGCAGTATTTCAATCGATTGAATCGCGAAACAATCGATTAAATCAACTTAGAAGATTTTTTGTAAATTATTTTAATTGATACAAACGTTGTCGTATCAGTTAAAACAAATCTGTTAAAGAATCAAGAACATATTAATGGATTAAAAGAAGTTTTAACGGATTAAAACTGCACTTTTAACAGATTAAAAGAATATTTTAACAGATTAATTAATACAGCAGTTTTGAAAATCTTCTATAAAAATAGAGTTGCTTGAACTTTTTACATATCAGTTTTTACACATCTTTGAACAATCAATCAAGAAAACTTTAGCACTCTTTCAAGAAAGATTCGTGTCAGTTTTTGATAAGTTCTTTGAAAATCTTTCTTGAGGCAACTTGCTTTCTTTTGAAGAAGAAACACACTGCAGAATTGCATAAACTGGTTTGAGCATTCTAGTTTCTTCTTTTTCATTTCTTAACATTCTTTTTGTATTGTTTGGTGCCTGGACTCGTTAACTCACTTTCCATTGATAGCATTACATTGACGATCCCAACATAGATGAAATTCTTCAGGCCCGAGCAACGTCTCGGTTTCGCCGGTAAGCGGCTCGAGGACCCTCCAGTCCCGTGGTTGCTTAAAGATCATCGTCAAGACTCTCACCGGCAAGACCATCACCCTGGAGGTGGAGAATTTGGACACCATTACCCGGGACAAGGAGGAGGGAATTCCCCGGACCGGCAGATATTGATCTTTGCTGGCAAACGAGCTGAGGATGGAAGGACCGCGGTCGAGGATAACATTCAAGAGGAATCTACCCCCACTGAGGTTGCGTCTTCGTGGTGGTATGCGAGATGATTCTGAAGCCCTTAAGTGATATCATTACATTTGAGGTTGACAGTTTGCATGCAAATGTCGAGGCCACGAAGCCTGTCAAGGAGGAGGGGTTAAATAGGGTGTTAAATAGTTTTTCACATTGGAATTGTTGTTGTTGTTGTATATCGTTGTTCTTTGTCGCGTTTCTTTGTCTTTATTTCAAATAAGACTTCTAGTTTTCCAAAATAAAGATTTGTGATTTGTCTACCTGTAAAATCGCTGAGTAGATTTACGATACCTTCAACTCTTGTACTTCAATAATATCTTTTTCCAAACGTTCGGACTCCTTCAATATTTCTCCTGTACTTCTTTAAGCTCAATCAACTGCATGGTGCTGGTATCATTAAGAAATTTAAATATGAGTCCTGATATTTTGACAACCCATTATAAACATCCGTTCAACAACCCAATAAAAAAATTATAAATGTACAGTGTTCCTGAATAAAAAAATATTAAATGTACGAGTGTTTTTTTATTAAATAATTCATTCCCTTGCCCATCTCTCCTCCTTCTCCGATTCTCATTTTTCTAGCACAGAACTTTCTCATTCCTTCCTCGACCTCGACCTTCCTCACGCGGTTGTGAACTTGCCCAACTTGTCAGTCGAACTCACTCACCACCGCATATATACCAAATTTGTTTCATGCAAATTTTAGTTTTAATTTGTAAAATTTTGAATTGTTTTCTATAATTCTGTGAATATATATTGTATGCTGGCTGGATTTTGTTTCATATTTATTTGAAATATACCCTGAAATTGTGGTGTATCGGGTACAAATTATGAGAAAAAAGAATTTGCATTTCAAATTTTAAATAATTTTTTTTTAAATTGGGACTTTACATAGCGGTTCCCAGAACCGCTATCTAAACCTACTAAAGAGAGTTGTTCTATAACTAACTGCTATTATATGTTCGATTTTAAGAGCGGTCAAAATATTAACCACTCTTAAAACTTAAATATATGATAGCGGTTCCACTTTAACCGCTCTTAAAAGTGAATCAGATATTAGTGTCGCTCAAGCGAAATACAACCCGAGAATCCGAATTTTTTGCAGGCGGTGTCGCTCGAGCGATGTGAATTTAGCTTGAGCGAATGTTGACCTGGGGATAAACGTCGATCAAAGTTAGCCGCATAATATAACATGGGTGACCACATGTTTGAATCGGATATCGCTCGAGCGAGATTAGTATCGCTCAAGCGAAACACAACCCGAGAATCCCTAATCTTAGCAGGTGGCTTCTCTCGAGCGATGTTAGTTTCGCTTGAGCGAGATTAAAAACAGATAAAATGATCGATTATTTTAGGTTATAATCGATTATACGTTATGATGATCGATTATAAGTGGTATATGATCGGTTATATTATGCTAATAGATTATAATATTAATTTATCTGTCATAATTAAATGTTAGCGACAATAAAGTCGCTCAAGCGGACCTTACGTGTAACCTAAAGGCAAAATCAGTGAGCGACGCCGACAGTCACCTGTTTCACATCTGCGCGATAGAAGCACTGACGTTGAAGAAATTTATTGATTGTTACCTTCTTCTCGCCATCAATCTCCTCCATTATCATTATCTATCGGAGATCCTTTTCCTAAGCTGCATTTTTACGGTTCAAGTAAGTGCATTCTTCTCGTTTTGTGCCTATGTTCATGTTAGTCTACAATTTTCATGAATTTTTTGCTGAATAATTGGTTCTTTTGCAAAATGCCTCTAAAAATGTTTTAAACAGTTAAGAACAAAGTATTTTGACAAAAGCTTTTTTAAACAAGTTTTTAACTGATACAGTTTTGAAATAACCGATTAAAATTAGTCAAAATGTTAAAACAAGTGTTTTTTTAGTATTTTAATCGATACAACTTGATTTTAATCGATTAAATCCACTTAGAACCCATTATGATCGATCAGAATACAAATATGACCGATCAGAATCAGATGTGATCGATCAGAATTGAATTATGACCGATCAGAACTTTTTCAATCGATTAAAACATGTTTCAATCGATTAAAACCACTTAAGGGTTCAGGATGATCGATCAGAATGCAATTATGACCGATCAGAAACAGTTATGATCGATCAGAATTGAGTTATGACCGATCAGAATTGTTTCAATCGATTAAAACACGTTTCAATTAAAACTTATTTTTATCAGTTAAAATAACTTGAAGAAATTCACAATAAAGTTTTGCAGTATTTCAATCGATTGAATCGCGAAACAATCGATTAAATCAACTTAGAAGATTTTTTGTAAAGTATTTTAATTGATATAAACGTTGTCGAATCAGTTAAAACAAAGCTGTTAAAGAATCAAGAACATATTAATGGATTAAAAGAAGTTTTAACGGATTATAAGGGAGCGGTTATAAAAAACCGCTATTATAAACATACTTTAGACAGCGGTTTACGGCTAACCGCTATCTAATATATATTTTTAAAAGCGGTTCTTATTAACCGCTATATAAGGTCGCTGAAAACAATGGGGACACTCGGGTTCAGTCGCGCTCAAGCGACTACGTAATCGCTTTAGCGACATTTGAATCTTAAATGTGGTGAACCAAGTTATATTAGATGGCTAACTGCGTAGAACGTTTAGTCTGCGGTGCACCGGTCGCTCCAGTGAGGATGACATCGCTCGATTGGAACCGCTATCATATCACCACATATTTCATTATGATCGATTAAATTTTCAAATAATCGATTATATTTGAAAATATATAATAGAGGTTCAGAGTTAACAGCTATCTAAAATATATTTTAGATAGCGGTTAACGTGAAACCGCTATGATATGCTCACTTTTATATATTAAAAAATTATAAATAAAAATATATATTAAATTAAAATTAAAAAAATTATTTATCAATTATATATTATAAAAATTATAATTATATAATTAAAAAAATCTTATTTATAATTATAACTATAAAATTAATGTTAAATAAATTATATATATTATATAAATTATATATATATATATATATATATATATATATATATATATATATATATTCTCCAAAGTATAACTTAATTTCATTTCTATAATATAACATATAATAGCGGTTCTACGTGGAACCGCTATTATATGTTACTTTTAAGAGCGGTTCCATTGAAACCGCTATTATATATTAACTTTTGAGAGCGGTTCCAGTGGAACCGCTATTATATACATAGCTAACCACATATTTCATTATAATCGATTAAATTTTCAAATAATCGATTATATTTGAGAATATATAATTTTCTGAGGGTGCTTGTATTGATAGACCTCCACTGTTTTGTGGAACGGATTATCCTTTTTGGAAAATCAGGATGAAGATCTTTATTGAATCTGTTAGTATAAATGTTTGGAATATCATTGAACAAGAAACTGATATTGTTAACAGAGATTGGTCTAGCTTAAATGACTATGAAAAGAAATTAATCCAAGATGACTGTATTGCCAAAAATATTATCTTATCTGCACTTAACAGAAACGATTTTTTCAGGATAGCACATTGTCAAACTGCTGCACAAATGTGGAAGATCCTTGAAATGACCTATGGAGAAACAACAAAAATATGCTTAATGGTCAACTCAGATTCACCAAATACTAGTGTAAGTTCGACTCTATGAATTATAGTTCATTACAAGATGCTTTTTTTGAAATACATGCAGTAGCAAAAAAATTAGAAAGCTGAAAACAAAAAATTGAAAAGCATGAATAGGTTATTAGAAAACAAGATCACTATTCTTGAAAAGAAAATAGTTGATGAAGAAACTAAGAATGAAAATTTGAAATTAAATAATAATTCTGATTGCATGTGTAATATTAAAGATTGCAAAAGCGTCACGAGTTACAAAAACAATTTTCATACTTGGTAAAAGCTGCATCTAAACTAACACAAGGTCAAGCTAATCTTGACGTTTTACTTGGGTCACAAAAACTAATCTTTGACAAATCTGGTTTAGGATTTAAATCTAGGATGAAATCCAGAAAAACAAATGCAAATAGGAAATCATACCACTGTGATTAAATGTTTTTACTTGCATGAAAAGAGGTCGATCAGTAAAATATTGTAGAATTAAAAAGTATGTTATTCCTAGGGGAAAAATGAAATGGATTCCCAAAAATAATTCATGTCAAATAACCTAATTGGACCCAGTAACTATAAAGGGTACCAGAAAAATACTAAATTTGTTTTGCAGGAACAAAATCTGGGAGCCCCTTGGTATTCAACAGCAAATCAAGTTTTGTTATCCTAAAACTGATTGTTTTAATTGATATAAAACAGTATTAATCGATTAAAATAACTTACAAAGGATATCAGAAAATCTGTCCGTACCATTTTAATCGATTGAAATATTTAATTAATCGATTAAAATGTTCTCAGGATTTAAGTTTAGTTGTTTTAATCGATTAAAATGAATTTATATCAACTAAAAACACTAAGATATCAAATTTAATCGATTCTTTTTCGATTTAAGCGATTCAAATTCTGTTAGCATATTATTAATTTCATCCTTGT